>OY365814.1:4979736-5574333 GCA_959347315.1 Bimastos eiseni
AAGGACAAGGGTGACGATGAGAAGAGGGTGAGGAGTGTGAAAAGAAGGATGGGGTGGGAGGAGGAAGCGGTTAGGACAGGGTGAGAAGTAGAGGGAGGGAAGAAAGTTTGGAAAAGGTGAGTGAGAAAAAAGAGTGAATAGAAATTAGGGAAAACGGAGAAAGAAAAGATGAATTATAGATGAGGAGGAGGGATTAGGTCGAGGAAAGGTGAATTCAGCCAGACAGGCAGCCTCCAGGGCCGCAGAGTCCACTCGGGCCAGTCAGGAACGGCAGGCTGCAGATGCTGCAAGAACAGGAATGCCTCCCCACAACTTCGTCCGCAATCATAATATATATATATGAATTTATATAATATATATATATAAAATAAACAGTAATAAATAAAAAATATTTATAATATAGATATTATATAATTTATTATTATCATATATATAAAGCACATATGTAACCCATCTGACCAAAAGGAGGCTTAACACGAATTTTTACAATTAGAAGGGTAAAGTCTCTCCTTTAAAATGACACTGACTTCATTATTCTACGATGTTCTTGTCCAAAGTTATGAGTAAAATATATGGCTAAGTTGTTCGATTATAATTCCAAGAAAAATGCATTTAAAGTATGGTTGAATTTCGAAATGCGAGATTCCTAACCAACCTTATTCAGAATTGAGTTAAATTTCAGGCAGACAAACTGGCTTCTGTTTGTTGTCTAATGCAGCATAGGCCAGACGAATGTTTGGGCTTTCTACTTTTATTAAGATTGCTGTCCTAGTCGCAAGCTGATCTTGTCTGTTAATGGCGGGAAATTGCAAATTATTGCAAGTTATTAAATTATTAAAACAATGGATGCCACAAAGCCATTAAAAATTAAATTTTTCTATTTTTTTAGTTTTTTGGCGTTTAAAACATATTTATATACCAATTTCTGTAAAAAAACAAGAAATTGAAAAAACTTTTTTGCAATTACCTGACTAACGTGTGCTGCGACTTAAGCCTCCTTGTCAGATGGGTCACATATATAATATATACGTATATGTAATAAACATATGTGAAATATATATTTATAATATATAATTTATTTGTATAATATATATTCTCTCATATAATATATAATATTATAGGGCGCTATATAAGTGTTTATATACATACATACATACATACATACATACAATATATATATATATTACATGACATATAATTGTCGTATATTAGATATATAATATTATAGTATTATATGATATTTATGCTATTGTAATATATATATATATATACATCAATATAAATATATTATATATAAGGTATATATCATTTATTGTGCATAATCCCAGGGAGTTCTGGACATATGAGAAAGTATGGCAGGGCTCAAAGGGTTAAATGTATAAATGTATATTGTTAGATGAGGGTTATGCTTGACGAATGTTTCTAGAAATAGGAAAAATTATTATGTCAATCAAATCCTAGACGCAACAACATAAAATTAAATGAAGAGGTGACCGTAATCTGTAGAACAACCACAAAACCGGCTAATTCGCATGTCCTCGACCTAGACATGACCTTTTACCAAAACCTTAGCTTCTCCGTACGTTTAATATGATTCGTTTAGTGTTCTTTTCATCGGCACATAGGATTCACAAGGGTTTTACTTCAGGCTGTTTTAAAAGTTACGTAATAACGACAGATATGCGTGTAAGTAAGAAATACACTGAAAAGAATATTAGATGAATTATATCAAACGCCGCATATATATATATATTTACACATATACAAATATCGAACATATGTATACATATATATATAAAGAGTGAGAGAGCGAGAGAGATCGAGATCTGCTTAGTGTAGTCAAACCCCCAGGTATTATAATAAATGCTCAGGTCCGAGCATACAGGGAGCCTCATCTATGCAGCCATATTCAGAGAGCGCGGCTCTGAATAGACACATCAACCGATTGACCAGTATATATATACGTATATATATATGTATATATATAATCTGTGCTGTGCTATGCATAGGGGATGAAACTATAATAATATTATATCTGTTCCACAACGAACACAGGCACGAAGGCATATGAGTGGCATATCAAGTACAGGTGTGCAGATGCATATAATTATAAGAACTATGAAGCATGATCATTGTTTCAATTGTTATTTCCAGTGCATTTCCCTCAGCTGTCTACTTGACCCATTTGAGCCTATTCAGATAGACTGACCACAGAAGTCCATTTGGTCAAGATTGTACCCCAGGCGGATGAGATGCTTTGGGGAGATCTGATTGGTAGCTAGCAGAGGGCAGGTATTCATTAGACCACGCCCTTCAAACCTGGGGCTTTAAAGGGTCAGCTCCACCTTGCAGTTTAAAATTAAACCAAGGCCTCCCATTTAATGCGTACGCATGCCAATCATTCGAAACTTCAGAATGCTAAAGAGGTCTAGCAGCTGGGACTGTGGCCGTTGATTGAGTGGCCAGTTATGAAACATTGAATTATTAGCTTTGTGCCTCTCTTTCAATGGACGCACTATCCGAGGTAAAGACGTAGTTCATTTGCTTTTCAATTATAATATGGGTCGCAAATAACCTATACACAGACAGACACAGACACACGCACCCACATAACATACGGGTCACATAGCACGTTGGTCAGTCCATCTGAATAGGGTCAAAGAGGCCGGGAGACGGCAGAGTATGATGCACTTGGCATTAGATTGGACATCACAACAGAAAAGTGTAGAGAACAGGGCACATAATCTTGAATTGCAAGACAGAGACACACACACACACACATATATATATATATATATATATATGTATGCATGCATGTTTGTATGTATGTATGCATGTATGCATGTATACATCACGTGATAGCATGCATGCATGCATACATTCACGTAATGTATGCATATATGTATGTATGCATATATACTTTTTGTCCTAGTCTGCAGGTAATTGTCATGGGAGGAACTCTCTGTTCCCCTTTTCCCCATAGTTCCGTTATTGGTACCAACAGATGATGTTCGAATACTGTTTATCATGGGGAACGGACAAAAGCCCCTCAGAATTTGGGTAGGACATTTGCCTCCCCCCAGACAAAAACCCCCCAAGAGTGAAGTATAAACGGATGATGACAAGTCATATATTTAACTGCCATTATGTAAAATCTATGAAAGCAAGCAACTAATTATCCTGTCGTATAGGAAACAAAGTGAGTCCAGTTCTGAATCTTTATTTATCTTGCTGGATGCATAAACAGTTCGTGACACGCCTTAATAAGCGATGAAGGTTGTCGGCTAGTAAGCAGCTAGTCCTAAAGTTGGTTAGCAAACTGTCAATGACACGCGATAATCATCTCTCGTCAATAAGAGAGAGTGTGTGAAAACCTCTATATAGATAATGTGCATATCACTATGCGTGCATGGGTGTGCGTGTGCTTGTGCCTGCATGGGGTGCAGGACAAAACCACCTCTGACAAAACCCCCTCTGACATAAACTCCTCTGACATAAACCTCCTGTTTTAGGCAGGACATAAACCCCTCTGACAAAAACCCCCTCTTGCCCTAACTAGCTTCTGCAATTAGAAGCCATACCTAACTGACACTACTAACAAAGTCTGCACAACATTGCAAGTGAAACTCAGTACGACTATTAGTCTAACTCAGAGTCGTCCAGATAGGAGCGGGGTATTTTTCAGTGAAATCCGCAGTAGACTATAGTGTCTATAGACATTTTTCACATGGGCCCTTATTTGCAATCTCAAACTCAATAGAAATAAATCAAAAGAGATTATGTTTAGAAGCTCGCGAGTTAAGTTAGTAAATCTCCCGCAATTTATACCAGGTGTGGTAATAGTGATATATGTCTTTTACACAATGTGTTACCATCAACGATAGACTTAGTTGTGACCCACACATTGACCGGATATTTAATAAAGGTCAGACAATCACTCTATGACCTACGCATCCTTGGTGCTTATGACCTTTGCATGTATATGATGATGTTCGGGCTACGTCGCTGGTCTGCCTCCTCCATGCTTCCTATGCATGGTCAGGTATTGCTAATGCTGGCCAGAGAACGGGTCTAAACGCAATTGTAAGAAAAATGATATGGCTCAAGGTGACTTTTGACGACCTCTGTGGTCGTGCAGATTCCTTTCATTTCTCGTCCGTGTTTCACAACTCTTGCCATGTTCTAGATTTTCTTTTGCCACCTTTAAAGAGTGTTTCACTCACTCCATCCTAGATCACACAGTCAATAGATCCACTAACCAGGTGTGAATTTATCACTAGAATGCAATGCGAATGAATCTATCTAATGTTATATAATGTTGACAGCATTATATAACATTCTTCCTGAACTGGCACCTTTTTGCAATCTAGCTTACTTGGAACACTTACATCTTAAATACGGTCGATACTGTGTTTTGTCCCAAATGGGGCCCCAACAAGGCGACCCTTTGGGTCCCTTACTCTTTTGTCTACCTCTACAGCCCATTCTCATCCGAATGAAATCGCCGCTAACAGTAGGTTTTCTGGACGACCTAACACTAGGTGGCAGATCGGAAGAGGTTGCGGAAGATATAAACAGACTCGAAACCGATTGCGAAAAACTCGGCCTTTTCCTAAATCGAACAAAATGCGAGATATTTCGACTTCTGCTAATATCCAGAGAGACTTCGAACCATTTAGACAGTTCAGATGAACTAACCATTCAAAGGCCACACTTCTAGGCGCACCTCTGTCAACGGATACGGCCTTGACGAACACTTTAAATGCGCGCAGAGTGGAGCTAGTGCGCATGATGGAAAAACTAACGTCTATCGCCACACATGACGCCCTCATCTTGTTCCGATACTCGATGAGTGCCACCCGACCATTATATATCCTCAGAAGCTGTCCATGCGAAGGCCACAAAGGACTGGAGTAGTACGACAAGGTCTTGAGGGTTCTCACCGAAGAGGCATGGCTCCAAGCCACCCTGCCCATCAAAAGAGGAGGACTGGGCATCCGATCAGTGGTTTCGCTGGCACTTCCAGCCTTCTTGGCATCGGCCGCAGCCACTGATATGCTCCAGACAAGGATTCTGCGAGGAAAGCCTAAAAAGGACCCTGCCCTGGAGATCCTTCAGGCCAAATGGAGGGAAACCAGCGGAGTACCAGAGCCGGAAGAAGCTTGGGCTCACAAACAATCAAGATGGGACGACCCTTTGATCGAGCTCGGAGTGGCAGACCTGGCCTCCAGAATGCTTGAATCCAAGAATCCTTGGGACGCTGGCCCAGACACGCGGCCCTGAACGACTTTATTTGTAGGAGTCTAATCCGTGCAGGAATCCCCACTGCCAAAAAGCCGGTTGGCTTGACCCGATCTGACGGAAAAAGACCAGACGGACTCACTCATATACCATGGCGGGTGGGGCTGTGTTTGATATGGGACGCGACAGTGTCAGATACAATGACAACGTCGTATCTGCCAGAAACATCACAAAGAGCGGGCACAGCGGCCGAGAGGACGGCGAACTTCAAAACTCAGAAATACGCCGAGCTAGCCTCCACGTACGTCTTCACACCAGTGGCATTCGAAACCTTTGGCCCCATCAATTCCGAAGGCAGAAACTTCCTTTCAGAACTGGAACACAGACTGAGAGCCGTCACTGGAGAGCCGAGGGAGACGACTTTCCTCTACCAGCGCATCTCGATGACTATTCAACGCTACAACGCAGTTGCTACCAAGGGAACTTTCGCTGCTCAGGAGTCCAACGAGCAGGGCTACTCCGGATGACATCACCATTAATTAATTAAATAATAATAATAACAATAAAAATAATATTTAATAATAATTATTATTATTTTTAATAATGATTATTATTTTTATGCCATAACATAATTATGATCCCTCAAGGACGATAATAATAATAATAATAATAATAATAATAATAATCATAATAATCATCATCATCATCATCATCATCATCATCATCATCATTACGACTACCAAAACAACCAATAAAAGAAAAAATAATAATAATACTATGTAATAATAATGATAATGAGAATAATAAATAATAATTGCAATGATGAACATGATCATTATATGGTTGCTTCGGCAGGGACGACCAGGTTGAATTATTGCTGAGATGGGCAGATATGGTGCGTCGGTGTAAAAGGCTGTAGAACCAGTGCAGGTATAATAAATCAGATATAATAGATCAGGTCATAAATCGACAATGAGTATATTATTTGTTGTAAGTCACTCTAATAAAATTACAACAGATAAGTAACACCTGCGTGTTCCAAATGATCCTTTGCAGTTGGATTTTTAAAATTCGTTATATCGCAGACATCATAATCTTAAAATCAATCAATAAAATGAACTTGATGTAGCGCCCCTTCAAGATATGTACCCTGATATTAGGTAATAAAACTACAGACGCTATACAGAGATGTGGTCTCGAGACCGCGGTTTTGGTCTCGAGACGGTCTCGAGATCGGAAAACTGCGGTCTTGGTCCTGGTCGCATTCATCGGTCTTGGTCTTGGTCTCGACTGCGTCGGTCTTGGCCTTGGTCTTAAAGGAACGGCCATGGGATTGGTCTCCGTCTTAGGTTAGCGTTCTTAGTCATTTGCCGTATCAGAGCAATGTCTTTGATATTTGTCGGCTATTTTCGATGATTAGAGACCCCGGATGTTTAGACACTAAGCGCTAGTTATAGATTTATGACGTGTCTGCCATTTATATGTAGGCCCTACATATGTTACAGTTACCATGAGCAAAAATGCATTTACAGCGGAACCATGCAGCCATTTCAAAATTTGCTTTCACAAGTTTTGGAACAATCTAATAACTATATGGTCGGCCACTCACAGTCACCTTTAACTTACAATTCCGAGCACAAGTAGGCCTACATCATTCAGACGGGAACGTTAATATACTTGTTCAGATGTCTTACAGTATTTACCTATCGTATGCTGTAAGTAATTTTTAGTGTGATATTTTCAGGCCGAAGCCATGGGCAAAAATTCAGGGTGGCTGGTAAAACTGTTTTCTGGAACATTATTAAGATTAGTATTCTTCAGCAATAAAGTTAATGTTGTAAGCGTGTTATTCCGTTTTAACGTCTTAATAAATTGAATTGCTAATAAAAAAGAGTATCAGTCTTTGTCTTGGTCTCTGACCCTCGGTCTCGGTCTTGGTCTTGGACCTCACAGTCTTGGTGTCGGTCTTGGTCTCGAGGTTTTGTACTCGTGCCCAACACTGTTCAGACACCATATCATGGGGTGTAAATCGTTTTGATTTAATAGAGAATCAATAACTCGAAAAGAATCAATCAAAACTACTTGATATAGCGCCCCTTCAAGATATCTACTCAGAGGCGCTCCCGGCCAAATCCTCGGCTGAGAAGAGATGATTCTGTCTGTCTGTCCGACTATGCATTTGCACAGTTTTAGAGTTCTTTGACTCGAAACCTTCACCGTTGGCTTTGGAACACGCAGTCAAGGGGTTAGTGAATCCCGCGGCCGCCATCTTCCTGGTCTCCAGGGCCACAAACCTGTCTCAGGACCCCCAAGGAAAGTTTCCTTTTCAGTCGTCAGGAGCGTGTCTACGAAACACCTGCTGTACATTTGCCGACATGTGCACGTGATATCTGTCTGCCACACCTCGCTCAGGTGGCTATGTACTTTGTACGCATCTGTGAACACATATATATTATATACATGTTTATACGGGAAATTCAGAGCATTCATAAGCTATAGGTGTACTGGTAATGAGCATCGTTAACTGGCTTCCTGTCTTGGTGGCGGGTGGTAATAAGGGCAGACGGTTTTAACTCTTCGAAGATTCAAAGGTCTATTTTACCCACGTGTGTTTTGGTTTTAGTTTGTTTTGATATGAAGACTTCGTTGCTGTTTCGCTGTAACATTTTAATTTACAGAGCGATTTCAAAATAATACACTGAATAATATCTACATGAAAAACTCGGATCCACCGGTCGCCAGCTGTTAAAATGGACGACATGTATCCACACATCTTAATAATATTGCTTAATGATTTTATAGCGATTTCTCGCTTGTGCGGCAGGATTAGCGTTTTCGGCTCCCTGGTAGCATTTTGACAACCTCTGGTAGCATTTTGGCTAACCCTGGGTTGCATTTTGTTTCCACCTCTGGTAGATTTTGGCAGTGGCGCGTTTACTTATAGGCGCACTTGGCACGCGCCAAGGGCATTCCAAATTTCAGAGGGCCCCAAATGATGAAAGCATTACATTAAAAAAACACGAAATACAAAATAACATCTTAGGGGCCCACAAATGAATGATAATACTTAATACAAAATAACCTCTCAGCGAGCTCCAAATAAATAAAAAGATTTAATACAAAATGGCATATCACGGGCCTTCAATTTCGAAATGAATGAAAACATTTCATACAAAATAAGACCTCAGGGACCTGCAAATGAATGGAAACATGTCATGCAAAATAGCATGTCTCACGTTTGAAATATTTTAAATATAATGTATTCTCTATTATTGCAGATAAGCATTCACATAACATGTATTGTGGTAATTCATAATTGCCTATTAATGTCAATATCTATATGAGCTCGGTTAGCTGTGTTGGTAAGAGTGAAGGCTACGTGTTACGAGCCTCTTCGCTAACAGAAGTTGGCTCACTGTTTAATTGAGTGACATGTTTAAATAAAATTATGCGTATTTCTCTATTTGATGTGATGACGTGACGTCACATATCTCCGACTCTCTACTACGTCACAAATCGTCACATATATATGACCTTCCAATAGGTGCGTGACGTCATTTATAGATTGCCCCTCAAACTCAGTGCACAAATTCAGAAGGGCCCCAATAATGTTTGGGCCAAGAGCCCAGTTTTTCTGTAAACGCGCCTATGGATTTCGGCTACCTCTGATAACATTTTGGCTACCCCTGTTTAGCATTTTGACAACCTCTGGTAGCATTTTGGCTATCCATTGTAGCATTTTGACTACCCCTGGTTAGCATTTTGGATACTCCAGGTAGCATTTTGGTTACCGCTGGGTAGCATTTTGACTACATCTGACAGGATTTGGCTACCCCTGGTAGCATTTTGGCTAACCCTGATAGCATTTTGCACAACCATGTGTTGCATTTTGACAACCCCTGGTTGCATTTTGGTTACCTCTGGCAGCATTTCGGCTACCCCTGGTAGCATTTCGGCTACCTCTGGTACCATTTTGGCTACCTCTGGTATCACTGTGGCTACCCCTGGGTTGCATTTTGTTTCTACCGCTGGCAGCATTTCGGTTACCCCTGGTAGCATTTTGGCTACCCATGGGTAGCATTTTGGTTAATCCTGGGTAGCCTTTTGGCTACCCGGGTAGCATAGCCCGGGAATATAAGGAGGTGTACCGCTGACATAAAAAGCTTATTTCATAATGACTAAGGTCGATGTGAAGTCGTCCCAGTTCAGTTGAGAAACATACACATTTCGCTTTGTTCAGTTATTGTAATTCTGTGCTATCCCTGTGATACCCGGGTAGCACTCTGTGCTACCCCTGGTAGCAATCTGTGCTACCCCTGGTAGCAATATGTGCTACCCCTGGTAGCAATCTGTGCTACCCCTGGTAGCAATCTGTGCTACCACTTGTAGCAATCTGTGCTACCACTTGTAGCAATCTGTGCTACCACTTGTAGCACTCTGTGCTACCCCTGGTAGCAATCTGTGCTACCCCTGGTAGCAATCTGTGCTACCCCTGGTAGCAATCTGTGCTACCCCTGGTAGCAATCTGTGCTACCACTTGTAGCACTCTGTGCTACCCCTGGTAGCAATCTGTGCTACCCCTGGTAGCAATCTGTGCTACCTCTGGTAGCACTCTGTGCTACCCCTGGTAGCAATATGTGCTACCCCTGGTAGCAATCTGTGCTACCCCTGGTAGCAATCTGTGCTACCACTTGTAGCAATCTGTGCTACCACTTGTAGCACTCTGTGCTACCCCTGGTAGCACTCTGTGCTACCCCTGGTAGCAATCTGTGCTACCCCTGGTAGCAATCTGTGCTACCACTTGTAGCACTCTGTGCTACCCCTGGTAGCAATCTGTGCTACCCCTGGTAGCAATCTGTGCTACCCCTGGTAGCAATCTGTGCTACCACTTGTAGCACTCTGTGCTACCCCTGGTAGCAATCTGTGCTACCCCTGGTAGCAATCTGTGCTACCCCTGGTAGCAATCTGTGCTACCCCTGGTAGCAATCTGTGCTACCCCTGGTAGCAATCTGTGCTACCCCTGGTAGCAATCTGTGCTACCACTTGTAGCACTCTGTGCTACCCCTGGTAGCAATCTGTGCTACCCCTGGTAGCAATCTGTGCTACCCCTGGTAGCAATCTGTGCTACCCCTGGTAGCAATCTGTGCTACCATTTGTAGCAATCTGTGCTACCACTTGTAGCAATCTGTGCTACCCCTTGTAGCAATCTGTGCTACCCCTGCGCTACCCGGGTGGCAATCTGTGCTATCCCGGATAGCGGTCTATGCTTCCCCTACGGTATAACCGGGTAACAATCTGTGCTACACCGGGTAGCAGTCTTGGCTACCCTTGTAGCTACCCGGGATGCAATCTGTGCTACTGCTGGGTAGCACTGCGAATGTATATAAGAAGGTTCAGCAGAGAGCAGTGGCCAAAGTTCGCAGTCTGCAGATATATAAAGTACTTCGTTGGCTGTTCGCCGCTGCTGTGACTTTTCAATAAAGCAAGTGTGTTGATCTTCAAGTTGACGTCGTCTACAGAATGTGGACCTTCATCTTCGTCTTCATGGCTGTCTGGAATTCCTGCGCCATACCTTTGCCGTACGGTCGTCTTATCGAGAAGGGTAACCTCGGAGTTTGGCCTTCCGAGGTATCAGAAGATTTGGAAAGGATTTCAAGGTTTTCCCTGGGCGCTCGCCAAACACTGCTGCTGACAAGCCTGACATACGAGCACCCGGTGCTGGACCAAAAAGGCTTCGCCACAATACTGGGCTTGGCCCAATGATTATTTAATACATATGCTTCTTGCTGAACTTTTTCAACGTCAGATTCACAATGTTGCGCACATGTCATGTTGTCCGATATTGTCACCACATCAAAGGAAGCGAGATTGTTAGCTGCAATTGTGTCCGCAGGTAAACTAAACAAAGAATTACATTTTCTATTTTACTATTATTTTACTTATCGACAAAACACCATATGCCTGGCTGTGATTATAAGCAAATGGAAAGTAGCGACGGTCCAAAACTAGTTGTTTTTCCATTTGTATTCAATTTTTTGAAAAATACTAATGGATATTAGTAGAGAGATAGAATATTTCGACATAATTAGAATGAATATTTGTTGTCCGGAAATATTATCGAAAAGTGAGTTCACGTCCAACTCAGAGAGTAAACATTAACTGTTTCATCTCCTCCGACGATCAGTTGCTTCTTATCGTCATCATAACACATTCTAAATGGTCCCTGAATCCTCGTTTCGTCCGTTTCTTCTATTGTTGGACAAAGAACTCTATTCCATTTGAGGTCGGAATCCAAGAGAATCACTCTATCATTCCCTTTATCAGCCACAAACACTCGATCGTCTGAATCGAGTGAGAGATAACAAGATTCATTCATTTGCTGCGCTTCATTTGACGGAGTAAAACTACGGATGACCAACTGACCATCGCTGGTCAGTTCACTAATGGCGAATTGTCTCTTCTTCTTTCTCCTCTTTCTCACGCTTGACACATTATCTCCCTCGCTTTCTTCCACCCGCTCTTCCACCTCCTCCTCATGGTTGATGATTAAATTCCCAATGGATGTTTCCACTGCATGACGAAGGTTACAGATGCCCTCTGGTAACTGAATGTAACGAATAAGTTCTGCGTCTGATGCGTATATCCAAAGAATTGGAGAAGACCTGCTGACCACCAATAACTGACCATTGCTGGACACTGACAGAGAACATGGAATATAATCCGTGGTCAGCCATTTCATTATTTTATGTTGATCATCTGTTTCTCTTGTAATCTTCAAGATGCATTTCTTATAGAATTCAGCCACATAGAGACAGTTTCCCTCCTCACTGGATACAATGTCCTCGGGATCTTTAATCTCTGTTATTTTGATTTCCTTCTGAAGGCGAATTGGATTTAGATCCTCAAAGACACGAATTACATTTAGAGAAGCAGGATTAGACCGCTGTTGACAGAGAACGTAGATTTTGTCTTGCAGCTTTGTTACTCCATACACATATTCATATATTCCAATTTTGAATCTCTGAGTGAAGTTGATGGAAATCGGGCACGCCACTAAAACAAAAACATTTAAAGGCATTGACAATCATCTGTAATACTGAAAATTAGCTTTATGTGGACTGTGACTATTTATGATTTATTTATTTGCATCTAGGGGCCTACACGACTAAAATAAACCAAAATAGAAACGACGTTGCAACCATCTATAGTTATGATAATTGGCTTAATGTTGACTGTGAATATTTCTTATTTATTTATTTACATATTAGTAGGCACTATATTTGCTCACTTTTAATTATATCTTTCTTCGTTTTTATTCATTTGTCGTAACTTTTACTTTAATAACATAATTGGCCTCTGACAAATCATTCCTCTTTCAATATCTTCAATTAAAGACAAAATACACAAAAAATTATTATTATAGGTTTTTACTGCTAATTAGGCCTATTTATTTTTCAATGTTTCTTCGTATTTTATAGTATAAGTAGTTCTAACTGTATATCAATAAATGTATGTCTGTTTATCTAGAGTTAGGTCTATTAACTTTTGCATGTACCCTGCTCAATTTGTGTTTTTATCTCTGTAATTAGCTCTATATTCAATTTTGCTGCTGCCTGCCTACGTAGGCTATATTTGTTGTGAGTATCTAATGACAGTTCGATTTTTTACGTGTTTCACCTGTATTTATATATTTCTATCTGTCCTCTAATGAATCCTGACTTGGACTACATTTGTGCTCATAGATACCTTCGATTGTTTCCTAGTGAAGCATTATAACGGTGTCCGCTCGATTATCCGAAGGTTCGATAATCCGAAGGTTCGATTATCCGAAGGTTCGATTTTCCGAAGGTTCGATAGTCCGAAGATTCTATACTTCGACATTAATTACCTAGAAGTATTAATTGCTGAAAAGAATGCATACAACTGGGAGCTGGATTGATATTTAAAAAAATCATGCCTGAATGGAGGCTGGACGAATGAAAAGAATGGTGCAATCCAACTTCTAGCCATACACAATTCTAGTGTATTCATCAATCCAGATGCCATTAAACCCGCAATCTTATCACCAGTCGACCGGACACCATGCAATCTTCGGAATATCGAACATTCGGAGTATAGACACAGAACCCAGTATAACGGGGCTATAATTATAGAACGCATTAGATTCTAATCGTCTAACTTGCTCTTTGCATGTAACTTCCCCTTCAGTAAGAGTGCTCTTAATCTGGGTAAATTGTTATGCTTTCAGTCTTACGTCACTATCATTTATGTGATTTTATTTAAAGCGTTGTTGTAGGCTGTTTAGAACTGTTAAATGACCTGCTTTAGAAGTATTGGAAATCGTAATCGCAATCTCCAAATTTCTAAAGCGCCACTTTAAAGCTAAGCGCAGGTCACCAGCTTATTCACGAGCGCTGCGTCAATCAAAGGGGTGTCCAAAGAATAGTCCGTGGGCGGTCAGAGTTCGGTTACCAGGAGGTGATAGTCTTCTATAATTCTGCTAGTCTAACTATCGCTGTAGCCTATGTATCTCATTTCAACAGTCTTTGCCTAAAATTCTATTTCACTGCCGACCTGTTAGCTAATGATGCAATTCTTTCCTTTGTTAACATTATCATTACATTCCATCCGTTCATGTATCATTACATTCCATCCGTTCTTTTTGACATTCTTACATTTATCTTACTGTCCGTTATTATGTCGTCCAGTAAATGTCTTTCACGTTTGTATCTTTTCGTCCTATTAATCTCCCTCTCTTTCACTTACTCTGAATTTAAGTTTACGATTCTTACTGTTTCTTTACACCTCCATTTATAACCTCTTATTTTGGTTTGCCATGATGTCATAGTCTGATTACGTCATAGTAGGCTCCATCCATGAAACGTCAGCAACGCGCCTTCTCACAACCTCTCCTCGTAGATAAGGTTTCTTTCTTTTTAACCATCTGTCAAGTTTACTTCTTAACTGTAAATAACGACTTTTGTCTGCTGTTATATTATAGCTATCGCATTCTTTGCCATTTCATTAATCTAATTTCTATTTGCCATGTTTTAAGTTTTCGTTTACGGTAAGAGTGTTTCTAAGAACTTACCAACTGCTTTCTTAAATTGGCTGCAATCAATGCTGAGAACTCGCGACTGGTCAATTTCAGGCGTAGATAGATGAACATATTCAACACCAAGTAAGACATCTGTCAGTTGAGTCGATTCGTACAATTTCCCAGTATATTCAAGAGCTGCTTGTGAGCGACACCAGAGCCAAACGACCAAAGTATGATTGTCCAAATGAGAGTTCATAATTTCTACGCCTTTCTCCTTCAGGTGACTAATGACTTTCTCAGCTTCATGTGACCGTGGTTCGGTTCTACTTCGAAGTTCTTCGATTTTTCTATGGTAAACTATTTGTGTTTCTCTAGATGTTGGGAACTTCGTTGCGCGATTTTGCAGATCCACTCTTATTACCCCTACAAGCAATAACTATTTCATATGTAAAACTAATTTCTCAGACGCAACTCTACTTAACTGCTGAATCTAATCAATTACAATTGACTTACACATTTAGATAAAAACATTTTTAGAATTTGGATGCTTGAACATTTGACTTTTTAAGCTCATTTAAGACATGAAAATAGAAAATGCAATTGAATCTTGGATTTTGAACTAACGACTGACAAATACTTAAGCTTGTCGGATATATTGATGTGGCAAATCACAATCTCAAGACTTTAAAAGCGCTACTAGAAAGAAAGACGCAGGGCACCAGCTTATCAACCAGCGTTGTGACGTGTAGATGACTTGAAAGTAGAGGTAAGCAAAGCAGCACGATTATGGATCACGGTAAAACTGTGATTATTATTTAATGGCGTAGACAATGACAGTGAGCCTAATTAATTTATTTAACTTATTCCAAGTATGCCTACTGTTCCTTCGGTAGGAAATTACTTTTCCACAGACCAGAGTGGCCATTAGAAGGGTTTTATCAATTTTCTTACTAATACAATATCGCCCGCAATGTATTCCATTTATTCATTCATTGCGAGAATTTATATATCGCCTCTTCAGGGGACTATTCAGAAGCGCTCCCGAACCTAGAGCGACTAAATGTAGCATGTAGGCCTATGACCATTTATACGAAACCATAGACCCACTTAAATTGCGTTATCGTAGGAAGTTTCCGAGTGGTTTCGTTATAATATCTATTTACGGAAAGGACATAATTGATAATAAAAATAAGATATTGTTTGCACAATGCGTTGGAACGATCTTGATCAAATTCAATATAAATGCCGCACTTCGATTCTAACTCATCGCAACGCATTAAAACCAACTTGCAGGTAAATTATAGTGCATCGCTAACCAGTTTATGTGCGGGCAGATTACAGTAGACCTACTGTGGTAGCTATAATGGCGTCACACGTCAAGATTAGTCACTGTACAATTACGGTGGTGGCCAGAATTGAACCCTGACCTTTACATAAACTCTAGCCCCAACCCCAACCCTGGCTCCAACCCTAACCCTTACATCAGCCCTAACCCATACCATAACCCCGACCCTAACCCTAACCCCTACCCCAGTCCTAACTCCAACCCTAACCCCTTGACCCAAACCCTAACCCTCATCCTAACCCATGCCCCAGCCGTAACCCTAATCCAAACCCACGTCCTATCGCTAGCCTTTACCCCAGTCATAACCCCAGCCCGAATCCAAACCATAAACCTAACCCAAACCAGAATCTAAACCCTACATATAGTGTTACCTATTGGAGACCTAATAACGACGTCTCCGGTAGGATCAATTACAATGGTTTCTGTTGCGGTGTGGTGAATTAAAATTGAAGAACCATAAATGCCTATCTGATATTCAAATTGTATATAATAATTTATTGAAATGTGGGCTTTTAGTCTAGATAAAACTTGAATTATTAACCTCCTCCGTTTTCCATGATCATTGCCACTGCCTTCTGCTTTGCTCGTCGAAGACATTTGACTAAATTTGAAAATTGCGTCTCATCGAGAGATCTCATAGCGGACAAAAGCTCGGAGTTCTTTTCTCGAGTTGAACGTTGGCGTTGGATGAAGTGAATTTTCTCATTCGTTTTGGCCACGGTGCAGGTTAAACGTTGACGTTGAACAATGCGACTTTGCTCTTCCGTTAAGCAGTTGAAACACAATAGCGAAGAGATTAATTGGTAATTCGAGTCAATATTGTCCAAGAGATAATTTCGATTGTTTCTTATGATTGCACAACTTTTTCTGGTTTTCCCATAGAAATCTAAATATAATCATAACCAGCATTTATTTTAAATGACATCATTATTGTTGTTACATCATCAAGAAAACATTCTGCCCAAATCAGAGATGTGATAAAGTTGATTCATATATTTGTAAATAAACACATAATAAATTAAGTGTAAAGCCAGACTCAGTCTTTTAGAATTTCTAAAATGTTCTAAATGTCTGATTCATATTGGGGCGAAAAGTTATATTAATGTTAAATATTAAATTTTTTTACTTCTTGAATTAAGTTTAAGTCGGTGCCGGATTTCCGAATACACCAAACTTACTGTTGCATATGACCTAGCCATTGTAAAACAATAATTGAGCCTTACACAGACACATTTGTCTGCTGCGTCTAAGTGATTTGTACAAGTGCTCGTGTCGGTTTTACGCGTTTTTCACCCTACATGTAGTTTACGGGGACCAAGCTTGCTTGGTGCAGTGAGAGCCAGCTCCAATCACGGTGCTGGAAGCTTAAGAGTCTTCTACACCGCCAGCCAATGACAGTGTGACGAGGACGGGGATGTAAACTATATGCATTAGGCCCAAAAGCCCCAATAAGAAGTTAATCGGGTTCTGATATTCCGAAACTATAACTATAATTTATAAAAAAATACTACATTTCCAAGATGGGATTATTATTTGTTTTTCGTGTTTTACCAGCAATTGTGATAATAAAAAACTTTAGCAGCTATGGACAGCAATACATTAAGAAACCATAATTTTAACCTCTGAGTTTCTGCCAAATTCTTTTCTTAAACCTTCGTCTTGTTGTTCGTTGAAACCAACAGAAGTCGACTGAAGCCAAAGCTTTGATAACATCTTCGTCTCTCAGGTTGTGTGATGCGTGCAGCATCCAATGAAGAAGCGATTTTACTAAGACAGCATCCAACAGCTCGAATGGAAGTTCTTTCAGCTAAGGAACAAAAGTAGCCTAGTGCATTGTGTAACGATTTAGTGACTCAAATTAATTGATTAACTAATTCTTATAAATCGGCAGAAAGGTATTAAGTCGACTCTAGCCATGGATGATTAGAAAGTCGAGATATTTATTGAATTTATTGTTAATGCAAAAGTCAAGTAATATCGTAAAAAGCCTGTTTGGCCTCCGTTGCAGGCAGACTCACTGAGCTCATACGACCTAAGCACCACACAGGTACCAGTGGAATCGATTATACAGATGTGAAATGAAGTAAGTTAAATCACACATCATATAAAATCATACTACATTGTAGATCAAACCTCTCGTGAGGATAGCGATATACTTTGCCGAGTGTGTTATCTGGCAGCACATACTACCTGAGGTGCAACAAGGTTTTGAAATGTGGGAGGCATAATTTATAAAATATTGCGCGAAGCCCTCCCCACTATTTGAATTTTGCCCCAAGTAATTTGAAAAATGGGGGGAATACAAATTATCTTAATAAAAGTAATCTTAAAAACCCATTGGATAAACATAAAGAAGAACCGATTGGGGGGGGGGGCACATGGGACACTGAGCACTAAAACTGGGGGCTTTCCTCAGTTTTGAAACTGGGGTGGGGACGGCGGTGCCCCATGCCCCCGCTTGTTACACCTCTGCATACTACCAACCCAGACTAGGAGCAACTGTCACGCCCTACATGTACGTTGTCGTAATTGCTGCATTTTATTCATTGAGTGATTCATTGACTGCGACTGAAGACAACTTAAACAACATAATCAACTGGTTTTACATCCACCTTCCTCTCCTTAGGTTCTCCTAGATAGCAGACGGGCCTTCATACGGTCTAGGCCCAGACAGAATCGCCAGACATGCGGTATTAAAATCAAATAACTCGTGGCTTCAGATGCATTTCACTGCCGAACATTCACCATGAATCTCTAGAGCACGTGAGAGACGACCCGACATAGGTCCACTGACCTTGACCCAATGACTATTAGTAATATAACTAAGACTATTAATCATACAAAGGAGGCAATTTCAGGAAATTGTCTATAAAGGACGTACACTTGTTACTATTAAGTTATATTAAGCGGCTTAACAAACTTACTGTTGTCATTGAAGGCTGGCAGCAATCAGTTTCTGTTCAAAATACAAACAAAATGTAGAGATGCATTTTTTTAGCATTCTGGGTGTAATGTTTACAATATATCCACAGGCAATACAAATGCAACATTTCATTATAATAACGATTGGTCGATGCAAAAAAACTGATTGTTTTTCTGATGCATGAATTGGTACTCGATAAGAAGAGCAGAATAATAGCATTCAATGACAAGCTGGAAATATTCAGTCTAAGCGATTGAATACGTGGCCTGTTACCTATTCAGTCATAGTCTGCTACTTAATGACATTTGAATATTTTGGTTTAATGATTTTTTATTACAAGGTTCCTGGATAGAAATCTAAAAAACTGCAACATAGTCTGCATGGTGGTTCTGTGAATTTGAAGATTTCTTGTAATAAACATATTCTTTAAATCACATAAATATTGATTATATTTCTATCCTCTGCAGATGAAACCATAAACGTTTTTATTTTTAATTTTATATACGCCATTATGCATATACAAAAGCTTGACGCGATAGCGATAATCAATTGGTTCAATAGAGCATATTTATGCTGTTCAAAAGTAGGTTAAGTAGGAAAGTGGATACGCTAAGCGTGTTTATTGCTTAACCGTGAGTTTATCTGCCTATGGTCCAGCCTACGTAGGCTGTATGTCATAAGCCCACCTATGGGTGTTAATTACGGTAACCTTAATCGAATCTTTCTCGCCCTGTTAGCACTCACCAACACTTACAGCTGGCGTTAATTGCTGATGCCGTAGAAACCTTGGGGAGGAATTAAACCTAAGCACTTTTTTGTCGTTGAAACTGTAGACTTGACTGAATCTACTACAGGTCACGAAATATTTGATAATTTGCACCCATAGGTTGGTAATTTACAACTATGGGTAGGGATTATAATCTAGAGCCTAGGCTCGTGCACAGGAAATAATAACACCGAAAAAAAATTTTTTTTTATAGATTACTCATTTTCCACAATTGTTGTTTAGGTCTATGTTTCCTTGAAATTACACGCAACTGTGTTTACAAGCTTACATTTTGCACTAAGTGAAGTACTGTTGTTAAAAACGTTTCAGATTAGAAAACCCACAAATAATGTCGTTTCCATGGAACCATGTGCATGTACATGTAGTTACTGCTTGCGATAATTTAAACGTGTGTCAGTAATTACCTGTTGCTGACGCCATCCGTCGTTTCTTTGGCAAATTCTCCGTCACTTCAGTGTCACTAGAATGTTTTGACTTTTGACACCGTAGACCGGATACTTGTTCTAAATATAAAAAAGGAAATTCTTAATTTTCTTAAAATTGTGTGTGACCCAACCGTACTCAATGCACTGCATGAGATGCATCGCCTCTCCAGGTGGGACATAGTTTTTGGCAATGTTTCAGCACAAAAACTATGTGGCCTTTCACAGAATAAACCCCATATTCATTCAATGCAAGGTTTCACTCATGGTGCTAGCGATTCATATTATTCAAATGGTTGCATGATAGATAGATGTTGGCAACTCCTGATTATCGAAGTGCGTATTGAACTCGCCCTGTTAAGCAATCTGATCAATGTATACAACAAACTCAATAACACAATGTACAAAATGCATGACATTACTTTGACCTTCAACAAATGCAATATTGGCATAAGTAAAGCGATATTTTAAGTAGAAAATCTGGTGGGGAGAAGCCTGATGCAGATGATGGAGGCTGAGTTAAACGAGTTAAACGAGAAACAACATTGAGGAAGCAACGAACCAAATGAGGAACATAGGTAGTTTCAAAGCCGAGGTACAATGCTTGATATAACGCCGTTGATGACCTAATGATGGGAGTCACATAATTAAGCACAATTAGTCATATGGCGATATTTGGGAGTTCTGGTAACAGATCGGGAAATTTAGTTTTGCACAATGCTTTTTTGAGTACTCGAGGGTGAGGAAAAAGTAATTGCGGCAATCATGCCTGGATCTGATGACACATGTTGTGGTGGTGGAGGCAATTCTAAAGTCGAGGATGCGTCTCTGGATCTTCTTATCTTAGAATCATAAATTATGTGACATGATCTTGTCATAGCTAACAATTCGAAGTTCTCAGGAGTCGTTCAATGATTCATTTATTGTCTTATTTATATACTGAATGGTGAGGGAATTAGCTCAGCTTATTAATGTAGGCCTACGGTACTGTCGATTGTTTTTCATTGCAAAACACGGAAACCTGCAATGTTAATGGAAATGCATTGAAATTATTTGTATTGAAAAGAGGTTCTGACCTTTGAAATACGTTCGCATCTTCTGGATCTCTTCATTGGATTGGTTTATTGCTTCTACAGTTATTTTTCCAGATCGAATCAATAACGAATTGAACCACAATTCAACGGAATCTTTAAGTTCTCCTCCGATCAGTGACTCGTGTAGTTGTTGTAGATCTTCGATTGTCTTACAGTAGATGTAAAGCACGATGCTTTGAACCTTCTTTGCAGCTATTACCCTTAAGTTAACACGTTCAAGTATTCTACTTTTTTCATCAATTGACTTTCCAATGAGAATGTCTGCTATTTGTGACACAATTTCGTCTTCGGCCTCGTCGACGTTCTCTCCATCCTGATTAGAATGAATTCTTACAACAGCTGTAAATATTAAAAAACAGATGATGCATGTGTCTGAATGGGAATGAATTACCTTTACATGTAGATTCTCATGCTTAAAGCTTCCATGTTCAATTTAATTTCAATTTAATTTACTGATCACAAAATGAAAATGAAGGCATACCATCATGCTAAATAGATTGCAAACATGAGTTTAAAGTAAGCAATAGCCAAGTGCAAGGTAGAGCATGTATAACCAATGGGGAACCTAGTAGGAACGATAACAGGCAGTGACGATGCTCAAAGTGTTCTTAGCCCAAAGAAATCTCTAGCATAATTGAATACAAAAGACAGATTGGTTATAGGCCTACAGAAAAAAACATAAGAAACCTAATTTCAATAAAGAATTAGAAGAGCGAATCACTGCATACAAAAGGGCAAGCTCATTTGTTTTCTAACTAGCTGAGAACTGAGCTAAACACAAGATGGAATTACAGAGTATACAGTATTATCAATAGATCGAAGGCCCGGATGTGGTCCCGTAATGTTTTCTTAAGTTGGACCATAGACGAAGCCGTGCGACACACCAATCGGAGAGCTTTTCAGTAGAGTGGGCCTTGATAACTAATAGAGAATTTGCGGGCATAAATGTGAATAGCATTTGTTCTATAGGTGGCATTACTTCTAGTGTTATAGATGTGTGTAGTTGTGGCGAAAAACACGGTAAACACAGAGGGTAAAAGTTTAAAAGTGTAGACTAGACCTACTTATACACATATTCACAAATCGTGTCTCCTTAACTTAAGAGACGCCGAACAATTATTATGAGAAGATAATACGCTGAGAGGACAAAACTGTTGTAAAATTGATATCGTTGAGGTCAAGAGTCGTCTATCTTTTGAGTATTATGAGACTCACAGACTTATTATACTGTCCACTGGTGCTGATTGTTATGTGATTCTGCTTCGAAGCGATTCTGCACTGGAAAAATGTTTCACTAGGGTTACGGCGCTATAGAAGTGCCCGTCCTACATTAGAATAGACTGCTTTGGACCTTAGGGATAGAGTGATAGAAGGTGATATCGTTATCTCAGGAGAACAGTCGAGAGAGCTGTTGTTGTTTGCAGACTTGTCAAGTAGGAACGACGGATCGCAAACTACTCCAAAGAATAATTTATATCCGACGCTTTACGGACCTAACTTATCTTATTTTACATGTAGTCATGACTGAAGTAGTAGAAAGATGACGAGTAAGAGGTGTAATTGACGTTGCATTTTACGTGAAGCTTATATGAGGAAACACATCAACCTGATCGGGAATTGGAGAGAAATGGAATGGTTGTACGGTATGGGTCTAGGACCTCTCACCACTTTGACATATCCCCCGGACATCCGCCCCAGTTTGATCACTTACACTGCACATAAATTGATTTTAAAGTGCACAATATTCACTATTCATTATAAATTATGTATATACCAAACATTATATAGATGTTTGCGCATAAAAAAATTGGGTAGAGTGGAATGTTTATGCTGGGACATATCAGGCGTTTTCAATTTGAAATCGATGCCAGATTGCTGAAAGAATTGTAGCTTAAATAGAAGTTGGATGATGCGACAATTAGGGATTAAAAAGTAGCTGGATTGTTGATAGATTATTTGCTTACATGGAAGCTGAATAGAATTAGGTTTCAGTGGAAAGCTTGCTGAATGAGAAGAAGATTGTTTAAATAGACACTGGATTGAGAAAGGAACAACTGCATCAGTTTAAGTTGGATTGATATAAGGAATTCTTGCGAAATACATGTTGTATTGAAGAAAATCATGCTTGCTGAAACAGAAGCCGTATTAATCAACGCTTAATTAGCTTAAATGGAAGTTGGATTGATGAATAGAATTATACTAGGTGATGGTTCTGTATCGATTTTCCGAAGGTTCGATAATCGATAATCCGAAGAAAAAATTCTAGTTCGAATTTTCTTCGCATTATCGAACCTTCGGACTATCGAACCTTCGGACTATCGAACCTTCGGATTATCGAGCGGACACCTGGGTGATATGTCCGGGAGAAATGTCAGATGGGAATTTCTGGATATAATCCACTGTTTCTGCCTTTATTTTGACCTTCTCCATATCTTTCAAAAATCTTTCTTATAGACCTGGACAGCTACCCCGCTTTGGCTCATTTCTCATCCAGTGTGTGTCAATCTTATTACATCACTAGTAAAATCTCAATCATTCTTCTTTCTTGTCTCTGCCAGTTCAAGCACATGGCTTTTCTAATCGCCCCTAAAGCATGTATATAATTATTTGAATCGAGTTTTCTCGTTCATATGGCATATTTGAGACATTTCATTGTTTAGTTTAGCCATTGAGGGTTAAACACAAAATATTATTTTTATTCGTCAGCAATATTGAGTCTTACCTCCGCCACATTCGAGTAATTCCGCAATATGACTTTGATTTGATGCATGCAGGGATGCGATCAGCTGTCGATAGTCACGGAAACTGCGCCTTCGTAAAATTCCCAACAGTGTATTGTTCTTCTCGTGCAAAGTTGGCTTTGAATAAATCAAATCCTTTTGCCCGCTGTTAATGACTTTTGTGGAATACAGAAGATCAAGTAGATCTGTCAAGTCCAAAAGATCAACCAAACTTCTGTGATTCGCGACTAGAATTGAAATTTCTTTTGATGTTAAAGGCCAGCAATGACCAAATTCATCGGAATATTCTAAAACAATATTCATTTGCATTCATAGTCAAGACCCATAAAAAATCTGATGGAAACGATTGATTGATCGTGGGAATATCTAGCCATAAATTATGTGAAAGAAAAGCTTTAGCCCTGTATGCAAGCAATATCCTGCTCACCATAATGCATTGGATTTCACAAAAGAAATGTAACATTAACTGTCTGCAGAAACACAAAAGGCAAATTGCAGATGTGCCCAGTTAATACCATTGGACCTGTTGAACTTTACTACCAAGTACAATCTTGCTCAACTATTTCTAAATGTTTCTATCAGCTTACATATCACATATCAACCGTTGATAAAAAAAATAGTTTCTGCAGAGAATTCCCTACAATTATGTCCATCAACGTCGTCTCGTGGATTTGGTCAGGTTGAGTACTGCGTCTAGTAATGTTGCCAGAACTATTGATTTTGATATTGTCATCAAAAGCTTTTTCAAAAAAGACGATGAAAACTTGATCGGTATGTATAAGCCTGCTAAGTTTCCCTGCATCGTCATAGTCTTATTTGTGACTGTATGTTTTTCGTTTGAACCCACAGTAGCGCTAAATGTCTGTTAAATACTACTTGTTATATGTTGACGTTTTTATGACCCTAGGACAGACAGCCACATACACCGAAGGAGGGCAATAAGCAATTTAGTTTAGAGAAGATATTAATCGGAAGGCGAGAGACAAATTTACACACAGAAACTTCCTATTCAAACTAGAAAATCTTCACTAGAAATAATAAGCTCTATAAACACTTCATCTGCCTAAACTTCATTAATTCAACTTAGTCTTTACCTCCATTGGCTCTTAAATAGTTCACGATGTGCATCTGATCCGCATCTAGGAGAGCCATAACAAGACCATGACACTGATCTTTCTGCAGAATATAATCCAACAATTTGGAGTTTCTTTTACATGAAGAACTCTGGCTCGTAACATCCTCCATTTCTCTCCAATCAATGATTCCATTGGCATGAACTGTGTCCAGAAGTCCAAAATCTGGATCCATGCGTTCCTCTAAATAATGTCTACACTGTTCAGAAAGAAACAGAAAAACAGTTATGCAATAGTAGTTTCAATAGTAAGTGAATTGGTAAGTTGTAGTCTTATTAATGAGCGAGTGAAATATTAAAGCAGTAATAAAACATTTAAACTTCAGGATTTAAGATTAATGCTGGCGAAAATTTAATCATTCTGATCAAAGTTTTCAAACAAAAAATGTGCTCTATTGCAACTGTGTATTTAAGTACAAATTAGACATGATTTTATTGAGCTTTGTGTTACGTCTAAATATATCGCTGAATAAAAAAATTTAACTATAATGCTTCATTTTTAATACTGCGAAAATAAATGGATATGTACGTCGCTTATAAGCTTTATGTGCAATCGCATCGAATTAATGTGACTAATCGGTGATTCTTCTAGGTAATTATGGTAATGTCTAAAATGCTGGAGTTACTGTCTGAATGTCAAACATGTTTTCTTATCTACCATGGTTCGTGGTTTCTTGGTTTCTTTGCGTTTCGTCTTGCACTACTCTTATGTAACTCTTCCTAAATGTATTATTCATAGCACCTACGGGTCCTACGGGCATACATCTAAATAGGTATTAATTGCTGCTATCAGATCCGATTGTCGTTGTCTTGAATATCCAGTGTTTTCGCAATTTACGTAGATTTTTTGACGAGAAGCCTATTTTATTAGAAGCTAGGTATACCGGTGTTAGTCTATCTAAATATAGTCAAGCTAAAAAGCATATTCGAGTTAATTCGTTTGTCATAGAAATTATTTATTAGGCCTAATTCCCGGGTAATTGCAGGTCGTTCAAAGTTTTGGCACCGCACGAAAAACGCGTAAGTTTGGCGCGTGTTTCATTATTGAAATTGTGAAGGAGTTCCGTGTCGATTTTCAGGCGCTAAGAGTGGAGATTGGAGGATGAGTGAGTTGGCGGAAATCTATAGGGGTTCCGCTCCAAAATGCTGGTCCAGCATACATACATGCATATACTAAAGAGCGATTGCAGAATTTAAAATAGGATGAAACTGAAAGTAGATGATGCCGCTTATAGGAGGATGCCCGTTAGAAAGCTGGTGATAATGTTCTAATGTTCTTATTTACCTTCTCACCTCATGTCACAGAAGGCATATTATGAGTGTGATAATAATTGTGTGGCACGGCGACTGATCGGTTAGAGTGGTCGGCCCGTAACACTCAGTGTGCGCTGAGTGAGCGGGTTGGACCGACGTCCGTGGCGCCAGTCACTGCGTAGCGACCTTGAGCAAGTCATTCGTGCACAATTGTTCTGCAGTACAATTGTAATTGCGCCGTCTGGGCGCGTACTCTTCTGAGCAAAACAAACGTTGGAAGAAGGGCGATGTAAAATTTCGAAATAAATAAATTGTCTTTAAACTTTTTAAGCAGCCATATAAACCTACTTGTCTCGTTTTATCTAATAAGGTTCTTATTGCGTCTGAAGGAGCGATCTTCTGCTCTGTAGAGGAACAAAAACCAAGAAGGCAATGACTGCGTTATCGATGAACTCTAAACGTCGTGAAAGCCATAATATTTGAAACATTGAATTAATAATCGTCATTTAAAAGAACTTTTATAATTAATTAAATTAGATTTTATCAAAGTCTTAAATTAACATATTTGCAGGCATGAAAATCAAATAGAAAGTGAGCATCGTATCAAGCCCTTTGATTTCTATCAGAAATGATGTCTCACGTTGGTTCTACTACGTCTTATACAAGAAACTGTTGTTGCATACCATGAATAAGAGCAGAATTTTTCGGTGATACGAAGAATGTCCTTATTCGATTGGCTGTTGTAATAAGAAAATTCATGATATAATAATATTTATAAGCAATCGCCTAATGAAAGACAGACATACACGAAATAGAATATAATATCACCGCAAATAAACATTACAATTTCTGGAGTAGAAAAACAAAATTGTTACTGCGAACAGGTGCTTAATGTTAATGTGTAATACACGTAATGCGTATGGGTTGAACAAGCAATCGCCAACTGCGTACACTGTACAATGTATATGCCACAAGCTGAAATGCGCCGTGACGAAAGCGCAGTACAAATGCGCGCCGACAAAATGCGCGCAATGATAAACACACCGACAAAAACGCGCAAGACATTATTCAGCGCGCAATGAGTTTTATTTTATCTATTGCTTACGAATTCCAGCTTCCATTGATTCAAGAATTTGTTGATCAATCAAACTTCCGTTTCATCAACCCAGCCCCCAGTTGAACAGAATGCATTTTATCAGTCCAGCTTCCATTTGAGCGGCATTCTTTTAATCGTCTACATTTGCAAGCAT
Organism: Bimastos eiseni; assembly: GCA_959347315.1. NCBI lineage: Eukaryota > Metazoa > Annelida > Clitellata > Crassiclitellata > Lumbricidae > Bimastos > Bimastos eiseni. The sequence continues at coordinate 5,006,966 of OY365814.1, forward strand.
CCATAATAAAGCACAATTTTCTTCATCAATCTAGCTCCCATTAAGGCATGATTCATTACATCCATCCAGCTTTCATCCATTTAAGCATATTTTTTCTTCGATCAGACTTTCATTAAAGACTGGAGATTTTCAACAATCCAGCTCCAATCTTACAAAATTAGTTTCAACGATCCAGCTCCTTGCTAAACATAATTTTTTAACGTTCCAGCTTCAATTTATTCAAGTTATTCTTTTCATAAATTCCGCTTTCATTTATGCATAATTTACGCCTAGACGGATTATACATAAATTACGCTAAACGTAGTGTGTAAAATGCATGCTTGAAACAGCGGAAATAATTTGCAACGCTAAAATACACGTTTACCTGTTACTTTTTATATTCTATTCGAGTATTATAATAGGTCTATCACGCGTATAGTTTTTGTGATTCTATTATTAAACTACTCTGAAACTAAGAAACTAGTTTGAGTTTGATATTTTATGTGCGCCTTTTGTCTGCACGCATTTTGTCCTGCGCGATTTTGTCGCTGCGCGCATTTGTCTGTGCGTTTGTCGGCGCTTTTTTGCCCTGCGCGCTAATCAGGGGCCACCAGGCGGAACATATATTATTTGTAAGCCTGCCTAGTTAATAGTTAGCCGTGTTTTATTACTCGGCAGGATTTTAATGGCGGTTAGGCTACTTCATAGAAATATTAAGGACTCACGTCTGACAATATATCCTAATGGTAGGAGTATGACACAAAAGCATTTTAAATGAAATTAATACAGAAATAATCACCACTGTTCTGATAACATGAATCATTATAAAATTACTTGATATCATACCAATTGATTTTAATGGTTTCTTGTCCTTCTGTTGCAAGCCATTCGTCTTAGGGTTTTTTCCGTTTGTACAAACTGAACAAGACACACTATACATTATATTTACAAAGGGACATAAAAGAAACATTATGTTACTAAAAATGCTACATATGCCCACCATTGTTATCGAAAACGTAAGAATAAACTACACATTTGCTCTAAAACTGAACGCAGGACACTAGCGCTATCTCGTGTCAAGCAATGACGTGCTTCATTTGGAGAAAATTTATGACGTCTGACACTATTGATTAAACGGATGGAGAAAGAGTTAGGATGAAACACTTAAATGAGGAAGTTGTGGAATTCTTAGGCCTACTAGACGTTGATTCCGTGTGAGAGAAACACAGGCGTGCTTCGTGAATGATAGCAATACTATTTGGTATATTTTAATGCCAAGGTTGATAGCAGAAAAAGCAAAGAGTAAACGACGAAACGTCTATCACAGTTCACAGACTTCCTGAAGGCATTTGACTTCATCAAGAACGAGGTCACCTGAGCGACACGATAGTCTCATGCAGTAGACAGGAGATTAGTTATTGGAGCCTAATAAAGGAACACGCGCAGTCAGTCGTGCAGATGGATTGAGAATTGAGTGAATGGTTCAGATCTGCGGTTGGTAGGCCTACAAGATAGAGCAACACCCTATCGCTAACAACATTCATTAAATATCTGACGAGATTAATGAATTCAGACAAAATTTTAAGGAAGATTACCGTTTGACATTTCCACGAGGTATTGGCGAATTTTGAACTTAGTTCACTTGATTCTCACTAAAATTCACAAAAAGATCATTATTAAATACTTTTTTATTATTACCGCGCATTCTAGCATTGTTCTGCCATTCTATGGTTAACCGTTTTATTGTAATCATGTTTTACGAAGCTGTTCTGGCGTTCTAGAGCAGAATATCTTCATTGTCTCGGTTTCTATAGTTTTTTGTTGGCTCTTTTGACTGAAAAGTCGTTTATGTTGGGTGATTTATTTACACAGAAGACTAGACACGCAACATGTAATAGGACTAGATAGGTTATCTTGAAATTTGCAATTGGTTTGGCTTTGTCATGAGTCAACTTTTTATTCATTCATTCAGTTAGTCAATAGGTCAACCTGTCAATCACATAGGTCTTATCAATGAGTGGGTCATTAATTCATTCAGTCGGTTTACACGAGAAGACACATGAAGCGTCAATAGAGACAGATAACTTTCAATTCCGTGTAGGCATTTTCGAGGCTAGATCAGACCTATTTTCTGTGACAAATCTTGCAAATTGAAGATTTTACATGACCGTTGTTCCAATGTGATAGAACGATTTACGAAATTGTCGTGGGATATCAACATGTAATAAAACTGTCCAAAGTCATTCCATGACTTGTGTCATGAAGGCCAATTATACTGGAATGAGAATGGAAAGAATGCAAGCACTCAAACAAGCCAAACTTTACTGCCTCAAATTAATTTGGATTTCTATAGTGCAGTGGAACTATACATTAACTGAAGAGGGATTGACGTTTTGAACTACCTAGAACTGACTCGTCGATCAGAGCAAATATCTAATTTTGAGTATCATCGGTGTGCTGCTATAAATGAACTCCACAGCGATTGGCTGCACGGTTTATTCGTGATGTAAATATATTTAAGACACTAGCCAAGATTAACTTCTATTTATTTTACTTACCTGATATGTGAATGTTATTACTATTGGTACCCATTGCCAGTTTGTAAATTCTACTTAGGGGCGCCTGATTAGCGGGGTCTAAGACTCCTTTAGGCTCCCATGTGTAACGAGCATATTCATTTATGTTAACTTGTTGTTTGCCATTTTCTCATGCTTTTTTGGTTACCAAATAAAACTGAATTTAATTGAATTACTGTTTTCTGCACAACTAAGCGTAGCACTAACAAATTGTGCATAATCATTGTAGACATTGACAGATGGTTGAATTTCCGAAATTGGTTATGTGTCTTACCTATAGAATTAAAATCGGGTAATCGTCGCTCCTCATACGTAAGACGAACATTGGGCCGACGTTGATCGAATCTCAGAACCATTAACGTGTCCCTCTGACATAATTTATGCGTAGGCACATAGTACATGCTGTATGTCGTACCAATGTCATATTATGGATAATTATATCATGTGTATTTTGACTTAATAGAACCTATCGATTTCTAAATACCTAAGCGTGCGAAGTACAATAAATTCTCAATGTTGGGCCAGTGTGATGCCTTATACTGACTGTCGACATTGGGTCAACGCTGATCCAACGTTAGAGACCACTGGAGATAAACTGAAACTCGGTCTTGTTTTGTTTATTATAGGGGCCTACGGTTCACGTAAAATCCAAACTATTATTTTAGAGTAGGCCTAGGACTTATTATACCTTTTAAATGTTTACCTTTCATCAAAAACAAGTTTAATAATCTCCACAAAATGTATCTGCTCCAAAATAGACTTAGCACGTGCGCATGTGTAATTGTGTACGTCTCGCTATGTCGCTATCCGGATGCTCCGCTCTTTTGCCTTGCGTTGATGTGTTAGTCAACCGTAGGCCTACACGTCACTGGATAGTTTACGCTGGGATTCCCATGTAGCAAATAGTTAGGTCATCGTAATGTTTGTCTGTGGCTCCGCTATGCAGCCTACTCTCGCTGCCAGCCGCGTGAACTGCATACATGTATAGCACAACACGAACACGCTTTATCTAAAACTAGAGCACGACCATTGGACTCAGGATAGTAGGCCTAACAATTTCAATATGTAAACATCAACAGTGAGCCTACTTCATAGCTGAATATTAAGATCTACAAAGCAGTCACTAACATCCGCACTTATTAGCAATGTCTCGAGAAAACGGAAAGAAATATAAACTGATCAATAAGCCTTGCATAATATTATATCAATTAAATATGTTGCCTTTTACTTATGTTAATGAGGCCTTTCGCACTATCAGCAACTACGAGGCGTATAATTATGATAATTATGATATCATAGAGTTGCAGCGCAATAATTATACCAGCTTGAATATGTTTGTTTACGTCTGACAGCGTATGGCTGTGAACGATTGCGTTTATGCTTTTATGTGTCATGCGTTGATCTGAGGCACAGTTTCTACCAATTTATGCATGAGTGTTCAAGCAACAATAGACCCAGTGTCAATAGGCCTACGGCTAAAAATGTAGGGTTATTTGGATCCATGCATATATTTCAGAAGTATGCGCCTCTGTGTTTTTTTGACTATGTAGGTAGTTAGGACTGTAAGACACAGTTCTATTATAATATGTGCTTAGACCTATGTGTAGGAGTGGGTGTATGTGTATGTGTAGGGGCATGACTGGTGGTTCCACGCTCTCGTACCGCCATGCGAGCAGGCCGCGCCTTTTCATGCGTTGGACCGTTACGTCGGAACTCCTTGCCGTTACCAATTCGGAGTCTCCCACTGTGTGTAGCACAGGAGACATTTTCTGGACTATTGAAGACGCATTTTTTTCAGAACTGTTGGGTAGCTTCGGTAAGAGCCCTCGTGAGGTTTTTGTAGGGCGCTATATAAATTTTCATATACATACATACAAGACTGTGATGGTGTGAATGTATGCACAAATAAATACATGTATGCATTTTGCTAATCCACTCCAGCGTGAGCTGCCTGTATCACGGACTGACCATCCCAGCCGATCCTATCCTCTCTGCGCAATGTTTGCATTCGCAGCTCTTATCTCGCTATGCCACTTACCCGTAAAAGCAATTACGTTTGTGTTAGATATGCTTAGCTAAAAAATCACGCTTCTTGAAACGCCACCAATTAAAGAATAAGGGATTTTATATTGCACTCGAAAACCTACCTTTTGGATGCTCTAGCTTCCTTCCTATGTCAAGATTGGGATCATGAATGGTTCGCAAGGATTGGCGCAGATCACCCTTCGCGTTATTCCGTACACAGATCCGATTGCCCGATCTTATTTTACCACTTTTTGCTGTGGACATTCAAGTATCTAACAACAATGCTTCTGCGTTCTGGAAATCGAATATTCAGCTGCTCTTTAGCTACTGTTAGGCCTATACCAGAGGATATTAAATATAGGCCTACATTGATGATTTCAGTAGAAATGCTGGCGTCATGCTGGGTCTGATCTCTATGAAGAAACCCACGCCTCACAGTCGAGTTTTGATGTCCTTGTGTAGCTTACCATCATGATACCACCCACCTAGAATTGTTGTAACTGCAGCGTTGCTAATGCACGTAGGCCTACCTTAATGTGAAGTTGCTACACTCGCTCATATTTTTGTAATTATAATGGAGGTCGAAGTGCTTCCATTATCACCATTCAGTTGGCACTCTTTGAGGCACGCTCAGGTCCTTCATAATATGCGAGCAAACACAACATATAATAACTACAGCAATGATCACAGGCAATTAATCGAACAACTATCCCAATAATTGTAATATAGGTCTATTAGTACATATAATTAGCAGTTCTTATTGTTTCACTAACACCCTCCTGACCCATTTTAGTGAAAATATGGGTAATACATTTAACGAGTTATAGAGATGTGAGATCACTGTGTTATTACAGGAATGCATTTGCCACTTCAAATGCTGGCTAGTTCAAAGATTGATGTAAATTAATATAAGGACATTCCATAATAGTGATAGATTCAAAATAATTTCAGAGTAGGCCTAGTCTAAGTTGGCGAGAGCGAAGGTGTAGGCCTATGAACAAATGATTAATGAGCTTAGTGAGCCGAAAGAACTTATTGGCATCTGGTAGAAGCCGATGATGAGTGATTACAATACAGAAATATTGTTTTTATGTTTCTATCCATTCATCACAGGCCAAAATCAGTATTTGTCACTGTGGAAGAATGATTTGTCCCGCCGGTCAGTGATGTACTAAATACGAAAGTGAAATCTCTCACCCTCTGTACAAGCGTAAGCTTTTAGGACTCGTAAACTTTATCGTAGACGTTTTCAACCTCAAACACAAACAAAGCGGCAATTGTCACCCCAAATATGCCAACAACATTTACTTGTTGACGCCCGCTATCTCCATTGAACTATCTGAGCTTTATCATATCTCGACATGAGTTAGCATCATCAATCTCATATTAAATGAAATTAAATAGAAATGGTCGTTAGGCGGTCGATGCACAAATCGATTGTATTACTTCCAACCATAGTCCCATATTGAGAGTGTACACTAGGGTGCTTCCATCCATAATGTAAAAAATTAAAGTTATCTATTTTTATTTTTCCAACCCACCATTCGGTGCCACTTGGCATGAAAACTGTATATCCGAAATATTTTTTAATTTGAACAATGTTTAGGACTTGACCAAACGATTTTTATTATTCTAATTAAAAATTTTTATTCAAAATTTTTTAATAAGCCCATCTAAGGCATAATATATTATTTTCTGTTCCAGATTAGTCGAAGGTCATTGGCCATGTGACCAACAGCCATCTTGAAGCATTCATGTTTAAGCAACAATAGTTTAATATTTAAATTTATTACTTTGTTTACATTTATCATCATTTCAAAATCTTCAATAAGGAATTTTGAATGTTGGTAATATTACATTGGCCAATGCACTTTGTAAAATTTTTTAATGTCACAATGGGATACAAGATCATGCACGACTTCACAGCACCTGGAAGAGTGAAATTTGACAGATTTCCCATTCTATTTCCATGGTCAAAACGTTATAAAGCTGTTATCTGTTCCAAGACTCCATGACGGAGCAGCAGCTACTATGGCTCGCGAAATTATATAGACCATAGATGAATGGGAATTACAGGACCATATCAGAGGTTTATGTTTTGACATTACCGCTTCAAATACAGAAGTCAAAGGCGTAGTATGTGTCAGACTTGAGCAGGAATTTCTAAAACAAGTTTTAAACTTAGCTTGCAGCCACGACATGTCAGAAATCATGTTGGAACGTGTCATCAGCCTCCATGATGTATCAAACTCAGTAAATTCCCAGAGTACTGGCCTCACATCAATGAGAGTCAATTTTCCACAGCAATGGAAGTTGAGAGCATGACATCTGTAATTTCTCCGTGGATAAAGAATATCATAAAATTTACTGTTTCTCAATTGAACGAATATCACCCTCGAGATGACTATCGTGAACTTTTGGAGCTCACTATCATTTTCTTTGGAACAGTTCCTCCTCGAGGTATAAATTTCTTGTATCCTGGAGCAGTTCATTGTGCTCGTTGAATGGCAAGGGCTATTTATTTATAAACATGTGGTTGTTCCATAGCCAGTTTCCATTGACTCATAGACCAAAGTCATCTCGTCATGGATCATCTTATGACAAGCAAGTCTGGGATCACTTGAAAAAAGTATCTATGTTTGTAACTTGTATATACGTGAGATACTGGTTCAAGTGTCCATCAGCAACTATAGCTCCTAGGAACGACCTTGCTCTTCTCCGTAAGACGACTCTGTTTGAAGACAAGGATGTCGCCACAACAGCATTCAGCCGCCATCTGTGGTAGTATGGTATCTGTCTGAGCTTTGCTTTCTTTGACAAGAATGTGTCCTTCGACGAAAAGTGAATAATACCCTGAAACATAACGATGGTTCTGACAATCCTCTAAAGCGCAATTTGCCATTCAGTAAGCTTGTGAACAAGGATTTGCGCGTATTTGTCACAAAATTAACCACGAAATTCTTCTGGATTCCTAACCTAGATGAGACTTTTCTGGAACTCGATCCAAGCGAATGGGAATAGCAGTCAGAATATAGCAGAAGTCTGGAAACTTGTTTCTCCTTGAAAGTCGTCAATGACCTGGCTGAGCGTCGAGTTGCCCTCATTCAGGAATTCGACTCTTCCATTTCCAGAAATGAGGAGCAAAAGCAGTACCTCCTACAGGTTGTTGAGCACCATAGAAGCTTAGTTTCAGCTCCAGCCAAAGCTGCAGCCATTGTGCAAGCCAAGTCACAGTAGACTATCATATAGCAGCAAACAGTTCCACTGTAACAACAGTCGAATATTGACGAATCAATGAGCATTTTGTAAAAACTTTGAGCAATTTGGTCAAGTTCTAAATATTGTTTTTTTTAAAATAAAAATTGAACTGTATCATTTGTAGAGCTAATGAAACAGAACGGTGGGTTGGGGAATGCCTTTATTCAACTTTTTATTTTTAGAAGCACCCTAGTGTCCACGAAATTTTCATTCTGGGTGTCAACATCTTTGATTTAGTTTTAGTTGAGCCACACATTGACAAAATATGCCACCCGATCACGAACCGACAAAACATAATGATGTGATCACTTAAATTGTCCCAGTGACTTCACTAGGACAATTAAGTCACTGGGACAATTTGGAAGAATATATAGTAAAAAGAGTTTGCTCAATCATTAGCCTTAATACACGTATGTAGGCTCTATTTTAGATGACAGGCTTAATTTTACGACTGGCTAAATAAGCCATTTTATTTAGTACATCCACACTGGAATTTTAACGGTCCGAGTCTAAAATTATGTGTAAATTTTGGGGTAAAATGGACATAACTGTTTATTTTTATTCTGCAACAAGACGATTGCGTGGGACGATTGTATTTGCGTTTGTGCAAGAAACCGGGACTCTACAGTGTTCAAAGTGGCGTGACTGAACCTGTTAAAATGACTACAATGGGGTGCTTTTAATAACTGCAGAGTTGACGTGTTAATCCATGAATGTTGTGTGAGCTATAAATCATTTGACATCAGTTTTGTTAAAGGCGTCAGTTCGGACACATGTGACAAGACGTAGTAGGCCAAAAGGCGCAGTGTTTATATAGCGCCTCTCGTCGCTCAGAATTGCCGTGATGACAGCACGCCAGAAGTCCTTCAGACTGTGCTTTGAGTGCACGACTAATCGATTGAACTTTAATCGCCGATAGTGTTGCTCAAGAGGACCAGTTCGTCGTCAGGGTCAACGGGTGAGTCGGGAGTCTGTTTCTGGTCTTTTTTCAGTTGTCTCCTGAGTAACTGATCCGTTTAGCAAATCTCTGTCGTAGTGCAAACGTTAACCGCGACACAATCGCTTACGTGTCCTACTTTTAGTGTCATTACCAAAATTCGAATTCGACATTCGTTGACAGGAAACCGAGTCTTTCCGTGTTACGAATGCCTCGTTCATTTAGACAGGACACGCCTTGAAGTAGCACTCTCGGCATACACGTGTAAGCATCCGCTTTAGGAACCTAGCGAGCTTAATCCTAATCCGAACAAGGGGGTCTGACCAGACCCACTGCATATGTTTGTTGAATAACGGTTTTTAGTATTATATTTTCTCAAATCGCTTTTATGACTTTGTTGCTAAGTCTTTGAGCAAAAAATAGCACATCTAACTGGTCAAACAGATTTACTCAGAGACAGTTCAGACATTGATAGCGTTAACAATGTGTGTGAATGTGATGAGATGCCAACGTCTATAGAGATCAACTTTCAGATGTTTCTGATGATGAGTACGAAGCTGAAATTGACGATGATGAAATTGACGATGATGATGAGCAAGATGATGAGACTGATCAATAAGTGGTCATGATAGTGATGAAACTGCTGATAGACATGAGTACAAGTCAAGATCCGGTTATATATGTCTGGCAGTCTAAGCCACTTCCAAGAGGTCATAATCGGTTGCATAATGTTGTAAGCAAAATGTTGGAATAAGAAAAAATGGACGATTTCACAATATTCAATGTAGCTTTGATATTTTCTGTATGTGTGAATAATGATACTGAAGTGCAGTGGAACAAAAGGTGCGGTCAGATGATTCTCACATACTTTGTTAAGCGTAAGACCAACAGATTGCCAGTTGTCTGTTTCTTCAATGTCATTGACATTTTGTCACTCAATGTAATCATCTTCTGTATATTGAACAACTCAGAATGAGAGATGAAGAAGCATTTCAAATGGTGCTTGTTCTTGAATAAATTTTCGATATATCGCGGATTACTAACAGAACACAGATGCTGCAAGTGTCACTGTTCTTCTGTAGCACAGTACACAGATCAATAGACGCAAGAATGTGACTAGCTGGCTGAACTCCATGCTTACAATAATAGTGTATTTCACTATTTTTGAGAGATATTTACTAGAAAGTAGGCAGTAGATATTTATTAGAAAGTAACATAACAGTAATCATGGCTAAGTTTAGGCTACTGGAATTGTTTTTTTAATTGTATGCATAGATTGTCACTGGTTTGATCAAACATTTATGACAGGCTGTCATAAAGTAATGTAGCTGAACATTTAATTTCAGATTGATCATCGAAATGATATATTATATAATAAATACTCCATGGAGAGACTGACATATTAATATTTCTTGTTATTCTAATGACACTTGTAAAAATTGACTGATAAAAGCACTACTTCCTTTGAAGAACCCATGACAAATAGGGGATCTGCCCATACCTATCCTTTGTTCAAATTAAGTTGCATTTTTGCTTGTTCGCATGAGAGTTAAGAATGTAGGCCTAGATTTACGCACGAGCCACGAGTCCAATATCTTGTTAATCAGGAGATGTTATCTATACTGTGGCAGAATTGATTAAATGCGTTGTAGATCGTGTCCCCTTCCTTCCTCATATGCGTCTTTACACTGTCCTCTTCGCTCTTCACGGTACTCTCACTGAGTGTCCCTCTTTCCTCCGCCCTTAATTCTTGACCTTGGCAAGTCCCTTCTTAATTTTCACAGCTTCTCTTCACGTTCAGGAACCTTGCACCCCTTAAGGGTGTATTTCGAGATTTTCGCACGAACCGACGATTCCGATTTCCTATTAATCAATAAATTTTATCTGAACTTAGACATAGACTCGATGCACAATGTTTGAAACAAGTGCGTTTCCTGCTGACGGGTAACGAAATTCTGACTAAAGTTGCTTTCCGAAGAAACATAGGCGGAGCATAAGCTACATGTTATATCTGCCATAAGTGTGGTCCAATAACTCAGTGCCTATTCGTTCTTTTTATTCAAAACCTGCGGTTAACTCAGATATAGCCACGATATCGCGTTGATTCAACTTTCCTGTATGACTCTCCCTCACAGATCCTGTTTCGTACTAACTGCCATTTCATAATGTTCTCCGCAGTGAACTTTGTTCTTCCTTGCTTACGATACACATGCTTATATTATTAGGGTCAACGCTATTGTAACGCAGTTTTGGCAAGGTGCCAAGGTGCCACAGATTCATCGCAACCTCATACATTTCTCAACAACTTTAAATGGATCGTAGCCAACTTAGAAAATGATTGAAAGCTCTTTTAAAATAAGTTCGATAGACTCCCAGTTGGGGGATTCAATTCCCCTCATATGGTGAGTCTCTGTAGCTTGACGGCTGCGTCCCGCAATACATCGGAGAACTTATTACTCTCACACAATTTTGATGCTTTGTGGAGATCTGATAGTCTTGCTCTACCCTAAGTGTGTCGTGTTTTGAAGAGTTCACCTTACATACTTCAGCACTGAAAATCTCAGCTTTCAGCTCCAAGCAGCTTAATTAACATTATTGGTTAATCTTAGGCCTACATTTGGCTCTCATAATATTGCAACATTTATGGGAAAAGCTCAATACTTAGTGTGCTATAATTGTTTCGATACATACGTGTATGCATATTTTGGGATGGCATGCACGTCATTCATCCTGTACGTGTAGGCCTACATGTCTAAAGAGCATTTGTTCTGGGTCGGGTCCCTGTGAAGCCGCTACTTGCTCCCACGGATAATTGCTTAAATTACATTTTCCAATCTACCCAATGATAAAATTGACAACCTGCACATCTTTCTTAGACTCAAACACGGCATTCCTCCCTCAATGGCATTTGACGTATATATTGATTATAAACCATAAAAATGGTACCAATGGAGATGAAGATTAATATTTGGATTCAGATGGTACACTAAAATTATAGACTATTTCTTTGCATTTTATAATGACGGTGTGATCTTTCCTTTATATGCCAACGGATTCTGGCGATTTCTTTTGAAATTGACAGAATGCATTGGTGACCAGATTACTTTTTTCCATATTATGCTTATCTGTAGATGACTGGTAACCGATTAGTTTTGAAGATGCAATATTCTGAACTTGCTACGATTCATATACACTTTCCTGCTGTGATAAACTGACAATTTTTCACTTAGTGTTCTCTGTTTACAAGTCATAGATAGTGATTAGCACATAGTCAATAAAACTGTCCTTGCCCAAGTAACCTAATTGTAGATAACGCTATCATAAAGGATCTTAACATTTAATTAGTCGTGTTTGAAATGCAATCATTTATTAATGTAGATTATATTACTCATCGGTCAACATTAAGTAGCCTTGACAAGGATATTGGCTAAGTCTCATTGTGATCATTATGCAAACAACTAAGTAATTAATATGGTTTAGATGCTGCCAACGGACTCTACCAGATCGAGTGTATATGATTATAGGACTAATCAGCTAACATAGTGTGTATAAGTTACGGAAGTGCAAATGCAGACTATCTGTTAATCTATGCCTGACCCTTTCTACTTGTCCGTATTTCAATGTGGATGTGTTTAGGTAGATATGAATCCGAGGTGCAACCAGGTTTTAAAAAGTGTGGGGCACAATTTTGAAAATACTGCGTAGCAAAAAAGGGGACACAAGTTATATCAACAAAAGTCATCTTATCGTAATTACTGACTAAAAATTAAAACGTAGGATTCTCTTCGAGCTTACACTATGATATAGTGTAGACTTGAAAAGTATCCTACGTTGATATTGCGTACAATATTCAGTACAATTTCATGCTAATTTATCCTTCCCGCCATTAGCCTTTTAAGCCTGATTAAAAGGTCAAGGGCTGGTTGCCAAATTAACTTCAGCTTAAACTCGTCGCAAGATTAATGTCCCATAAGTTATTTAGGCCTAATTTTTGATATGCACGTATACGGAAATTTCTCTAGCGCATTCCCACTTACTTGCTTAATACATGATGTAGGCTTATGCCAAAGTTTGATAAGGACTTCATATTTAATTTTTGACTACAGCCGACTATTACAAGCCTAGCATGGCTATAAGGTGGTCAAGTATATTTGGCTGGTGATAACAAGGTAGGTGTCAAAGTTCAACAGGTAGGTACTTATTGGGATAAATGAAACTCGTGGCTTACATGGAATGGCAGAAGACCTACTTGAGCTAACCACGAGAATACAATTATATTCTTAATTTTTAGATTGTCTAATTTTACGCTCGATGTCAATTTTGGGGTTTTGGAAGCGGGGCAGCCATTCAGTAACTCACAAGCATGAGTAAATTATTATTCCGCCCAGACGCGTAGGCCACAGGGAGTCGCTGAAACAAAGAAAGTGGAGAGCGTGTGGTTTGGATATTATGTATTTCATGAAGGAACAATTTGCTTCACCGTGGGAGGATGGAGAGGCATAGAGTTTGGATCGTTTCTAGTTATTGTTATCATATATTTCTTCAATAATGTAATATTTCTGCCAGAGCCTTTTATCTTGATGAACGCATAACATTGTAATAATTATACTTTCTTCATTCTATTCCCTCTACTATTATGGTTTCACATATTTTTATAGCTTATTCGACAATTATAAGAAAATTTGCATTACATTTTGGACATCAGGTTTTTTCAGAGGGATTCAGAGCCTTATGACGTCATGTTTGAGGAGGTCATGACATTTGTGAAGACGTGTGACGAAGTTAAAAATTGTTCAAAACTCCTTGATGTCATTTAAGGACGGCCCCTTTGTATAGATGTGTATATTTATATTTTAATGTATGAAATAATGACTTTGTGTTACCTCGTTTTATGAATTTTTAAGGATGATATGAGTTGGTACGGGTGTTTATCAGCTCAATTAATATTCGTGTAGGCCTACTAAGGTTTGATTTACAGCAGTGTTGGGTGTTGATATGATGGGGCTGATTTTATGATTGCTCCTCTGTTGAAAGCAAGCGAAATTGTATAAGTATCGGCTATACATGGATACGCCAAAAACAGCTGAATTAACCAGTCACATGTTGAAAACTATTGCTTTCACTAGGTTTATTTCATACCACTTGAGTGCATGCTGTAAGTATTGCTAAAGCGACAACTTTTGAGGAAATGAAACGCAAGGGCTGTCCAATAAGTACTCTTTACTGTTGAACTTTTGATGGCTAAGGATAACAAGGTACACGATATCAACACGAACACAAACACCCAAAGCAAAGGTTTTAGATTTGTTGACCATGGTGTCCGCAAACCTAGTCGCATTTTATTGCCCTCTTCTCACCTTTCATGTAGTGTCAATTATAAGCGTTTCCTGTTTACATGAAGCAACACTTAGTCAGCTTCATTGCTCTAAAAACGTGACCAGTGTGGCCCATTTTGATCTTGAAAGTGAAGAGTCTTGTTACAAAGTCTTAAGTATGCGGTAAAAGAAACTTACCGTTTACAACCAACCCGACAGAAGGCGTGTGAACAGACCATGAAGAGATCATCGTACAATGACATCTTGCCTTACAGTAGCAACAGTTTTGAGCGCCGGCTCCCTTCATTTTGACGTATGACTGTTGTGAATCTGACATGTCATAATCTCACTCATGAGACTTTGGTATGTGGTCCTGCTAGAGTACCGTATAGACAAAGGGCGGTGAGTGACGTTATAAGAAAACGCGGAACTTAAGAAGAGGATGAAGACTCAGACGTGGGATGAGGCCTAGATAGAGCAAGAGAAGTAGAAGAGGAGGAAGCAGAGGAGGACGGAACTTGTGGATGAGAAGAAGAATAGAAGGAAGAAGAGTAGGAAGAGGAGGAGGAAAAGGAGGAAGAGGGAGAGAGCGCATCAGAAGGGCAGACGCAGAGGGAAATGCAGGAGGATGAAGGTGGAAAGAATGATGAAAATGAAGACAAAATGTAGGAGATATAAGACGAGGACTAAGAGAAAGAGAAGGAGCAGAGGACTAGACAGAGCAGTGAAAGTGTAATAACTGATGGTTTATTAACTGAATATGAAATTCTGTCAACGTTAGGGAGGAGCAGAGGGAGGAAGAGGCAAAGGAGGAACAGTGGGAGAGGATGATCAATAGTAGGAGGATACATTTAAGAAGGAGGACGAAGAGGAATAAGAAAAAGAGCTATTGATATACATGCAAAGAGGAGGGGCAGCACTACGCGCCTTCTCATTGGATCCGATGCCTCATCTCGCTACTTAGTCACTCCAAACAGAAATTCATTTTGCTCAAAACCAATTCTCTCAGTAAAACTCACTGAAATCGGACACATACCTTAAATTAAATAAATAACTGTTGATATACAGTAATTGGCAGCAAACATAGCTTTATTAGTATTTATATTTAGAAACGGTTCGTTACAATTGCCTATTTGTAAACGCGTGGTGAACATTTCCAAATAATTTGCTGGAGTAGTCGCCACGTAGCTGTTACTCCAATAAAATATTTTTTATTTGAAGTGAACAATGTATCCATCATGCTTTGATCAAAAAAACAAATTTAATCAAAAATCGCTGTCTCTATAGCGAGTCTCGTTGCATTAAAAGAAACCTACACGTGTTCACTCCCTGACGATATCGAACGCGTGCTTTCGTTTTGCTTGCAGATGACATCCACCGTTATAATGCGCCGTTATAAATCAATACGGGAATTGCATATTCGTCGGGTACAAAAGTGGGCATACATGTAAATAATAAATTTTATGTGTGCACGGATGCTATCTGTATACAGATATGTATGTATTTTTGTTTGTGCGCATTTAGTTTTTAACCAATATGAGATTTAGAGTCATCGATATTAAGTGTCGCGAGATTAAGTGTCGTTGAGAATAAAATTTATATCGTTGTTTAAGTGTCGCGCGATTAAGTGTTGCGAGATTCACTGTCGCCACCCCAAAATAGTTTTTATTAGTTAAAATAGTTTTTAACCAATATGAGGCTACTTGTAGCGCATGTTTAGAGTGTTTAGCCATTGCCAAAATACGTTGCATTATTGGGGATTACGAAGAAAAATCCTGCAAATAGAATCAGCCACGAGCATAACTACCATCTTCTCTTTCTTAGCTTCCTTTATTGAGGGCTAATGGTCTGTCCACTCTCTTACCGTCACGGCAACACTTCGCAAATTCATCTATATACGTGTGTACTCTTTGTAGCTGTGTTGACTAATGGACGCTGGTGGTGTAGACATCTCGTAAGCATTTGTGAAGCCAGGATTCAAAACCCATCACTTGTCGTTTTTGACCTTTTATACTAAATCACATTTTACAATGCATGTGCTTCCAGAATCAAAATAGCTTTTTTCTAACTTAAATTATACGCGTTTGACTCTTTAATTAGTAAAATCATGACAACTGAGAAAATCAAAGTCAAAGTTTCAGAATATTCGTGTCAACAAAGTTCTTTACAACCATTCATCAAATGCTCCACAATTGTGCTGGGCAATAAAGCGCTATATTCGTATGAAATAATGCACACAGCACCAAAATCTGGTCAATACTTTGCAAATTGTGGCAGGTAGGCGGAAGAAATCTAGGTCGTACAGCTCTGAAAGATTTATATTCATTATTCAACTATGTAAATTTTGACACCACGTGCACTGAAAGTCATTTTGCTTCAACTAAATATTTGAATTCAACATTTTTAATTGATGATATTGAAAAAATGCATATTTATTTGTAACAATATACCATAAAACGATTTTCTCTGTTTTTGACCAATCTCACCTATTTTGGGGTGGCGACAGTGAATCTCCCAACACTTAATCGCGCGACACTTAAACAACGATATTTAATCTCGACCACACTTAATCTCGCGACACTTAATATCGATGACTCTAAATCTCGCAACACTTAATCTTGACGACACTTAATCTCGCGAGAGTTAATCTCGCGAGAGTATGCAGACCATTTCTGGTTAAACTCGGCAGAACTAGAGGCCTACTGAAAGATTGACAGCCATTCAGAAAGGTGCAAAACATCACTGAAAACTCTTTGAAATAATTACGAATATTGAAGATATACCGCGTGCAAAAGAATCTAACCATAAACACCTAGATTTTCGGGTTTCCGCTTTATTTTGAATCTCACTGCTATTTTTTTCTCATAATTGCTCTAGATACATTACTTTGCATACTGTTCTGTCTAAGTCCGTCCTGTTTTGATGTAGGCACTATTTGCTTTATAAACTGTTCGCATAGGCTACCAGTCATTAGCCAGCGGGGTCATTCGGTAACTTTAGGGACCCCTTCAAACTATTTACATTTGGAGTATGATTGTTATTTCGTTGTATTTTTTGCATAGGTGCTCTATTTGCCGTAACTGATGAATAAAAATGGTTAAATGCACAGAAACAAATATATAAATGTCAAGCATGCGTTTGCAGCGTTTGACTGAAACATGTGCCATGAGCACAGTGTCCAAGAAGTTATGTGCACAGGCCAGAGGTGTAACAAAGTTTTGAAAAGTGGGGGGCATAATTTAGAAACATTTTTTTTAATGCCCCACTTTTTTAATTTTGCCACCGCAGAAATTTGAAGAATGGGGGGCACAAATTGTCTTAGCAGAAATCATCTTTAAAAACCATTGGAGAAACATTTGAAAAAACGATTTGAGGGCATATGGGGGACGGGTACTGAGCACTAAAACTGGGGGCTTTGCCCCTCCAGTTTTGAAACTGAGGTGCCCCCTCTGCCCCCGCTTGTTACACCCCTGGCACAGGCTGTTTATAAAGATAAAACAATATGGCTTGAACAATGAACTAATAATTATTATTAGTAACCGTTTAGTTTACAATAGATGTAGAAGCCTAATTAAGAGGAAACTCACAGTGAAAATTGCATATTGACTGACACAAACTTTAATTTCCGCGCTAAATTAGTTATTTGCGTTATTTAATTGCAAAATAATGAATATTTTTAATGTGACATGCGCAATTCACCGATAAAAGTGGTGGGAATTGATTTTCATCTCATCATCGATATCGTTTATACATATAAATGGCACAGTGGCATATCGGTTAGAGCGGTCAGCCCGTACCATTCAGTGTGCGCTGAGTGAGCGGATTCGACTCTCGTCCGAGTAGGGTGTAGGGACCTTGAGCAAGTCCTTCCCGCACAATTGCTCTGCCATACAACTGCAATTGCGCCGTCGAGGCGTGTCTGTGCACTTCTGAGCACAAAATGTTGGAAGAGGCGCGGTATAAAATTTTGGTAATAATTAAATAAATAAATTCAAAATAAAAAAATACACAAATTATTATGGTCCAGCTGGACCCCAGGTGAGCTATAGCGTCAGTTTCTAGGCCTACACGTTTTCAGTTAAGGGTTAAACGAAAATACATTTTTGTATTCGATTGGACACTTAAAGGAATGGCTTACTGATATCGGTCCATCCCTGTTGTTGCGATAGTGTTGGGATAAGGGTGATGCGGTATGCAACGAGAATTTGCCCGTCATTGTTTATCTACTATAAAGAAGGAGCCTATTTAGGTTTGTATGATTATACTTAGCCTACTTTTCTCTGATACTTTACCTCTACTTTTACAGTGTTAATGCGTGTTGTTTACTCTTGTGTCCTCATGTTTAGAGTTTCGCTGCTGTGTGTGACGATTTTACGAGAACAACCCTATAACAAACTTTGACTGCTTTGGGCAAGTTCTAAATATTATTATATGATGATGACATTTTTACTCATTACTTTCCCAACTTAGGGTCACACATTAAAATGTAGTAGAATAACATCCTTACATTTTCATTTTTTAGGAGCACCGAATAGGCCCAATTATAATTTTGTTCGACAAAAACGTTTGAAAAATGGTGCATGCTGAAACTAGAAGTTGTATTAATTAGTTGCCACATTATTTGCTTAAATAGTCGCTAGATTGATGAAAATAAGCCTGTTCAAAGAGTAACTGGACCTACTAACAATATATGCTCAAATAGAAGCTGGATTCATCAATCATTCTTCGCTTAAATGGATATTGTATAGGCCTAGTTGACGAGGATCGTTGCAATCTATTCTGCTTCAGTTAAAACTGGCCCGATGAAAGAATGCTGCTCAAATGGAAGTGGGATCAATGAAAATAATTTCCTTTAAACAAAGCATGCGTTTTCTTCTCAATATTTTAGCAGACTTAAACTGCTTATTCGGCACAATTCTTTGAAACAGAGCGAACGTTTGAGTGTTGCATAAAAATAATTGTGCATGTTCTCTGTCGACTTTTAATAATTTCTGCCTGTTCCTTATTCATAAGCACAAGGTAGAGATAGTTGAGACAACGGCAAAAGTTTTACAATCTTGGTAGCATTCGTACAATAGGCGAAAATCACAATAAAATTACGGCATTATATTGGACACTTCGATCCAATCAAATAATAGAGCGACAGTGCAGACGTCGTACATGAAAATGACGTTTGTAGTTACCAAGATCTAAAGCAATCTAAAATCATAAATATATCACCTGACAGTCTCTCATCCTCTTTCGCTTTTCTCAAAACCTGCTTCTTCTCGCGGGGTCTTGCGCGCTGGAAGCGTTTCTGAACTGTTATCCATCCCTACTTGAGGCGCTCCATAAGCGCTGAAATACAATACACTGCAAAGTCAATAATGTTCAATGTCAATGATTGAAGCAACGAATCCCTGTCGTTGTGCTAGTCTAAGAGTAGATCTAAACGTTTGGTACATAGAGTTATTTCTCTACTCTTTCTGCACTTGTAGACCATCATTAAGATATATTGGCTATGTCGCACCAAGTTCTCGTTTGTAAATATTGTGACCTAAATTTCACAAAAGTCGCTGAAAATCACATCAATTGAGATAACACTCGACATTCATGGCTAATGGCCAAAATCACGGAATTCACAGGGTCCGTACTATGGATAGGATATCTGGGTGTAACGTCCTTGCTTTTTGCATGGCATCGTGCTAAGCTTCTAAACACCTGGAGTCTTCGTATTTACAAAACCAAGTGAATTCAATTTGCCCAGTGCTTCTTAAACGTCTTCATTATTGAAATGCGCAATATTTGGGATTGACAAAGTGCTCAAAAGCACCGCTATTATTATTGGACGCCATCTACATGTACATTTTGTTTCTCCCCTGCAGGAAAGTCGTGATTCTAGTAGGCCTAGGTCCACAGAAGCGCGCTCTATCAAGAATAAATAGTAGCCTACTATAGACAGACGGAAAGAGGCGATGATTGGTTATTCACATTCAATGATTTTACAGTCACGGACAATTGTTCTGCTGGGATCGATATCTTAAAATAATTAATAATGTTCAATTCTCCATCAGTGTCTTCAAAAGGATTATGCGTATCTGCTATGATAGAAAATAGCTCAGTTTCCTTCTTTCTTCTTCTACTTTGGTTCTCTGCATTCAGGCAGGTTCATATGTCCAATGGCGCCACTCCTCCCTGTGTTGAGCCTCTTCTTCCATTTTTCCGTATCCACATTTCTCTATCAACCAATCTAAAGGCATTGTTCTTGGTCTTCTTCTTGTTCTTCCCTTCCATTCTCCTCTCTATGATGTTTTTAAGCAGTGAATGTCCTCTCACTTTCCTATCTTGGAATATATAGGCCTACGAAGGCGATACAATTCTGTGATTAACTCATTGCAGCATTGATCACAGATTATCAGTTGCAGGAGTGATTAATTCGTTTGCTTCGCTGTATCCAGCGAATGTCCCTTCTCCTAGGTTTTAACTCAGAGTTATTGATCTGGTACAATAGAGAATGGGGGCAATGAATGACTGCCGTGATTATTCTCTTTCAATGGATTTTCAGGTCTCGTATAATCGAGTCTATTGTTTTGTCAGGATGTGGTTTTGAGGTTTTGATTTTTTGGTTTTGGTTTTTGATGGTTTGGTTTTGGTTTTTTTGGTTTTGATGAGGTTTTGATTTAGCCTGTATGAAAATTCCATTACTCGGTGAGTAACAGCTGAACATGAATTTCGTGTTTCCATGTCCTTCCTGCTACCCAAGTAGGCATGGTTATAAGAACAAGAGACGACAGGCGATCAGTTGACAAATTCAATGCATTTAAGCCATTGACGACGACGATTATGTTGTTGTCATGCTACTGATGATGATAATTATACAGATACAATAATTTTGCACGAGCCCAGCTGGATATATATATATATGGTTTGAGTCTGCGTGTCCTGCGCCTTTTGCTTAACGACGCCGGATTGTTTAAGGTAATATTTACATTTCGAACTAGCTCGATCGTAGATGATGTGTCTCGTCCATTCGAAGGGGCGAGAGGTGAATGATCTAAGCAGTACGCAGCACCGAGACCATAATAATATTATGGCCGCTATAGAAAAGCGCGAAATATTTAATCGCGAGATACGTACATGTTCAAGAGGTCTGCTAATTGCTCGATTAGGTTAATTGCCTACACAGACAGAATACAGTCCAATGTAGATATAAAGCCATTTGCAACGAAATAAAGTTGAGTTTATCGTTCCATTTTCATTTGACTTTGGCTCTGCGATGGTTGCCAAGCAGCGTTTAGAATGCTTCACTAAATTAAATGATTCGGGTCATAGATTAAACAAAACGGCCATCGATCGGTGTTGGATATGTTCCTGCCTTGCCTACGCATAACGGCGATATGCAAATTAAAAAACTTCCATATTTATTCTATGTTGGAGTATAGCGTTAACATACGATTTTTTTAATTGCATACATTATCGTTGGAATTACATCGTATAGCAAGCATTGAACGAATAAATTTTCACTAATTACGGATTAAGAACATTATTCTTAATTAGGGCCCACTGTACCACACAGCAACTGCTTAACATAATTTCTTAAATGGTGCATTGTGTTTATAAGAAAGTTATTCTATTTCACGCAACTCATTTGCCATTTCATTGTCACCATTCTCTGAAAATATCTGATTAATAAAACTGCGAAACTTCTGATAAAGAACCTTCAGTTCTGTACTGAGCAGCCTCTAGGGCCTATATTTGATATCGATGGCATAGTTCCTCTTGTATGGTTAGAATTTTTCTATCTCACTCCTCGTCAGTGCTACTCGAATTAGTGCTCTTGTTGACACTTGTAAAATAGCTCTTTTCTTCGAGTCCATGAGAGATTTTTTGGCATTTCTTCTATCCTTTTTTCTGCTCCAGATAAGCGTTTACTGTGGCCGGTGTTAGCCTTTCCCATAAGGGGCACGACCGTTCGGACAGCGAATAATATTTTTAAAATATGCGAATAAAGCTACGAGTAAGTGATAGTGAAATACCTAAATTTTATTTTAACTTTTACAATATTTTCATAAGATTGATACCAAAAAATAAAATTAAAATAACGATTAATTAACCAATTCTTACATTGTTCATGCTATTAGCAGACCGCCAAAAGACAGATGAGAGACATCGTCACAACTAAATAATCGTTAATAATGCATGTTTCTCAGGAAACCTTCACACTGTAACGATGAGTTAGAACGATGAGTGCTGTTTGCACTAAAATGTTTGCATCAGTCCGACTTAACCCAACTTCAACTGACAACAGTGATTTTTCTCATCAATTCAACTCCACTTGAGCTGTAAAATTGTATGCTCGATCCACCTTCTGTTTAATATGTCACATTTAACATCGTTGCAGCTTCTTTTTCAGCGAGGGCTATTTTCCGTTTACGTAAGCATTAATTTCATCAATCAAAGTTTCTATTTTAGCAAAAATGCAATGGACTAAAAGACTTGCAATTATAGCAGCCAAATAGGGCCTACACCTTGGAAATATTCCGCCGGGTCGCCTCTCTCCGCTCTACTGAGCGAGGCATACTCATTGTCCAATTTGCCATCACATCTCATTACATTACTAAACAAAAAAGCCCTACAGTATCATGTCAAAATAATGTCCGATCCATCCCATGAAATCTACAAAATCTTACTTTTTCTATCTACCCACAGGTCCTCCACTCAAAACTTAAAACACTGTCTTTTAGCAAATCTCATCATGATTCCTTTCACTACCCCGACCGCCTTCGCTGTTTCTGTTCTAAACATCATTGACTTTAGCCTTCTGACCGACTCTCTGAATCTTGACCTCTGCCTATCGATTCTCACTTTGTAAACCTCTTCATTGCAAGGCCCGCGAGGGCATATTGTTGAGATGTCTCTCACAATAAAATATTTGTTATGGTTGTTGTTGTGTATTAGCCAGAAATGGCTTACACATACCATAACCATAACACAGATTTTGTTTGAATAATGACAATCATCGGTGGAATAATGCAAGATTGAATTACTAAGGTATTGACAGACACCAATAGGGAAGAGCCACAGACGGACTGTTGTCCCGTTAGCAGAGGCACCATTGCATCCAGGTTGAATTATTCAATCAATAATTATTATTAGAGGATGACTATTACACGTATTTGATGCATAGACTTCTGCGTGGAAAAAAACAAGTTAATTTTTTATGCACATTGCGTAAGTAACTGAGCAAGTTAATTACGTGTCACACGGATAAGTGACTGGGAACACACGTTAAGTTGAGAATATAATAGACAAAAAAATTCGTGAAGTTTAAGTTTGATATTTGAGTTTGAATGTACTGATTTGCGTTATACATGTTTGTGATGGGACGTGGTGGAGCGGTGGTGTGTTCTGGGCCTTGCAACAGAAAGGTCGTATTAGGTTCGAACCTACGTCAGATCTCTCAGATCACTGCTTAGCGACCTTAGCTTCTCACTAATAATTGTCTGTGTGGAAGTCTACGGGAAATCACCTCATTCATCTCATTCCGGGTGGCGTAGATCCAAATTGACCTTCCTTCGGGGAGTGAATTCATCATCATCATCATCATCATCATCACCATCATCAACATCATCATCATCATCATCATCATCGTCATCGTCATCGTCATCGTCATCGTCGTCGTCGTCATCATCATCATCATTAACAGTATCATTATCAGTGTATAAGGTAGAGTGTAGTGTAAGTTAGATGAAAATGGTGCAATCTTTCCAAATAACTCCAAACGTCTTGAAGGAAGATGATCCTTCACGATTATGCACATTTATTATTTAATTCGGATTGGGCCTTTAGGGTGTATAATCTCATTGACGCTCACCAATTCCTTATGATATTATCCCTTCTACCACGACGGGAAGGTACCAGTAAACAATTCGCCATAGTACAGCCGTAGATCCCCTCGACACTAGGCAGCTCCTGAACATTGGGAAACTATTTTTAAATGCACGCATTGATCAACCATTTACACCGTACCGATTGACTTCTACATGAGCATCATAGACGCATTGTATACCTTACGTCATGTCTCTACACGCTAAATATCATATTACCTTTGCTCGGTTTATTTAGGACCTCGTCTAAGGCATTCTCGCCGGTGCCCTGACAACGGGAAACTCCACATAAGCGAACATAATGGTTAATGAGCAGTCAATCTATATAAGTAGTTAGACTACATTTCAGATAATTTACACAATGTGTGTCTGTCATGCTTTGACGTTTCACTTATTCAGCGGACATCCAGTGCTGTTGATCAACGACCTTACAGATATCATACAGTGAAGCTCGATGATTGTGAACGTATTTTGTACACTGCTTAGTTTAAGTCGTATTAATTGTTATTAAATACAAGTCAGTCAATATATATTTAATGTAAATTGTGAGCGCAGCGACGATCGATTTGCAGGCGCTAGGCCTCAGCTGCTGTATTAGGCTGTACACGTGCTGGTATCAGCGGCGCGAACTTTGAAGAAAGATGCTGACTGGCAAATTTTGTCGTCGTTTGTTCGATTTATACCTCAAGGCAGATTAACGTTATGTGCTATTTCGTTGATACTTGCTATTTGTAGTTGATTTTTATTTCTGTTTGAAAAGAGAAGAAAATTGAAATTAAATCTGAGTCTTTTCTGTAGAGTATAATTCCAGTGAAAAGTCAGTCGGAATAAGTTAGGGAAGAAGGCGAATTTTGAATGTCGGTCTGTTTTGTGGATGAGAAGAAAGCGGGGTGACAATGATAGACACCTATAATATATCACAAGAATGTCTACGACTATGTAGTGATCTGTGCGTTTAAAATTATAAATGTTTTTGGAGGATTGATCTGGCGCCCCTCTAGAGCGCTTCCGATTGAAGTTCGCAAACAAATAGTCCTAATGCTAGTATGAACTGATCACCGCGACTTAATTTTTAAGCGCTGTAGAAGCCTCGATCATACATCAACATCTGCGATTGAGATACAAAAATGAATCAAAGTTTTTATAACAATGGATTGAAACATATTTTAATACGAGTTTGTATACCTTTGGAAAACTACAGGTCACTGAAGCTCTTATAAAATGTGTCGATATACTACAGCGATGCATTTGTTTAAATACGAAAATTTAGATTATCAAAATGGATCTAAATAAAAAAAGACTTTTTTGTAAACAGCCGAGATGGTATATTTGCTTTTCATTATTTATGGAAATCGGATCTTTCGGACGGTGCCTTCAATTCCCTTGACAACCGCCCTGACGCTCGTGAATAGTATTGAACCTTGAGCATAGCTTTAGAACATCGCCCTAGAAATGTGTAACCTTGTCGTCACTCAGCAAACCTATCAAATTAAAACTGGCAGCTCGAGTCTTCCGTATCACGGACTAGCGCGCCAGCTAGAATTTACAAGAATAGATGGGCTCTCATTAATTTTATTGACGTATGTGCTTGCATCAGCTTGGCAGCGCATAGATACCACAGTCAGATGGAAAGGTCATGCGTCTTAACTCAAACGTTTAGACTTTGAGGTAATATCTTAACCAAATCGGTAGAAAATCCAAAGATGACCCATCCATTCACGTCCGAATACATGAGGGAAGGAGAGATCTTGACACCTAAGCCATTTGTAAATGATGCCAGACCGAAAGATAATGAAGGACAACCAGACGTTTCCGAAAGCCGGATCTATTCAAGATCGAGCTCGATAATCTCGATGACTAATCCGTTCACCGACGGATTCCAGACCGATCCAGCAGGAGAACCTGTGAGGAGCGACTTGGACGAAATACAAGATAGCAAAAGACTCAGTTCCTTTGGTATGCTGACGAAAAGCATGAAGCGTCGGATGAATAAGTTTGCAGAAGAAGTATCTATTGTGGGTTTGTCTTATTTGGTCAAACCATCAAACCACAAGATCGGTTCGATTATTCGAAAGGTTGTCTGGACAATGCTTCTACTGTTCGGAACAGGTTTCATGGTTTTCCAGATTTACGATCACGTATTGTATTATCTGCAGTACCCAACCACTGTCAGCTACAAAGTGGCTTACAACAGATCTCTACGCTTTCCGACGGTGACCATTTGCTCGGAGTTTCTCTTTAGCAAACAAGCAGTCGTATCGTTAGGTAATTAATTCTATTTTCCAAAATTATATCGATTAGCATGCAATTGCCTTGTAACAGAACATTTATATAGCGCCCATCACATATCTGTCTAAAGGCGCTCTCTGCGCTTGTCAAAATTGTGTTTATTGCCATTAGGCTATTTCCATTGAATATTAGAACAAGCTAGTAAAACGGTGTACAGTAAGCTGAAACTAATAAAATGGATTCCCGTCAACAGTTGACAGTTGCCATGGGATGTTCGGGGTCTCTGGGGCAAGTTGCGTCGATTTGGTGAAGTAACGCAATTCGGTTTTATATCTAGGCCTAAGTATTGTTTATGTCTTGTTGTTACCTTGAATGCATCGTCTTTTCTTCAATCTCCTGTTTAAATGATGATGATGATGATAATAATAATAATAATAATAATAATAATAATAATAATAATAATAATAATAATAATAATAATAATAATGGCAATAGTAATAATTATAATAACAGAGCACTTGCTGCAGTTGTAATTTTACTTGCAGTCATGGTAATACAATAATAATAATAATTACGAATATAATTATAATAATAATAATTATTATTATTATTGTAACGGAACGGGGCCTATTCGACAGTGACCAGGATGACGACTTGCAGCCCCGTCCGATATGGGGTAGTTCGAGTTGCAGTCCGTTGAGTAAGGCTTCAGTCTGAAGAGACATATATAATCGATTTGGTGTGTGGTTCCACCATCTGGAGGTCTCCAGGTATCCATGTGTATGTTTTTGTGTTTGAACATGCTGCCACCAACAGTACTTTCAGTTTGTTGTTGCTTCAGTAGCTAAGCATTCTTTCTCCAATGTCATCTCTCTTTCCAGCGGCCTCTGTTCCCATGACATCCATCCATCCTGTCCTGTCCTTGCCTATTTATGCGTTCAAGTCGCCTATGATGATATTCTGCTATCGACTCCATGACATCCTGCAGTTGTTCAGAGGATTCATTTTTTCTTCGTTCGTGGCTGTACTTGTTGGTGCATACACTTGTATCAGAGTCATCTTGGTATGCCCTGTTTGTGGTCTGATGGTAATTATTCTTTCACTTACTAGTTCCCATCCAGTTAGCTGATATCGTTTCTGGCCGACCCACTTCTCTTTCATGCCTGGCTCCATCTGAGTAGCAGATGCTTATTCAGTGTCAAAGACATTCACGCTTACAAAGTTCTTATGAATAGCAATCTGTCGCATCACTTTGAACCCGTAATTTGCTAAATATTTTTTTTTCTGGATCGAACCCGCTCACTCAGCGCACACTGAGCGTTATGGGCCGACCGCTCTAACCAATCGGCCACCGTGCCACACGTACATATTTGTACGACCCAGGATAGATGGTGGTCAACATACACCCCAAGGAACTTGACGGACTTTACCTGACTGATGGGTGCGACTTTTAAGTGGATACTTATATCCTTTGGTACAATTTTCCTATGGGAACTGAATATAATAAAATTGGTCTTATCCAAGTCGATCGTGAGTTTATTTGCACAAAATCGATCAGCTACTTTGGATAGCTCCAAGTTAATAGTTGCAAACAGCTTTGCCCATGATTTGTGTGATAGAAACATTTTAGTGTCGTCAGCGAACGTTATAGGGCATAATCTGTTCATGTGTCCTCTACTATAATATTATGATAGTAGAAGACACATGAGCTAGGTCATTTATATAAAAAAGGAATAGGAGTGGCACAAGATAATAACCCTGTGGAATTCCATAGGTACTAATAGCCCTATCAGATATAGTGCCATTGCAGCGAATCGCTCATTGGGAGCGATTATCAAAATGACTAACAAACCAATTTAATTGGACACCTCTCCCTTCCTAGTTCTCTAATTTTTTGGGAGGACATTGTGATTCACAGTATCGAATGCTTTCGCAAGGTCTAGAAATATACTTACAGAGAATTCGTTAATATCTATGACTTCTGAGATCATATCATCCTATATCATTTGCACTTTGATCACGCGTTTTACTGATTTAATACAATTTACATTTCTTTGACTTTTATTTAAGAAACATAAATTGCAGTTAAATTCTCGAATTATGTACTATCGGTAGCAATAAAGCCCCTATGGTTAGTTGCTAAGTGGCAATGGTGGAATATGACCAGTACGGTTACACATGTTAAGATTCTTTATATAATGCAATAAGTTTGTATCCATGTTATCCACGTACTGCCTGGTAGCAGCGTTTGTACTGTTTAAATACATCGTAACAGCAGCGTCCTGTATATATATATATATATATATCGCTCGTTTGCCACAAGCTGCGGTCCGTGTGCGCTCTATCAAAGTTTGTAATGGTGTCGCCAACCGATTTAGCACATGTGCGATGCTGGCTGCATCGCTACCAGATGTTGGTGGATCTCTTAGGAGAATAGCCACTCTATTACCACTCATATCCAAATTACCTGCCATATTGTCATCGGCTTTGAGCACATGAGCGCCATTAGGAACGTCAGCCTTTTCATCTGCATACTGCCTGACAGCTGTGTTCAATGCCTTGTCCTTCTGGTTAGCATGCTGCCTGGCAGCGTCTATATTTGATCTTAATACAATCTGACAGCAGTATCTAACATCGTGGCCCTCTCGACTGCGCGATCATCATTATTAATAGTCTGATCGATTGTTCAATTTTAAGAGAGATAAACTTGGTATCAACATAAAACTTATTGGCCACATGTTCAGGTTCCGTAGGTATTATACTAAAGTTTGCCATGGTGTCGCCGACTACCTTAGTCACCTGTGAGTAGGTATAAACCGCGCTATCTGGGACAATTGACCATAAAATAGCTCAAAATCACCAACCTAATATGTTACAAAACGTATTTTTAACCTATAACCAGGTTAAAAATAACCAATTCCTACACAAACCAAAAGCCCTAGGTCAAACATCAACCAACAGACTAAGAAAAACGCCAGAAAATGTCCAATAGTTTCGACGATGAGCCACAATTCATGCACAAACCA
Organism: Bimastos eiseni; assembly: GCA_959347315.1. Lineage (NCBI taxonomy): Eukaryota > Metazoa > Annelida > Clitellata > Crassiclitellata > Lumbricidae > Bimastos > Bimastos eiseni. The sequence continues at coordinate 5,036,177 of OY365814.1, forward strand.
AAGCCCCAGGTCAAAACGTTCGCCAATAGGTCAAAAGTCACGGGAATTTTCAATAGTTTCGATGATGAATCCTTATCACTACGTTCTTTGCTGTGAACGTCACAGGAGCTTGTGAATATAGGTCATCGTCAAAACATTTTATATAATAGCAGAAAGAACTTGAGACGTGTTTTTTATATCTGTTGGTGTAAGACATGCTGGGATCTGGTTCACAAGTGTCTAAAGGTTTAATGAAAGATTCGAAATCGGCGTGCACGACAAAGGGAACTCTCATCTTTCTATTATAATTTTTGAAATTCAACATAGTTCCTGGTTCTGGAAGTTCTATCTTTTGAGCGGTGTGTTGGGAACAATACTCGGTGTGTGTTTTTAATGACTCTAGCTCTCTATATCCTATCAAACACCGCTTACAATAGTGCATCGAAGTCTAAGAGTTTGCGTTATGAACCGCCATCAGTCTGTTGAAGTTCTTTATCCAACAATAATGCTTCTTTTGTTCGTCAGAAATGAGTAATAGGTCTACACTCATATCGCTCTCATGTCTCGATAAATATTGTGGGAATAGGTAAACATCTTTCTCATGACCAAAAACATTAATATTATTATTATTATTTCTCTCAAACTTACTTATCACATTGGCATCAGCTGCGACTGGGAATTCAATACTGAACCAATCAAGTTCCTCAGACTGCTTGATTAATTCTTTCATAATTCTTTCCGGATGTTCCTCAACGGGGTTTAAAGCTCTCGTTACACACCACTTGAAACATTCTTCGTCTTCGTTCTTCATATTAACAATAGCCTTTTTACTCGCTAGACATCTCGGTAGTGGAATGTAAGAACTACCCTTCAGCGGTTTATAAACGATCGTGTTGATTTCTAATTTTTGAACCGCTCTAAGTCTTCAGTTACTACCACGCATCTGGAAGACAGTCATTGATTCTAACATTTTATCTTTCGCGTTGTTATAAATTTGGCTCGTGTCGGTGGAGTCTAAAATCAGCTCAGTTTTTGAAACGAACGGAAAATCCTCGGTATCTACTTGCCCGGACTTCATGTCAACACGCTCCATTGTGCAGGCGAGGACAAAGTTGACCTTAATCTGCCGATTTCTAGACAAAAGGTCTTCCAGTTGTGGTAGAGCTGCTTTGAGAAAAGATGTGGCGTCAATTCCGTTTGCGCCTTCGACCGTGTATTGTTTCATGAAGCCCTTGATAGCTGCGGCCGTCTCTTTTATTTCGCGTGTTTTCATAAGAATTCTACTGAATATAGAATTCACTTTGGCTTTCAGTGCTTCTATCCTCTCATTCACCTTTCTCTTTGGTTCTTCAGGTATGTACCATTCAATTCACTTTGCGAACGTATTAATCCCGAACTTTGTATTATCAAGGACTTTTCGTATCGCTGAGACCGGTACGGGAGCGAGTGTTGGGATTCCAATCTCGGGAACGGGTGCGTCTAGCAAACTAGCATTGGATGAGATTGCCGCAAAATGTGAGGGGATGAGTGTTTGAGACACATTAGCTTCAATTTTAGCAATCAAATCCGCTTTACGCCGTCTCGTATAACTAACCATACCTTTCTGTTTCGCAATTTTTCTTAGCTCGATCACAGTCTGCTTCGAGTATTCAATTTTATATTGGAGTGGCGTTCCTTTAAGTCGAAATGTGACAATGTTTTCATCCATTTTATATATGAGAGAATTTTTCTTTGTTTGTTGAACAATGACTCATCATCGAAACTGCTGACTCATCATCAAGACTATTTGAAATTCCCTTGACTTTTGACCTATTGGCGAACGTTTTGACCTGGGGCTTTGGTTTGTGCATGAATTGTGGCTCATCGTCGAAACTATTGGACATTTTCTGGCGTTTTTCTTAGTCTGTTGGTTGATGTTGGACCTAGGGCTTTTGGTTTGTGTAGGAATTGGTTATTTTAAACCTGGTTATAGGTTAAAAATACGTTTTGTAACCTATTAGGTTGGTGATTTTGAGCAATGTTATGGTCAATTGTCCCAGATAGCGTGGTTTATACCTACTCCTATGCGATACTGACTGCATCGCTTACAGATTTTGGTGCAGCTGTAGGAAGCCCAGTCACTCTTTTACCGGCCATGGCCAAATTACCTGTCGCGGAATCACCGGCTTTAAGCACGTAATTTCTTCTAACAACGGCATTCTGTGAGTCTGTTTGATTTGTAAGAGCTGTGAGTTGTCCGTTCGCATGCCGTTTGCAGCTTTGGCTTCTTCATCCGCACATAACCTGGCTGCGGCAACCTTCTGATCCGTATACTATTATAACCTGTCTGCTATGTTCAATGCTGCATCCTTCTTATCCACATATTCTTTGGCCAAAGCGTCTTTCTCGATCGTGTACAGTAAACTGTCTTGCAGTAGCACCCTCAGCATCAACATATCGTTTGTTGGTTACGTGCAATGGGTCAATGGACGTTCTAATACCTTGATGATAAACCCTGTATGGTTAGAAGGGTAAACCACTGGAGTCACAAACAGGCGGTACGTGACGTTTTGGCGCAGCTGTTTTGGCGCAGGACGTTTTTGGCGCGGGACGTTTTGGCGCAGATCTCTGATACAATAATATAATCAGGTGTTATATAAATATGTTATATGGCAATCTACACTTCAGTGTCATAAATTATTTCACATGGCAAATCAGGTTACATCTGGGAAGCGTCGGTAGTAGAAAAGGCATCGGTGAGAATAACCATGTTTAACTAGAAGCCGGGATCAATGAAAAGGATACTGTTAAACTGGGAGCTGGATTGACAAAAAGAATCGTGCTTAAATGGAAGTTGGAAAGCTGAAAATAATCATGCTTAAATGGAAGCTGGATTGATGAAAAATAATGTCATTTAATTGGAAGCAAGAATGATATAGGGATTGTGACTATCACGGTTCCACGATGAGTAGAATTTTTATATCCATCCCGCTTCTATTTAAGCATAATTCTCTTCATCATTCCAGTTCCCAATTTAGCACAATTATTATCATCGATCATGCTTCGTGTTACGTTGTATATTGTATCAGACATCTGCGCTAAAATGTCCGGCGCCAAAATGTCTGGCGCCAAAATGTCCGGCGCCAAAACGTCCTGCGCCAAAACGTCACGCGCCAAAATGTCCTGCGCCAAAACGTCCTGCGCCAAAACGGCTGAGCCAAAACGGTCGCGCCAAAACGGAATACCAAAACGTCCTGCTACGCTAACAGGATTAGTACACAAATTTTCTTTTCTCATTTATTGTCATCAACTTCTTGAAAGTGTAGATACTTCACGAGAGAACCTGATTACAACTATATCGATTGATTGCGAGAATCGATTACAACCGCAACGACGAATCGGTTCCAGTCTGCCCAAGAGAATACTATCAGTGACCGTAGATATTGGACACAGTCAAAGTCTTTCGTCGTCGTCTGATGAGCTATCGCATACCTCTGGGTTGAGGCTGCTACAGCGGCGACCGTTTCTCTCTCTGTCTGGACTCTGACTGCTTTTCCCATCTCATGATCTAGTATTATTGTCCCTCCCTTGGCCTATCAAAAGTGGCCGCACTAAATAGCATTATGTTAAAATCTATGCTTTACACTTATATCATATTTGAAACGCTAGGATTGGTTGAACCTCAGCTGAGCAGTTACGAGGGTGAAGCTGCATTGCGTTAACGACACTCTTCCTTCGATCCCTCTACCCTCAATCCGTTCGCCCTTCCAAAGCTATTATTAACCGACCGGAACCTAACTTCAGCTCTTCCTTAATCAGACACCAATTGTTTAATTATAATTGTGATCCTTCTTGCATATAGCGCAATTTCTACTATGTGATAGTTCCATCAAAGTTTGTCATGGTGTTTTCAACCACCTTACCTCCTGTCGATGCTGACAGATGTTAGTGCATCTGTGGCGTGTCCAGTCACTTTTCTTCCAGCCATGTCTGAATCACCAGATATACTTGTATATCAGCGACTTTCAACACGTGAATATCTCTGTAGGTAATGTCCCGCTCGTTGGCATCCTGTTGTACTTCTGCAGTCGAAATGACTGCAACTCCATTTATCTTCCTCACTCTCGCAACTCCACCAGAGCAGAGCCGTGCCTTCTCAATCCAAAATGGCCTTGACGCTCCGATCCCTTCCTAGAACCCTTTCTCGTGCATTTCTCTCTCATCTTAAGATTACTTTATTTGGCCGCGCTAGTGATAGAATCGCCTCTGAATAGTCATTGAAGAGGCGCTATATAAATAAATTCTCGTAATGAATGAAATTCTCTTAAAGAACTAGTTGTTACAGAGACTCGGACTCCTTTCATTGACTCTTTGCGGCACGAATATTCGGTTTTTCTCCATTAAATTCATTGTATGAAATGACATACCTATCATGATCCGTCGGTCACCAGTTTCGGCCATTTTAGGAGTAGGTTTCGCTCACCTTCTCTCCAACTCCCAGGTAGCACAGCCCTGATGGTTCAATTACCGAGTTATTAACTGACGCCCCTGTCTCCCTCTTTCTGTCACTTTCAGCTACTCGCGCTTTTAGATGGTCCTATATGAATTGTTTATATTTTAATCTTATTATTCTTCAATTCTTCTGAATAATAGTCTCAGCTCACACCTGGCGTTTTTTTCTATTCTTTGTCTTGCATATATTTCTTTTTTGGTTCGATTTTGACGAAATTAATAGTTCTTTATAAACTCATCCGCTGTCTTGTAGCCTATGGTAATATGTTCCTAAGAGAGGAGCTCCTAGCTGACGGGATCGCTCGGGGTCCTTATGTCGCAAAAAGTACTTACCAAATGACTGCAAATGTTATTGTACATTTATATGCACTCTTTTGTACCCTTGTGATGCTTCTTTTAATGCTATTTGTTTGATTAGTTCGGTTGGATTTCAACATTTCTCCTCATGCTATAGTTAGGGTCCTTCGTTTACAATCCTCAAGGTCCGCAATTTCGAGACTTCGTTTCAGTCAAATTCCCACCAGTTTATGACATTGGTCTCATCGGTGGTCTTCAAGGGTTGAACATTCCGGACGGTTTTGACTGGGAGTTTATCTACAATAAAGTCATGATTAGAATGGACGAAGCTCTGATCGAGGTAAGATCAACTTATTTCTCACTACTTTAAATGGCATTGCACTGGATCGCTTTATGTCATGATACGTTATATATATATTATATATTTTAAATTAAATAATTAGTTAACTAATTAATCAATTTATTTATTTATTTATTATTCGAGGTGGTGCTATAGGGCATATACATGTATCCCTACAATATGTATGTGAACGTATTATTTGACATTGCGTAGATTAGGCTATGTAATTTTGTTATTATATACACATGAGTCTAGATATAGTCATTCATATTGTAAGCGCTAGGTGCAGACTTTAGTTGCTAGGAAACGTATCGATTTTTCGCACTTGACGCGGCTAGAAGATGCTGACGGGCAGTTTTAGTAGTCGTATGGCCGATGGTAAGAGTATATGGCAGTTTAACATTGAATTGCACATTTTGCTGAAATCCTTTAATTTGCAGTCGTTTGCATCGATTGTTTTGTTAGGAAAAAAAGTTAAATACAGTTTCCGAGTCTTTTGTGTAGAATAGGCCTATAGTATAAAGACGATCTGCAGTTTGCAAGGAACTTTGAATATCAGTCTGCACAGCGGAGAAGAAAGCGGGCTGACAATTTATATGAATAATACAATAAAAATAATATACTAATATACACATGCTTGTATAAAATTACAATAATTAGTTCAATTGTCAATGTTGGATTATCTTACTGCCATTATTCACAGGTTGGATATCTTTATATCATGTATGACAGTATACTTTGGTTGATTTTTCCTACCTTCGGTGACTGGGAACATTTGTCGATTTCAGTTGACAGCATTAGTTGTGCAACGGTATCAGGACATTACTCTCCCGGAAGAATATCACAATATTTCCATAGCGCATATATGCATACGTACATAATTACTACAAATATACAAACATACATACATACGTACATGCATACACGTGTATATACATTCATGTATACACACATACATGTATACATGCATACATGTATACATCCATACCTATATACATGCATACATGCATTACATGCATGCATACACACATATATACATGCTTACATACATGCATACATACATGTAAACATACATACATGTGTACATACACACATACATGTGTACATACACATATACATGTATGCAAACATACACACATGTGTACATACATAAATGGATGTTTGCAAACATGTTTTAGTTGCTTGTGAGGCGCCCTTGTAGGGGTATGGTCGCGTTACGGCACCATATAAATTGTCTTTATTATTATTTTTACTATTATTACAATTATTATTATTATTATTATTATCATTCATACATACCTCTATGCATACCTAAATGCATACATACATACATACCTATATGCATACCTATATGCTTACATACACACATACATACTTACATGCCTGTATGGATACATGCAGTATTGCATACTTAATTATATACATACATGCAAATACACATATATACTCTAATTATATAATGGAATGGGATGATGTCCGGGGGGTAATGTCCTAGACCCTTGTTCAATGACCCTTGGAAATGTGTTGTGCCACTTGTATGATCCACCTAGCTGCATATTTATTTAATTCTCGTACGCGTTGATATAATAGGTATGATTTTTATACAGCTCTCAATTACTGAGCACGATCTGAAAGATAACAAAATACAATGAGATTCACGGACTTCCTTATACCTTTCTCAATATTCTTTGGCGTTAGACATTCATAAATTGTGGGAACAATACAATTTCCTCGCGTCCGCTCAACTCATTTGGCAAGCCTCTCCGCCCTTCATTAAATAAAGCACAGCTGTAGCAGTCCACACAATGTCATGTCAATAAAGGATGCATAAAAATTACGGTGCAAAACAATACTCTAAATTCACTTTAATTTTGATATGCATCCCTTAGTAATCTAAAAATAATTTTGGAATGGACAATAATTATATTTCAGTGTTCGTTCGGGAATCGACCTTGTCACTTAGATGATGCATTTCAGACGGTAATGACTGATATGGGGTACTGTTTCACATTCAACCCAGGTAAGCATATTGCAGTATATGTCCTGCAGCATCAAAATGAAACCCAGAAGATAAAAACAATGTCCAGTAATTATGTCGCCTACATATACGATGTCTCATTTCTCACATTTTCTTGTCACGTACAACTACGCGCTGTACGATTTAGTGATTGTCTCAGAGGTGCATTTAGATAGAGCGCAAAAATAAGGATTAGTGTGTTTATTTTCTTAAACTTAATTCTGTTTGAATAATCAGCACTGCATTAAGTTTGGAAACGTTCCAGCGATTGACTATTTCTTTATTGTAGCCAACTTGCCATACTTATATTGTTTAATGACAAATATCTGCCCAAAGCTGTGTTGTCTTACATTAGCAATACCATAATTCCTGGAAAAGTTTCGTTGCTTTTTAGAAATATCCTTAGCATTAAAGTCTTTAATGTGATTTAGCTTCGACAGAATTCGTGACGACTCAACCTGGAGCCAATTATGGACTTCGCCTTGTGCTGTGGGTCAATCAATCTGATTGTTTTGTTCCCAATTCCCCGGGCGTTGGATATAGGGTCAGACCACCGTTATTGTATTTGAATTTTTCACATAACACCTGAGTAAATCACTGTAAAGAGTATAGATTCTGCACTACAAATGCTATCTTCATAGAACGATTTCTTCTTGATTATTTCTTATGATTAGGCATAATTTCTAACCAGTGCTCTTTTGTAGGAAAAAAGATGCCGGAACGCATCATGACGAAATTAGCTACGATACGAAAATAAAATAAATTTTATAGGACACAATGATCACAATCTATGCTATTACTTATAAAATTTAGAATGTAGCAAATTGAATTGTTAAGTGTTTATATCAAATTCCAGAGTTCTTGCACAACTAATATTTTTATTTGATGCTTATCGAAAAATGGTCATGGAACGCCGTTCGGCTGGAAAAAAGTGCTATTGCTAACCATTTTCATGTCAACCTTTTGCCTACCAGTAACGAGTTCTAAATGGCAAAATGGTTCTAGACTAGACTCGCACAACTACCAAATGATAACTTAAAGTAAAGTTGGCATAAATATAGATGGAATTTCTGTTATCAGACATGTCCTGCCCACGGAAACTCTCCGAAATCTATATTACGCGCTTGGTTGCCCACGTGTTACATACCGCGATCTTGGCTAATTAATTATCATACTTGCTTCACCTGTATTCAAACGCTCAAGAAGTGAATACGAATAATCTGTAGTGTTCCCTACGAGGCCTATAAGTTTAATGTGTTAAAAGCTGAAAAATCTATTCATTTGAACGCACCAATCAACCGAACGTCGGGGAATATATGTAGAAGTTCTATATTCTGCAATTGCCAATTCCCAAGTCGCTTTAAGTTGTGGTTTACATGCAGCATACACTATACACGTACAGTTGCAGTACGCATTGCTCTTAAATTATACAGTCCTAATTACTGGAGCAAGTTGCCATATGACTTGTCAAACCTATTAACTCTCAAACTGTTTAAGTATAGGTTGAATAGCTTCTTATCGAACGTATAGTCTAGACTGCAGAGTATCTATTTTGCTACGTAATCTCTCTCTCTCTCTATCTCTGTCTCTGTCTGTCCGTCTCTCCTCCTCCCTCCCTCTCTCTCTCTGTCTATTGTCTGCATTTTTGCGTCGAACTTGTTTGTTGGCGTTTGATATTGGAACGTATCGTTCATCATTAATTACATAATTTGACATAAGATTTAAAAAACTTACAATTATACAAAGTAGGGCAGTAAGTAGGCCTATTCGTCAACGAAAATGACATCCTGTTTGCCTTCGATTCTTTTTTATGATGGTGTTCTGTAGGTTGTGTTGCATGACGTAAAGGATGCGCCTATGATGACTTCAGCAGGATTCAGAATTGGAACTGGCATTTCATCATCGATTTCATTTTCAATGAGAAATGTAAGTTAAACGTAAGAAAGACGTTAATTGCTTCATATCTTGACTTAATTTAGTACTTTTCGAAAGCAACTCCATTGCAAATGCACTCACCTTTACGCTGGACAGAAGCGCCTCATCCGTTGGATGAGGAAAGACCCTTGCCTCTAAGCTGAGTTAACCTTAGTGCTATCAACCACCAGTGTACTTTCGTCGAGACTCATTGAAAGACACGGCATCTCTGATATTATTATTCACTCAGCGCTGCTAATAAGCTTTTTAGTTTCAAATCTATGCAGTTGACCCACGTCAAATACTGCTCAGTATGATTATTCACTCAGCGCTGCTAATGTCCATCAGACATCTGTTCTCGACACACTGTGATAATATACAATGATCGATTCGCCAATCAGTCGCATAGCTAATCATTTCAAGTCCAGTTACAATAATGAGCAAGATAAGAAGCTTTATGTTGCTCTCTTAGCCAAACCCGTCCGCTTTCAAAACGTTGAGTGTATCTCTCTTTAGTTCTGACCTGTAAAACGCTGTTCGTTGTTGTCTGTCTTCAACCACCTTACATCTGACACAAGCACGCAATCGATGGATATGGATAATGTAGCTCAGTCCAGTTATGATGTTCTGGCACAGGTTCCCTTGAATCCACCGTTTCGACTCCGTTGGCTTACCCCTTGATTCAGTTCCTTTTTCGTGTAACGCTTAAAAACTAGTTATTTATCCTCTTAAATTAAATATGGAGTGATAATTATACCTAACGATACGCGTCTTTAATAGGTAACCGGTCATTTCGTCGCAGATCACTTCTTAAAATTAATTTCGTTGCAGCTAATTTCGTCGCATATCATTTTGTCACGTTCATTTCGACGCATTCATTTCATCGCAATTAATTTCGTCGCATTTTTGGGGTTGCGCACATTTCTAAAGAAAACACCGAAAGGTGACAGCCACGTACATGTACATATGACGAACCATCTAACAACCCATCTCGCTGCATTGATGAAAAGAATCCCTTTTGAATGGAAGCGGAAATTATGAAACATAAATAATATTCTGTTTAATTAGAAGCTGAATTAATGAAGAGATTTCTGCCCAAATCGTAGCGGGAAATGACGATAATATTTCTGCTAAAATCGAAGCCATCATGATGAAAAGATTTATATAAAAATGGAGGCTGAATTAATGTTAAGAAAGTCAGTTTAATGGAAGCGAGATTGATTAAAGGATTCTGTAAATGAAGGTAGATTGATGAAAAGAATAATGTTTAAGTAGAAGCTGGATTGATGAATAGGATGCCGTTTAGATGAAAACGGCAATGACAAAAGATAAAAATGCAACGAAATGAACTGCGAGGAAATGAATGCAAAGTCAATACTACGCGTTGTGTCAGGACAACGAAAGGTCCAGACTATAGTAAAAATTGAGGTAATCTTCACTGATCAGCGAACAGCTTGGCTTCGAAATGAATTAAAACGCTTAAGTGTCCAAGTTTCGCAGCCGAATTTCATGCCCTGCGCGTCATAGCGGCAATGGCATCGCAAAACAAACGCTACACAATATCTCGCGGATGACTCTGAGGCCCGCTTGATAAACGAATCACTACCGTGGCGAGGTTTTGCGAAGCAGTAGGGTCGTAATTAACTGCAATCCGTCATAGGCCATCTGGTACGAGTACGCTGCCTATCATGGAACAGTCCAACATTATAAGGGCAGTGTAGATTATAGAACAGCAGATGCGAGCCTCTATACTATTGCCTCGTCAGACTCCGGTCATGTTTTGATTTACAAACACCTCCCTCCAGCAGCGAATTGTCACACTGACCGACAACTTTACGAAGAAAAGTTTTGAACAAGATGCTTCAACATGCTTATTTCTAGGTAAGCTAATTGTCGGCAGTGCAATTGAGTAAATAGTCAATGCATTTACATACTTATTCATGTTACATGACAGATCCAAAGTCAATTAAATCAATCATTTCTATGTTTATTTGAATATTTAAGGTGAAGCCTCTGTTCGTTTCTTTGTAGCTAACTATGTTGCCTGCCCCGTATGGTGAGTGTCATCAGGCAGACAGCTACACATACATGAAATGCATGATGGATTGCTTGATCGATTATGAAGGAAGCATGTGTAAATGTAGAACACTGGTCATTTCAGGTACAATTATGCTTAAAAACTTCACAGCTTATGTCAGCCTGCTTTCTTCTCCTTAGTGTAAGCTAACATTCTACTATGCTGCCTCTCGTACCGCCACGCAAGAAGGCCGCATAAAAGATTCGGTAACTGTAGTTAACTTTCTATTATGCATAATAATCAACATAATGATCTACAACTATAAAACCTGCACATTACCGCCACCTGGTCTTCGTGTAATTCTTTAAGTAGATGTATCAAGTATTTCGGTATTCTCATCTCTAACAGAGTTTTTCACATCAGTGCGTGGTTGATGCAGTCAAATACCTTGCTGTATTCAATGAAGTATATGCATACTTCCTGTCCATAATCCATTTGCCTTTCCATTATCCAACTCATATTGGCGATGTGGTCTCGAGTTCCGCATGATTTCCTAAATCCTGCTTGATTGTCGGGTGGCTCTCTCTCTCTCAAGTGTACTCAATATTCTTTTGTGCATTATTTTGAGTAGTATTTGGGTGCTACTGGTCACAAAAACAAAGTTTACAGTTGATGAGTTGAGACGAAGATTGTTCGCCTCTGCGAACTTCTGCACCGCTGCGAGCTCTTTCTTGATGGTTTATCTCATTGAACTCGCAATAAATTGTGAAATTCGACCATTTTTATTCTTTTCTCGTAAAGGATTCAGGTCAGAAACCGCGACCGTGTATTCTGGCGGCCCCACCCAAGCACTGAATCACACTGGCGTTGATTCTCGCAACAGCCGACAGCTGCCCCCATGTCGGGTTCTATCCGGCATGTGATCAACCAGCTAGTTGTGCACGCTATCCGGCAGGCAGAGAGGACAGGTTACGCGTAAGCTCCGTCTGTAGGGTTGTGTGGAAAGCCCTTGCGATGTATAACGTAGGCTTCATCTCTGAGAAGGTCAGTCACAAGGTGTTGAATCGTTATTAATGCCGCAGTTCTAGAGTTGTTTGACCCAAGCGCATACTCGTCTGCCAAGACGTCCAACATTGATGACTTCGTAAAGGCCGGATGTAGATACATCCGTACTATTTCTCGAACATTCGTGACGTCACTAGGACAATCGAAATCGGGATATGGACTCAACCTTAGCGATTGGGTGAATATTGGCCCTCAGCCACTGTACCGTTACAAATCCATGCATGACGAAATGATTGACCTGTCATGTAAGCAACCAGGAATAAGCGGGAGCCAACATGCGAAGAAACCAGGCCGGAAGGAATACGGATCCACCCTATACCAAGATGAGAGCACAGCTCATAAATCACTTGGCTACAGGGAGCGTACGGAGGACGAAGACGTGCTTCGGTGACCGCGCTTTCTCAGCCGCCGGTCCCAGATGCTGGAATGGTCTTCCGTTGTCCATCAGATCGCCCGACTCAATGGACTTTTTCGAGGCCAAGCTCAAGACTTATCTCTTCTCGAAGGCGTATCCCTATTGCCAGCTGTATATGAGGCGCACTTGTAGCGCTATGGCCGCATTTGCGACGCCATATAAATCGTCTTTATTATTATTATTATTATTATTATCAGAAGGATGATCTGATGTAGTCACATAACCTAGGAAACTTGTAAGCAAAATGCCACTTGTGAGAGCCGAACAGAGATTAGTATTTGTCTGTTAGTAGTATGTTATGTGGGGCTCTGGGGACAAAATTGTCCAAGTAATTCACGTCGATTTACAAATGCGAAGAAAATCCCACAGCTACCAAAATTGTAGCTACTTATCCCCACGTGTTTTGTGGAAATGTAGCTCCAACTTCGGTAGCTCTTGGATTTTTTCCTGCCTTTGTAAACGTGTGAACGCGCTCTCCTGCTACAACCAACACACCAGAAACAACACGAACATGATTGCGCTCAAACCCGCAAATGCTGTTTGATGTTCAAAAATCATTTATAATTATCAAATCAGTTTGGAACTTTAGAAAGTATCCCGTTTACTGGCTGGAACAGCTCCTTAACATTTTTATGACAGATATAATGATATCTAACTACACATTTTCCACTTGTCATAATAAGAAAAGTACGTAATATCCTACATGTCTTGAGTAAAGATGCGCATTAACAACGATTGCGGTATTCGTGGCTGATGAAAATGACCTGTTGACATATTCAGGATAATTTTTTATTTTAAGTGGCATCTTAAAATCAATTGTATGACATTGTCGTGTAAACATTTAGACAAATCAACTCACACTGCAGGTAATGACTTTTCATAAGCGCCTGAAAACTCTAAGAATTCTATACCTATGATAGTAAAAGCATCAGCAGTAGAAAGTGACTTGATGAACTGAGCCTGATAAGTCTTGGTGTGCAATTAGTTTCAGAGCTTCCTGTGTGCACTATGGATCAATCAAGCAATTGTGTGACAAAATCCATGAGCTCGTTTGTATCATCCGGTGCGTCTCGCAATTGTACTTGTCCTCTACAATGTCATACGATCACATATCCATATTCAATCTCGACAAGTCCTCTCTCAGAACAATATCTCAGTTACATGTCGGAAAAGTCGCCGTTAATGGGACGAAATCTATCGATGTCTAAACTGAGCAAAGAACTCGTCTACCTGGATATCTCCTACTCTCAGCTGAGTTACATAGACATCCAAACAACTCCAGCCTACGATTTTCTCACAATGGTTTGCGATATTGGCGGTGCCTTGGGATTGATTCTAGGATGCACAATTCTTACGATTGCTGAATTTATCCAGTGTCTCATCCAATTAATCAAGGATGCTGGATTTTCTGCAAGGTTCGCAAAACTACAACACCGTCGAAAGGTCGATTTGTGATCAGCACTTTATGGAATATGTTATTTTAAATGAATGGCGAATACCAAATTGGAGTCGATAACTCTTGAACAATTATTCTGAAAGCATACTACTATTTTGCACAACTTGCCAGCTGCAGAAAACTGACATGAGATGCATCAATTTAACTTTAGTTGAAACTCTAGGCTGATCAACTTATCCGAACCTCATAATGCGCTATGATCAGTGTCACCATTATTACATGAGTACAATGACGCTTAAAATCACGTAATTGTAACTTTCGCCTGTACAATGTACATAATACAATAATATTGTGCGCTCTTGTTTTCATTGTTTCCATTTAAGCTTTTTATAATCGACCAATTTTCTGAAGTATTAGCTGTAATATCATACAAATAATCATTTTAAATTTAGGCCAACCAATAAGGCTTTAATGAAATTATGATTATTATTAAATTATAATTAAAGGAGCTGCAGAAGAAACAGTTACAGCTTCTAAACATTTCACTAATCGTAACGTGATTCAATCTTTTATATTAAATAGATGTGAAATAAGGACAGACTATGCAGCTGTCACGAGTTCGTTATTGTTTTAGTTGACAGATTATTTCCAGAAGGTAAACGCCTGGATGCTAAAGAGTATTACATTTATGGAGCACACTCTGTTAGATGATATATAGTCAGAATTTAATCATAGAAAGAAATATAGTCAAAACAGAAATCTAGTGAATAAGAACTTCAAACAAAAACGTCTGGTAACCTCTAAGACTACCCTGCTTCGATGGCCACCGCCTCCCCCCAACCCAACAACAACTCGTTCCTCACTCACAAATGTTCGTTGAATGTCCTGGCTTCTGGTCGTCTTTTCGGCCGAGAAAAAAACACAGTCCAGTGGTCGTCGTCCTTCTGGCAGTGGGAGCGAGCGTTGAAGCCCTCGCGTCCGATCGCCCTTCTAGCAGTGGAAGCGACGGAACCCTCGCGTCTGGAATTCGTCCTTCCAGCAGTGGAAGCGACGAAGCCCTCGCCGAGCGAACTCCGAACCAACAGAAGAAAACCGCCCCTTTGTTGTAGTTGCCGTTTAACGACACTGTGTGGCAACAACGACCATTAGCGTCGCCCTCCTCCTTTATCCCGGTTTGGGACTGGCACTGGCCGAGTACTACCAGTGGCGGAGTTTACCGCCCCTTTCACTTCTTCCTGTTGCTTTTATCCCCCTTTGCTTTCCCCTTTGACCCGACTATCCCTTTTGGACCCCCACGGCCATCGACGTCCATCGAGCATTCATTACCTATTGAGAATTGTATACATATACGGGTCAATGCAGTGTTTGTCCGCAATATACGCCTATGAGTCCAATAGATTCAGCTAATATATATATATATATGAAGATAACAAGGACCCGGACGGTGGAGGCATAAAATTTTTATGCAGTCAGCAGGGATGTGGTCTCGAGACCGCGGTCTTGGTCTCGAGACGGTCTCGAAACCGGAAAACTGCGGTCTTGGTCTCGAATCCATCAGTCTCGGCCTTGGTCTCGAATGCGTCGGTCATGGTCTTGGTCCTAAAGGAACGGTCTTATGATTGGTTTCCGTCTTAAATAGGCGTTCCTTGTCATTTTCCGTATCAGAGCAATTTTTTCGATATTTGTCGGTTATTTTTCGATTATTCGAGACACCGGATGATTAGGCCCTGCGCGTTGTTATCGATTTATGGCTTGCCAACCAAACTAATATATCTTTATATGCATGTTATTGTGGGCAGAAAAAATGTTTTTGCAACGGATCCAGCCATTTCACAATTTGCTTTCACAAATTTCAAGGTTTTGGAACAATCTGATATCTATGTGGTAGGCCACGTGTAGACACTGGGGCCGTAATCACAAGACAGAGTTAACGCTAATGCCCGTATTAAATAAGGCTTATGCCTGACTAGTAGGTTATATCGCTATTCATGAGACAGAATTAGCCCTCTAGTCTAGGTATTAGTCTAATCCCACTTAGAGGCAGGTTTAAGTCCATTAATACCAATTTTACAACGAAATACAAAGATGGCGGCCCTTGTACTTCGTCGATTTAGACGTCGAAATGTTGGAGAGGCACTATAATTAACTCGCCTCTTTCGCCGAAGGCCAACATTATTTTGCTTTTAATTTTTGGGTAAAAAATACTTCAAATTTGACGAGATGCCAGACGATATTGCATGCGAAATGTCGCCGCTGTAGCACAGTATGTATAATACGATAGACCTACCATTTATTGGCTGGGATTGGTTTGTTCTCACAACAAGTCTACAGCGTAGCACCAGCGTATTCACGAATGCTGCGTCTAATAGGAGGGGTTGTCCTAAGGGCAGTTCCGATAATGGTCAAGGTCCGGTATCGATATCTACCCAATGGTGGTAGTGAAAATGAAGCCAAAGTGCCGTTTACTGATATCAAGCAGGAAGATTTATATAGGGCTATTATAGGCCTTAATGATCGGGAGGCCTTGCGTACAAGCCGCATTTTTCAAGAATTTCTAAATTACGCGAATGTGAAACTTAAAAGTAGACAACATTTTGAAGTGATGCGTCCTCATGTTTTGAATGAGTTTAACATCCTGAAGTAAATTGGAATTCATATGTGCAATTTATTTGGATATAAGTCAAGATAAATTGAACTAATTCGATATGTGTAGAAACTAATAGTAGAACCACCAATGTCGCCTGAGCATCATCAGACTGTCTATTCGTTATTACTCCTCAGTCCTACCTCTGCCTCTTTCTTTTAAATCAATGCATCTCTGACTCTACTATCCCTTGCGTTTCCTAATTCGACCATAATGTACGTAGGACCTACCAATTGCTATTTTGCATCCGACCTTCTTGCTACACGCATGCAAACAAATGCGTGGGTTGTCATTAATTGTTTTGCTGGGGTCGTGTTTGTACTTGAGCTCATTGATCTTTTGAACTCAACTTATTACAACTGGAAGCTTTTAAAAAGTCGCGCATATAGGCCTATTATTCAGATAAACGTGAAACGACTTGTCTTTTTTAGGTTTATTTTCCACGTTGCATCCACGGAGTTCCTTTCCATTAATGTTGCATTCTGTGAGACAGTTCATGTTTGAGGCCATCGAATGTTTGTTACCATACATACATGTACATGTACCTAGCGGCATTATGAATGTGGCAAGGTTTTATTTCTCCTAACTACTGTTTGTATGTGCATCATGGTATGTGTTTGGACCGCTTTGAAGCTCCAGTAACACCACACGAACATGTTGTTAGGAGACAGAGCATGCGTCCGTAAAACTTGCGTCGTGTCTTAGATTCAGACTGGACTAAGCTACATATATTTATAACATGGATTCTGTTAGCTTAAGGTCGTATTGTACGCTCGTATACATTGGCGGCTATCGTGACATCGGACATTTGGCCTAATACTGGGATGGGCCTAGGTGTGTCTAGATAGGCGTATGTGTTCGCTTGGCTATAAGTAGACGGTGCTGTAGCTGCGTCGAAGAGCTTTGGACAGAATGCATGCACATAATTATGTATGCATGAGTGCAATAGTAAGAAAATACGTAGGCTTTATAGTCCTCTATAATGGCGGAGATGATCATTAGTTTAGATCCTTAGAGCGGCAGAGATCAAATTCCAAGATTACGGTCAAGGAAGAACTCACCGTCGATAATGCAGTGCGCTATGACACCTGAAACGAAAATATCAATTTGTGAATGTAATTATGTTATGTCATGACTTACGAATGACAAGCTATCAAATATATTCACATACATGTATTGACTATTTGTTAGTTAATTGCCATAGGTCATAATGACAGCTTTATTCACTTGTTCCGGTGAATCTGAACATAAGCCACGTACGAGGCATTTGTTTAAACAATTATTTATACAGATTTGTTTCCTCAGTCACATTTGTTTCCTCAAGCAGATTCACTGACTGGTATTCAGTGATCATAATCACAACATTCCTACCGCGCCCACAAAAGCGAGTCGCGGTAACCATCTTATTTACTGGCGCTTAAGCAAAACAAAACCAGACAGGCAGACAGTCAGACGGCAAAATTGGATGGTGTTGAAACGACGAGAAAAATAGGCCTTACAAGGAGGAATCAGAATTGGATTTGTGAAAAGCATTGTTTTCAGTTTTGAGTGGAAGACCTGTAGGGAGATAGCAAGAGGTGAGGTTTTGGTGAGCTCGAAGGTTGGATCAGATACTTGTCTTAATGCTGGGGGAAATTTGTTCCTGCGAGGCGGGGCAGCAGTGGCTATGGCGCAATTTACAAATCTGAGTGATGAGGTGACGGAAACGCGGGGCAGTGTGAGTATGGGACAGAATCGAGTTGAACGATGTGGTTAAATTGTGAACATTTGAACAAGCAAACCACCGAATTGAAAATCTGATAGTGATAACGCTACAATGTCGTCCGGACAGCATTGTCTACTGACTGTTGCCTTTATTCTATTGTAAAATATTGCAACCTTACGCACCTCAAAATTCATGTCACAGCAACAGTAAATAAAAGATTATATGTTTACTCAAAAGTTCATTAATTTTTGGCCATAATCTTCAATATTCTTTTTCTTAAAATTTGCGCCACTCGAAAGCCAAGCGCAGTACATCAACTTATCTAAGAGCGCTGCGCAGTGTCGGAGGGTTGTCTAAATGATAATCCAAGGCAGATCAAGGCCCGATTTCCAGCGGATCAGAAGGGTGGAGTAGCTGTTGTTAATGCGTTTGACGTATAGAGTTAGAATTGGGAGGCGTATGATTGGTAGAGTCAGAAAGTGGATATCTTGAAGGGGTGACACTTCAGTTTTAAGTGAAAAAACCGCAGTGTGATTGATGTGGATTTGCCCTGAGATTGTTAGCCAGTGTAGTTATTTGAGAATCGGAGTGCTACGACTACGCTTGAGCGTTCTTGTAACGGCTCGGACCATTGAGTTTTAGATAAGTTGCACGCGTTTCTGTTGTTTGAATTCAGTGTTGAGGAAAAAGAAATTGCAGTGATTGAGCTTTGAGCGGACTTTGGAAGCAGATTACTACCTCCATAATCCGCTCAAAGCTCAATCACTGCAAGCCGATTAGACAAAGAGCAAGGGCCAGATGTGACGGAGGTCACAAATTTTGTGAGAGGTTAAAGATTCGGCTTGAGAAGAAGTGATGTGGATTTTAATTATTACAAGGTTCGAGCGTAAAGGCAAGAGAGGAAGAGAGAGTGGGTAGGTGTATGGGTTGGTGAGGATTTGTTTTATTTGGACTGATAGGCGAATACGATCAAATTCTGTTTTGAAAGTGGAAATGGGGAGGACGTTGGATGATATCCTTTCAGAGATCAGATGGTTTACCACGTGGAGTAATTGTTCAGCGGTGGTGGATAAAGATCTTGAAAAGAAGAACATACAAGACAGATCGAGTTATCAGCATAAAGATGGCGGTCAAGAAAGGAGTACTCGTTGAGATGGTCTAATGGTATGGTATATCGGACGAAGAGGACTGGATCCTGGACGGAGCCTTAAATAAAACAACAAGAAAGTTGATGGGTTGCGAGCAGTTGCTGGAGACTTTAATAAAACTTGATCTGGGAGACAATTAGGATTATAACTGGAATAGAACTATGCCAGTGATGATAAATCAGAAAGAATGTCAAGAAAGTAGGAGGATGTGATAAATAGTGTCAAACGCGGGGCAGATGTCTGGAAGATAGAGAGAGGAGAGAGAAAGAGAGAGAGAGAGAAAGAGAGAGAGAGAGGGAGAGAGAGAGCGAGAGAGAGAGAGAGAGAAAGGATGCTTGCTGATGACTGACGGCGAAGACCAGTTTATTGTAGTTTGACGGACACTGACCACGAGTTGCCACACGATAAGCCGAATAGAACAATGCGAAGGTGGCTGGTGAGTTAAGCTGCTTAAATATACACATACATGTAAGCCTACTGTGCGCTCTCGTTCAGAGTTGTTTAGATCATACATTGAATCGAACTGACGCTACAGATTGTAAACAAATTTTCTGCTATTATTATAACTTACACACGGTCACACACTTCTGTCGCCCGCATGCAAACTTCGCAACACACAAATCAGCGCATGCGAATGCGGCGACACCACCATCATAGCATGTATCATCATGACGCATCTCTCTCTCCAGCGACTGGACATCAGCCGTGGCACCTCTATAAAATTAATAATCCACATTGTTGTGTACAGATATAGCCTACAATGGCAAGATATGACATTTCTAAGATGTATCTGAATTCAGTATTAATGGTTAAATATTAACAACAACAATAACAATACTACTGCTACTACTACTTCCGCTACTTCCCCTTCCAATACTTGCACTAATTATACTTCCACTAGTTCTACTACTACTACTATTATTACTACTACTACTACTACTACCACCACCACTACTCTACCTACCACTCCTTCCACCACTTTTACTAATAGCAATAATAACTTATAATAACAAAATTAATAACGAAAACCCTAATAAGATTTAAAGTTGCTACAAAATGTAATGTCGATTTAAAACGGCGCTGTGGAATGTTCGGTACCTTGCATTCAGAGGATCGCAGGTCCGGACCCACCCCGAGTCACTGCGTAGCGACCTGGGATAAGTTATTCATCCATAAATATCTGTGAGGAAAGCAACGGAAAACCACCTCACTCACCTCATCCGCGGGTAGCGTAAAGCCAAGTGGACATGCCCTTAGGGCCGGGAACCCATCATCATCACACTTTGTAAACAAACGTTGTCGCCACCACACGTATTTCTTATGACGTACGAGTTGCCATAACGATGTACGATCGCGAACTAATTAAAACGCAAGCGCATCATGAATTCGAACTCTTGACATTGAGAATGGACGTTGATGTCAAGTTCCTCAACTATATTTATGCAGCTAGGAACGTTTGATATCAGGTTAGGAGCTTCTGATGTCTAGTGATCAATTCAAAGGTCATTACCAGGGATGTCGTCTAGAGACCGCGGTGTTGGTCTCGAGTCGGTCTCGAGACCGGATAACTGCGGTCTCGGTCTTGATTTCGAGTGCATCAGTCTTGGTCTCGACTGAGTCTTGGTCTTAAGGAACGGACTTGGGATTGCTTTCCGTCTTAGGTTGGCGTTCTTGGTCATTTGCCGTATCTCAGCAATTTCTTTGATATTTGTCGGTTATTTTTGATTATTAGAGACACCGACCGCATGTTTAGGTCCTACGCGCTTGTTATCGATTTATGGCGTGCTGACCATCTATACATACATGTTACTATGGACACAAAATGCATTTGCAATGGAACCAGCCATTTCAAAATTAGCATTAAAAAATTTCAATGTTTTTGAATAATCTAATAATCATGTGGTCGGCCACGTGTAGTCGCTGTGAACCTACAATTCGGAGTACAAGTTGGCTCACACCATTCGAACGGAAAGTTAATCTACCTCTTCGGATATCTTATTTATAACCTATCGTACACCGAAAGTAATTTATACTGTGATATTATAAGACCGATGGGATGAACCCGCAAAAGTTTAAACTGGCCGATAAAACTGTTTAATCGACCGTTATTAAGATTAGTATTCTACAGCAATAAAATTAGTGTTGTAAGCGTGTTATTCCGTTACACCGTCTTTAAAGATTGATTGTTTATTAAAAAGAGTATCGTTCTTGGTATTGGTCTTGGACCATCGTTCTTCGTCTTGGTCTCGGACCACTCGGTCTTAGTCTTGGTCTCGGATCACCCGCTCCTGTCTTGATCGTGGTTTTGGAAATCACGGTCTTAATCTCGATCTTGGTATCGAGGTTATAATCTCGTGCCCAACATTGTCATTACATCATTTAACGACATTGCGTCGAACTCTAATATATTACAGAGGAATCGCTGACGTCAGCTTAGACGCGTTTGGATTTTGCCTAAATGTCCCAAATCTAGTTTAAAATCGTTTGATTTCGTTTAATACAACGCTAGCACGCACATTGAAGTTATACGAAATCGAGTCGATCTTTCGTAGCATATAACATCACCATCGGTCTTAGCAGAGAAAATGAGTCTGAATTTAAGTTTCGAGGTTAATAACGATGTTGTCTTGTTTGTACTTTAACAGATCAATCACTGGACCTCTGGACTCGTCCCTCATGTGAAATGAATGTGGTGAAGTGTAGACAAATGTGCTACCTTTGTCGCTAACAATTTTTATTAAACTCTGTACCGTGTGATTGTGAGTTATTGCAATAAGCATTTCAATGATTTCAACGGACTCACTTTCATAGCAACGATTGAAGCGGTAAATTCTTTAGCATGACACTAAAATGTTAATATTAAATAGATATTGTCTTACACTGGATAACTAGGAGCATGAGAAGTCCAAAGAAAACGACTTGTTTCATCTGAAAATGATACAATATATGATGCAGATAAGCAATTCGCATTCCTTAATGATTAGAATGATTTTTTAGGTCAGCATGAGACTTGAAGGATTAGGAGAGGAACATTCGACAAGAAACGTTTAAGAAATTGTGATAAAAGCGAGAGGGAGAAGAGACTGAAATATAATTCTTTGTCTCTTCAAGAACTGTGTTTCTCTAACACAGTTATTGAAGAGACAAAGAATTATATTTCAGTTCATCACATTCCACGGGTGGGATATTGGCGATGCACTAATCATAGCCGAGTTGGCTGAGGGCGTAGGTGGAGCAGAACTCTCGATGAAAATTTCTGCCCTGGTGGCAATTTGAACCTCGACCTCTCTGTTGACAGTCGACTATACATACCACCACACACCGCTTACGTCTGTGCCATCATGTACAGTGAAACTAACATGTTTGAACGCTACATCTGACTCACATCTTAAAATCCTCCAACATTCTCAAATCCTTATTTCAGATGGTCTGTATTTCAGAGCTATAGTGTCACACGCTCATTATAATTGTCTTCACTATTCTTATCTATAGGTCCCAATTCAATCTACTATCATCAGTTATCCTCTCATTTTCACTCGGCCCATGTTGCATGCTTCTATGGCACTGAAAAATTCAAACCTGATCTGAAGTTGAAATTATTTTCAATGAGAAAAAGACACACAATCAAACAGACAAACAGAGACATGCAGACAGAAAGACAGAAAGACATGCATATATCTGAAAAATGTGAAATAAATTAGACAAGTGGCCGTCCATTATGACGTCACGCAATTACGGACGAATGTTTACCCCTTCCACTCGTCGCACGCCGTCTCAAAAATTAACCCCCTGAAATATGATGTCGCAAAGCTCTACACCCTTCCGGATAAAAAACAGACGTCCAGAATGTCATATGCACAATTTCTTAAAATTATCCATGTAGGGAATCAATCAAAGTTGGGTCTACTTATAACTATAAAGATACTTAAAACTATATAGTGAAACGATGACTAATGGAGATGGTAGAATTATTACACTCATTATGCATTCCACAAGATGAAAAGCTATGGTAGAATCATTACATTTTAAAAGATGTTTGATAATAATTAACTTTAACCCATCCAAACTGTATGCCTCTAAATTCACCCACGAAGAATCAAAAATCGCTTCATGGAGCCTAAATAAGGAGAGCTTTGGCCACATCACCCAGTTCAATGGATATTCCATTCACATCCAGCCCTCTGCGTCTATCCAATTTACACACTCTCTCTCAATAATATTTACTTCGTTTGCGATTACGACCATTGGCTTACGTTACGACTTTCTGTGGCCTGATACATTTGGGCGGCCTAATTGATTCCTGCTTGTGTGTTACAACATGGCGGCTTAACTTTCAAAGCCAAAAAATTGACACAGTGTGTAAAAAAATGCAATGATCATAATTTATTTTGTTGAATTGTGCTAAACAATTGCGCCTTATTAAGCAAAACCTGTTTAATTGACCCAAAAATTTAAATTGCGAATTTTGATGTTTGATGTGATGTCACACTTCTTATATCCTCTCCCCTCGTCACGCATCGACACAATATGCGACCTACTCCTACTAGGCAAATGATGTCATTTATGGACGGCCCCAAAGGGGAGCCAATTGCGTAGTTTGTTTCCGGGCGAATAATACCCATGCAACAACTCTGGATATCGCCATTCTTCCACCATCTTTTGCTCAGAAGTGGACACGCCTCGACGGCGGAATTGCAGCTGCACTGCAGAGCAATTGTGCCCAAAGAACTATAAATTGTCTTATTATTATTATTATTATTATAATTATTATTATGAATATTATTATTATTATTATTAATTTTTGTGTTCATTGTTCTGGAATGGCTAGTCTTCGCGGATGGTTTTATTGGTGGAGAAAGTGCTACTTTTTATTATTTTTATTATTTTCATTATTATTTTTATCGTTATTATTATTATTATTATTATTAGTAGTAGTAGTAGTAGTAGTAGTAGTAGTAATAGTAGTAGTAGTAGTAGTAGTAGTAGTAGTAGTAGTAGTAGTAGTAGTAGTAGTAGTACGTTCAATATCGTAGAGTTGATAAATCGTTTTGTCAGATTCTAATTCAGCTATAATCTCATTTAGGCCTACTCATTTCTTAAATTGAAGGCAATTTTACTCATTGCCACTCTTCTCTTGATTTCTACATGACACTTGCATCAATCGTGATCATTCCTCAAAGAATAACAGGTGAGAGAAATTCCGAATTTGCTACAATTCCTTCCTATCCATTGTGATTTTTAGGCTCACTGATTTCTTATCAGCTCAATGATTAGATTATCGAGTATAGTTATAAAGAGTTTGCGCATTCATTAGCCATAATACACGTAGGTAGGTCCTATTTTAGATGACAGGCTTAATTTTACGACTGGCTAAATAAGCCATTTTATTTCGTGCATCCACACTGGAATTTTAACGGTCCGAGTCTAAAATTATGTGTAAATTTTGGGGTAAAATGGACATAACTGTTTTTTTATTCTGCAACAAGACGATTGCGTGGGACGATTGTATTTGCGTTTGTGCAAGAAACCGGGAGCCTACAGTGTTCAAAGTGGCGTGATTGAATCTATTAAAATGACTACAATGAAGTGCTTTTAATAACTGCAGAGTTGACGTGTTAATCCATGAATGTTGTGTGAGCTATTAATCATTTGACATCAGTGTTTTTTCCGACACATGTGATAAGACGTAGTAGGCGCAGCGTTTATATAGCGCCTCTCGTCGCTCAGAATTGCCGTGATGGCAGCACACCAGAAGTCCTTCAGAATGTGCATTCAGTGCACGACTAATCGATTGAACTTTAATCGCCGACAGTGTCGCTCAAGAGGACCAGTTCGTCGTCAGGGTCAACGGGCGAGTCGGTAGTCTGTTTCTGGTCTTTTTTCGGTTGTCTCCTGAGTAACTGATCCAGTTTAGCAAATCTCTGTCGTAGTGCAAATGTTAATCGCGCCACAATTGCTTACGCGTCCTACTTTTAGTGCCATTACCAAAATTCGAATTCCACATTCGTTGACAGGAAACCGAGTCTTTCCGTGTTACGAATGCCTCGTTCATTTAGACAGGACACGCCTTGAAGTAGCACTCTCGGCATACACGTGTAAGCATCCGCTTTAGAAACCTAGCGAGCTTAATCCTAATCCGAAAAGGGGGGTCAGACCAGAACCACTGCATATGTTTGATGAATAACGGTTTTTAGTATTATATTTTCTCAAATCGCTTTTATGACTTTGTTGCTAAGTCTTTGAGCAACAATTAGCACATCTAAATGGTCAAATAGATTTACTCAGAGACAGTTCAGACACTGACAGCGTTAACAATGTGTGTGAATGTGATGAGATGCCAACGTCTATAGAGATCAACTTTCAGATGTTTCTGATGATGAGTACGACGCTGAAATTGACGATGATGATGAGCAAGATGATGAGACTGATCATTAAGTGGTCATGATAGTGATGAAACTGCTGATAGACATGAGTACAAGTCAAGATCCGGTTACATATGTCTGGCAGTCTAAGCCACTTCCAAGAGGTCATAATCGGTTGCATAATGTTGTAAGCAAAATGTTGGAATAAGAAAAAATGGACGATTTCACAATATTCAATGTAGCTTTGATATTTTCTGTATGTGTGAATAATGATACTGAAGTGCAGTGGAACAAAAGGTGGGGTCAGATGATTCTCACATACTTTGTCAAGCGTAAGACCAACAGATTGCCAGTTGTCTGTTTCTTCAATGTCATTGACATTTTGTCACTCAATGTAATCATCTTCTGTATATTGAACAACTCAGAATGAGAGATGAAGAAACATTTCAAATGGTGCTTGTTCTTGAATAAATTTTCGATATATCGCGGATTACAAAGAGAACAATCATCCCACAGTCAGAAGCCGTAGGTCTATGGTGTGCAATCTTGGCTGCCGGATTTCAGATTGTTCAACAGAATCAGGAAAAGGATGGTACAAAATGTCCATGCCCCAAGGCAAGTATACTTGTGTGGCAAGAAGAAGGGTAGAAAGACACAGCCCACAGATGCTGCAAGTGTCACTGTTCTTCTGTAGTACAGTACACAGATCAATACAAGCAAGAACGTGACTAGCTGGCTGAACTCCATGCTTACAATAATAGTGAATTTCACTATTTTGTGAGAGATATTTACTAGAAAGTAGGCAGTAGATATTTATCAGAAAGTAACATAACAGTAATCATGGCTGAGTTTAGGTTACTGGAATTGTTTTTTTAATTGTATGCATAGATTGTCACTGATTTGATCAAACATTTATGACAGACTGTCATAAAGTAATGTAACTGAACATTTAATTTCAAATTGATCATAGAAATCATATATTATATAATATATATACTCCATGGAGAGACTGGCATATTGATATTTTTTGTTATTCCAATGAAACTTGTAAAAATTGACTGATAAAAGCACTACTTCCTTTGAAGAACCCATGCCAAATAGGGGATCTGCCCATACCCTTCCTTTGTTCAAATTAAGTTGCATTTTTGCTTGTTCGCATGAGGGTTAAGAATGTAGGCCTAGATTTACGCACGAGCCACGAGTACAATATCTTGTTAATCAGGAGATGTTATCTATACTGTGGCAGAATTGATTAAATGCGTTGTAGATCTTGTCCCCTTCCTTCCTCATATGCGTCCTTACACTGTCCTCTTCGCTCTTCACGGTGCTCTCACTGAGTGTCCCTCTTTCCTCCGCCCTTAATCCTTGACCTTGGCAAGTCCCTTCTTAATTTTCACAGCTTCTCTCGACGTTCAGGAACCTTGCACTCCTTAAGAGTGTATTTCGAGATTTTCGCACGAGCCGACGATTCCAATTTCTTATTAATCAAAAATTTTTATCTTAGACACAGACTCGACGCACAATGTTTGAAACAGAGTGCGCTTCCTGCTGATGGGTAACGAAATTCTGACTAAAGTTGCTTTCCGAAGAAACATAGGCGGAGCATAAGCTACATGTTATATCTGCCACAAGTGTGGTCCAATAACTCAGGGCCTATTCGTTCTTTTTATTCAAAACCTGCGGTTAACTCGGATATAGCCACGATATCGCGTTGATTCAATAGCATAAGGTCTACTTGAGCTAACCACGAGAATACAACTGCATTCTTAATTTTTGGATTGTCTACTTTTACACTCGATGTCAATTTTGGGGTTTTGGAAGCGGGGCAGCCATTCAGTAACTCACAAGCATGAGTAAATTATTATTCCGCCCAAACGCGTAGGCCACAGGGAGTCGCTGAAACAAAGAAAGTGGAGAGCGTGTGGTTTGGATATTATGCATTTCATGAAGGAACAATTTGCTTCACCGTGGTAGGATGGAGAGGCATAGAGTTTGGATCTTTTCTAGTTATTGTTGTCATATATTTTTTCAATAATGTAATATTTCTGCCAGAGCCTTTTATCTTGATGAATGCATAACATTGTAATAATTATACTTACTTCATTTTTATTCGCTCTACTATTATGGTTTCACATATTTTTATAGCTATAATTACTTTTTCAACAATTATAAGAAAATTTGCATTACATTTTGGACATCTGGTTTTTTCCGAGGGGGTTCAGAGCCTTATGACGTCATGTTTGAGGAGGTCATGACATTTGTGAAGACGTGTGACGAAGTTAAAAATTGTTCAAAACTCCTTGATGTCATTTAAGGACGGCCCCTTTGTATAGATGTGTATATTTATATTTTAATGTATGAAATAATGACTTTGTGTTACCTCGTTTTATGAATTTTTAGGGATGATATGAGTTGGTACGGGTGTTTATCAGCTCAATTAATATTCGTGTAGGCTTACTAAAGTTTGATTTACAGCAGTGTTGGGTGCTGATATGATGGGGCTGATTTTATGATTGCTCCTCTGTTGAAAGCAAGCGATATTGTTTAAGTATCGGCTAAACATGGACACGCCAAAAACAGCTGAATTAGCCAGTCACATGTTTAAAACTATTGCTTTCACTAGGTTTATTTCATACCACTTGAGTGCATGCTGTAAGTATTGCTAAAGCGACAACTTTTGAGGAAATGAAACGCAAGGGCTGTCCAATAAGTACTCTTTACTGTTGAACTTTTGATGGCTAAGGATAACAAGGAACACGATATCAAAACAGTTGTTGGGTTGGGGGGGGGGTGGCCTGAGAAAGGGGATTCCTGAGGCTCAACCTCTTTCTCAATTTTTCTGATCTATTGTGCTTTAGTATCTCTGTTGATTGGTCTCTTAGTATACCAAAATGAGAAGAACTTAATACTATTATTGTTTGCATTATTATAGCAGGATACTCCCAACAAGTGCCAACTGTGTTAGGAAGAAGAGGAACAGGAACAATGTAAAGAACAAGAAGCACAAGCTGATAACGAAAATTTCAATATGATTACAGATTGCAACAGCAGAGACAAGCACCATCAAGGAGATATAGTTTGGGTACACGCTACTGTGACATCCGTAGATATTACAGAGTATATTTTTGCATTGTATAAATAATATATATATATATATATATATATATAAAATAACAAAGCAATATAATAATAGTAAAAATATATAAGGATATATATAAAATATATATAATAATAACGTACATAAATGTGCATATGTATAAATTTGCTATATGTGGCCTGGAGACAGAGTAAGGCAAGAGAGAGTTGGTCACGAGGCAGACATGAGGTCCGATTCTTGGAATGAAGGGACGCTGCTATAGAAGACGTATATAGAGGTGAAGGTCATTTTGGACGACGTGGCGTGATGAACTAGGGAAAGAGAGTGGTTAGTCAGTTAGCTTCAAGGTTTCGGAGAAGACAGGTTGAGATTCCGTCGACTTGTAAAACTTATCCGAAAGTAGTTAAACTCATGAGATAAGTCAATCGTCAGGTGATTTGGTAGATAACGACTAGAATATTGAAGTAGACTTAATATACGACAGTTAAAAGTAGGTCGCAGAGTCGTTGTGGTACTGCCGAAGTAGACAAAGAAGAAGACTGGTGGAAACAGAAGAATCGAGGAAGCCAATGACCACAACAAAGCCACAGAGGTACCATAGCTGAAAGCAGACCATGTGGAATTTTACTTGCGTTAAGTGCATTTGAATGCTCTTTACCTGATGATAAGTTGAATCTATTTCAACAGGCATATTCTGCTGGTAAAGATGCTCATTTCCACCAAGACCAATTCTACACAACATGGAAGGGTTTGAAAGAAATAACAGTTTCAGAAAAGTGTCCATGAGCTCAACATTTATTTAAGGCTAATAGATATCGACAGTGGACACCTTCTTATCTGGAGATGTATTGGACATTGAATCAAACCTATCAGATAATGCTGACATTGATAACAACTGTCAACCCAGTAATGAAGTTCTAACTTTGCAAAGACTGATCAACTACGGACCAACAGCACAAACTGAGATTCTAATTTCCTTCCCATTCCAGAATTCCTCAAGTCTTCTGGATCAAGACTCTAATGTACTTCCACATAAGCCTCAACAGCGATTATACATTTTTGTAGATGTCTGTTACTAGTAGATTTCCTCTTGACTTGCTGAGCCTCAGGAGTGGCTCGAAACTCATAAGCTCTGAGTAAGGCATGAGGGCCCTGCAGTGGCTCAAACTCCTGTAAACCCTGTTTTATCTCATTGTCCTGGAATGAGATGAGTGGTGAGAAAGAGGACAATAGACTAGATTAGAAGGGAGGAAGCATGTCGTCAACATGGAACCACTGAGGGTGCGCCATTAAGCTTCCCTGGTCTCGATTGATTCATGATTAAAGCATGTCTTACGAACTTCCAAGCGTTCCTTCGCATTTCCGAAAAAACGCTAAATCACAATTATTGATAGACTTGTGCAATATCAGTCAATTTTAGTGCGGTTGAGCCATTATGTAAAGCAAAACAATGGAACTCGTCTCAAAAATAATGGCTTAAGTAGATAATTAAGTAGAAAAAGTGAGTGTTAAATATGACTCCATATTTAGTCAGTAGGCACCAATTCATTAAAAATGGAGAATATAATTGAGAGAGAGCTTCCGGACAATCAAGCAGGATTTAGGAAATCCCGGGGAACGCGAGATCATATTGCCAACATGAATGAGCTGGATAATGGAAAGGCAAAGGGAATATGGACAAAAAATACACATATGTTTCATCGATTATAGCAAAGCATTTGACTGCATTAACCATGAACTGATGTGGAAAACTCTAATAGAAATGGGTATACCAAAACATTTGATACAACTATTAAAGAGATTGTACAAAGACCAGGAAGCAGTGATAAGAACAAAATTTGGAGACACAGACAAATTTAAAATCAAGAAAGGGGTGAGGCAAGGGTGCATTCTGTCCCCATTTCTTTTCAACCTGTATGCAGAAAGGATAATGTGGATGGCAGAAATGGAAGAGGCAACTAAAGGAGTAAAGATAGCAGGAAGGACATTGAATAATCTAAGATATGCGGATGACACAACACTACTGGCAGGGAAGGAAGCAGATCTGGAAAATCTGATAAGAAGACTGAAGAGAGAAAGTGAGAGGGCAGGCCTATACTTCAACTTAAGAAAGACAAAGATAATGACAACAGCTGATTGGGACAGTTTCGAGATAGACGGAGAGGAAATAGAGGTGGTAACAAGCTTCACGTTCCAGGGATCATTAATAGAAAAAGAGGAAAACTGTGACTCGGAAATAAAGAGAAAGGTGGCGATAGGGAAAGCTGCAATGAACGAACTGGAAAAGATATGGAAAGACAAACATGTGAGCATAGGCACAAAAAAAGATTAGTGAGAGCAATGATCTATCCTACAGTACTATATGGCTGTGAGACATGGACAATGACAAAGAACATGGAGAAGGAAATCAACGCATGCGAAATGTGGATATGGAGGAAGATGCAGAGAATATCATGGACGGAGAAGAAGACAAACGAAGAAGTGCGCAGGAAGATTGGAGTCGAGAATGATGAGACGTTACAACAAACAGTGTTGAGAAGGAAGCTGGGGTTTCTCAAACATGTTATGCGATCAAATGGAAAAAAAGAAATGATGCTGGCATGTGGAGGAGGAAGGAAGAAAAGAGGGCACCCAAAAAATGGATGGATGTGATACATGAAAAAACTGAAATGAGCCTGGAAGAATTAAGAGATGCAACTTTGGACAGAAAAAACTGGAGAGGATTGGTCATGGCGGTCGCTAGATTTCAAAGAAATAACAGCACAAGGTGAGGCATCAATGATTGAAAATATGTATAGTATTATAATTCTTGCTGTTTCTGTGTGACTATCTTGATTCAGTAGCAAATATTGAGACCTGTTCTGTAGTTATTGAAAAATAGCTTTTGAGCAAATTACTTCTAATTTAATATGTTAAGGTTATAGAGAACTTGGATTGTGACATGAAAAAAATGCAAAACAAGGAGCGGTTGAGTGGTAACAGATCTGGTTATTGCCAGATGCTGACATATTAGATCCAGAAAGTGAATCTGATAGTGACAATAAACCATCATTAGATGCTGAAGATAGTGGGGCAACTTCTAGTCAATATAACTTACCACTTGATAACCTCTTAGAAAAGAATACTGATGACATTTCTGGAAACCTTCAAAGCTGTTTGAAAAGGACCACGTAAATAAAGGGTCCTATTCTCCAAGAAGCAATTCACTCATACATTCGATGAAGAAAAATGTCTGCCCCATAGCCATCGGACATGCTCTGAAAACAAAGATTCAGTGACCCTTAAGAGAAGTGATCCCCACTTGAATACTTTCAACAATTCTTTACACAATCATTGATTCATTGATTATGTGGGGCAAAGCAATATAATATAATTTATGTTGTGCATCCAGTTTCCAAACAGATAGGGTTGAGAATATAACGAGCATATCGGCAGTGTCGATCTGTTTGACATGCTGATGTCACTATACAAGGTGGATCATAAGAATTCAAAGTGGTACAGGCGCATATTCCTGTGGGTACTGAACCCAGCTGTGTTCAATGCATTGATATGTAGAACAAAAGAACCAACCAAAAGGAGAACAGCTAGATCTAGTTGAATTCACAGCAATCATCAGAGAGGCACTAGTAAAGGAAAATAAACAACCACAAACAGCGACACCTTCTAATGAAATGTGCAGACACGAAAAAAAGGAACGCAATTCGGAAGGGTGATAAGGTCATGTAAGCTGAGGCCGATGCTTATTTTGAGCCTGCATAATTCCATGTCGTAAACTATGCGTGAAAGCTATTTATTTATAGGGGAAAGACTTGTATCTTGGACCACCGTGTAATACGGAGACCACCTCTGGTATCTAGACTCTAGGTCAATATCTGCACCGGTACCTTATGTTTTTAGGTAGACCTTATCTTGTTTAAGTTCTTTACTGTTTTCGTCCGTTCGTCCAGAACGCAACTTCTGGCAACGAA
Source organism: Bimastos eiseni (assembly GCA_959347315.1). Taxonomy (NCBI): domain Eukaryota; kingdom Metazoa; phylum Annelida; class Clitellata; order Crassiclitellata; family Lumbricidae; genus Bimastos; species Bimastos eiseni. The sequence goes on from OY365814.1 coordinate 5,069,032, forward strand.
TTATTAAAAGTTGTTTATACAGGTTGTTAAAACTGAGTGCACTTTTTAAAAATGTTCTGAAGAATACCCATAGCAGATAGACATAACGTATTAAGTTTTGTAGGTATAAGATTTAATGCTTAATTGTATTTAAGAAACCCGATCGTTCAATAACACACTTTCTGTCGTTAGCAAGCGGTTTACCAAACACCCCGTCACGTGCAATACGGACCACTTTATGTGTGCGTAATACGGACCTGGTCCATATTGCACATTTGTAGGTCCATATTACAAGTTTAACATTGGTGCTCAGCTGTGTAGGCCTAATACTAGGCCTACTAATACTAGGCCTATCTAGGGCCTACTGTTTAATATTGCGCGCAATAATTAGCTATCTATGCATATGTAATACTAATAGTAATAGCATTCTAACACTAAGCAATATTTTTACAGTGCAACACTAGCCACGTAATGCTGTGTAATATTTACTATAGGCTATCTAATTACTGGGTTATTATAAGTATATTCTGGCTGAATGAGCCAAAAACTCCAGATCTCAACTACTTTGAGCGATAAGAACTAAAGTAAAGCGCTCTTAAAGGGGTTGAAGCTTATGATCCATAATGAGGAAAGCAGTCAGTATGCGGCTGGATGATCACAAGTGATTCGCGTCTGGGTTACAAGTGGGCGTGAGAGAGGTGACTGTCGAGTCAAAAGTGACAGAGGTGAGAGAGACAGACAGACAGACAGACAGACAGACAGACAGAGATCGCGAGAGATGCAACGGTAAGAGAGACTGGCTGGAGAGACCATGCACTGTGGTCGTCTTAGATCTGAGCAGCGATTGGCAACGTACGAGGAATTGAAGAGGCACGGTTGATGCAAAGAGCAAAAGGTGAGATAGGCAGTGATATTTTATAGAGCACAGAGAGCGAATATTATCAAACGTCTACTTTGTTTGATATGAGACAACTGATGGCTTCAAAGTCCATTAAGTGGCCGGGATGATTTTTGGCGATCCAACTAAAAGCAGTTAGAATTCTGTCTTGCATTAATATATTTGTATTTATCACTAAAAGAGTAGACAGGCCTATATTTAATACTATCCAGTAGTTTGCATTTAATTGTATTAAGGCCTAGACATTTTTGTAGTTGTAACAAGTTGGCATATGTTACTGCTAAAACTGTGTTCTGATCAAGGTGCTTTGTAGCATGTGCCAGTAGTTCTTGTCCTTGTTAGTTTACAATTAGATAGGCCCTATGTCATTGTGTTCCTGATCATTTTTATTACTAACGTTGAATATCACTCTATGTCGGCAATTAATGCTGGCAATAAATTTGCATACTGCAATAAACCATGACAAAACATTATCAAAGTAGTTTTAAAAGTAGTTAACTATTTATGCGGTACTTGCAGAAGTAGTTAAAACTACCTGTCATCTAAAGTAGTTAAATAGTAGTTATAGCTACATATTTTGAAAGTAGTTAGAAAGTAGTCTTAACTACTAGTCAAGTAGTTGGTGCCATCACTGTGGAAAAGTGATTCAATACAAAGTCGTTGCTCGAATACAAGAACAGCATGAAATCTCAACAATGCAATTAGGTCAACATAACTATTATGAATTTAATTTTTGCTCCTTTTGATGTGTTTTTCACCTGCTTTTAAAAAAATGACATCCAAGAACTGAAAGATATGAACTTAAGATTGTTAAGTCTTAGAATGAGAAATTTGTCTCGGACTGAATGGACATGATACCTAACTGCCATTAGCAAAAAATATAAAGATAACTAAGGATATGTGATGAATATACAAATGTAATGTAAATAAAATGTAAATCCTCTAAAATTTCTCACCGCCCACCAAAGCCACGTCATGGAGACCAGCTTATTCACTGGCGCTAAAATGCATGTTATACCGTTGTTTTCTCACAGCTACGTCAAGGTGGTGTGGCCTCAAGCAGTAGAGCTATTTCAGTGTGTATCGTGTGGTAGCAAGAAATTGTGGCTCTAGATACATGTGCTTCCATTTTTCGTGTACATCGTATGGCATATGTAATTCTAATTTTTTTCATGGTATATGCAATGGTGGTGCGGCCTCAAGCATATGCATATAATGATACATTGCCTTATAAAGAGTCACAAACGTTGAATATGGTTGAAAGTAGATTGTCTGTATTAACAGGTTTGTTTCATCACTGCAAATATTTAAGCACAGGTTTCACATATTCCTATTTGAATGTATTAGTTATATCTTTAGCCAAAGAGCCATGAGCTTTGTTCAGCAGGCCTTATTGATACCAGTAGGAAGCTAGTTGCAATAGTCTATGCCAGGAGAGCAGTGGGCAAGAATTGACTTCATCTATAGATTAGAATTATCGTAGAATACATGTGGTAACTGCTTATGATCATATTAAATTTTGTACATAATTCAACTGTGGTTAATCTTTAGATTATTCTGTCTGCCTGTACATATGACGAACATGGATATTATAAGATACATCTATTTTCCAACAAATGTTGCGTTTATTGATGGCTGATCGAACACCGTTTTGTGTTTGCCTTTTTAAAAATTTGCTATGCTTAGGTGTTACAAAATCACACAGTTATTATACTTCCTTATAGGCCATGTTGATCGTGTGGCATCGCCATCGCCATCTAGCGAACTGTTAGTTATCATTAGTCACATATTACAGCCAAGTGAACTCACCATGTATATCTTACGCCATGCTGCAAACAGACATAATTAAGCGGGTCAGCATTAGGATTCTAAAAAACCAGTCTTTTAGTCACATACGCAAAGGAATCAGGATAAAGCTGTTCAATGTGTGGCTAAAAATAACAATTTCATGTTTATAGTGTATTTAAGTAAGTAAGTAAGAATATTCTTACACATTATGTGATAGGAGAAGTTACATTTTTGTAAAAAAATTACACCTAAACTAGGCCTATTGCTGACAAGGACTTTGCGCTGAATGGATGGGTTCATGCAACGTCAAGGTTGAAAGAAACAGACGGTTCTATAACTTTCTTGAGTTGCAAGGGGAGGTCTATAAGTTTGACTTTTGCTGAAATTCTGCACATGCGCTTTTAAGACAGTCATTATGTTATTTTGGTGTCACCCCTCTGAATGGTGTCACCCATAAATTGATATACTATCATAATCATATCCGTGTAAGATAATGTTACAAAATATGTTTAGTTACCTGTCATCGTTAATTTAAAATGAATTAATATTTTGCTGAAATGCTGCACAAGCGCTTTTAAGACAGTCATTGTGTTGTTTTTGTGTCATCCCTCTAAATGGTGTCACCCCTGCACCTTCTATGAATACCCACATTACTATGAATACCCACATGTTTGCACTTTATTTTGTGTTGGTGTTGAACCTAAATGGATAACAGTAAGCGAGTTAAACGAGATAAAATAACAATATTATATACGTAAATACATGAGGCCTACATAGGCCTACACCTGTGGACATATCTGCCTAAAACACACGTAGGCCCTAAGCCAACACATATAGATAAAAACTTATTATATATAAAACATACGTGTAAAACATAAATTCCTTTATGGAGGCCGTCCATAAATGACGTCACGCACCTAAAGGGGAAGGAGTCACACCTTTGTGAAACGATGTGTGACGAGGAAGAGAGGGTCTAAGAAATGTGACGTCACATCATCACATCAAGCATCAAAATGTGTAATTATAATAGAAATGTTACTCAGTTAAACAAGTTTCACACAGAGGTGTAACAAGGTTTTAAAAGTGGGGGGCATAATTGAAAAAATATTGCGCTAAGCGCCAAAAGATATTTTGGTCACCCTACTTTTTGAATTTTGCCGCCCCCAGAAATTTGAAAAATGGGGAGGGTACAAATTATCTTAGCAAAAGTCATCTTAAAAAGCCATTGGAGAAACATGAAAAGAACCGATTTGGGGGCACATGGGGGGCATTGAGCATTAAAACTGGGGGGGGGGGCTACCAGCAATTGTTACCGCAATTTGACAACACTAATTATGATTATTGCATTCTTTATTTTGGATTGTTTGTTTTGAAATCGGTGTCAATTTTGGGGTTTTGAAAGTGAGGCAGCAGTTCTGTACCACACAAGCAGGAATCAATCATCCCGCCCAAACGCACAGGCCACAGAGATCTCTCTGAAGTGAAGCAAATGGAGAGTTTGCGGATTGTATATTCTTCATTCCATGATGGAGCATTTTGCTTCTCCGCAAGAGAATGGAGAAACATAAAATTTTAGTTTCGAGTTATTGTTATTACAATTATTTTAATGATGGTAAGATTCTGCCAGAGCCTTTCGTCTTGAGGAATGCATAGGTCTACGATTGTAATAACTGTAGGCTACTTAGTCCATTTTTCTTCGTTCTAACATGTTATAACTTTTTCTAGTTATAATTGCATCTTTTATATATTATAAGAAAATTTGAATTACATTCTGAACATCTGGTTTTTTCGAAAGGGGTCAGAGCTTTGTGACATCATATTTGAGGGTGTCATTGTATTATTTTATGACGAAGGGTGAGGGGTTAAAAAAATCGTCAAATATTGCGTGACATCATTTATTGATTGTCCTTTATACATGTATAATGTTAAAAGTCTAACCAGCTGCGTGTAAAAAATATTGGCTTTTGTGAGAACCTAATTATATAGGCCTATTATTTTTTTACTCAAAAATCAAACTAGGCCTAGGCTCAATATATGAGCATAACGAACTTGTTTGAGTGTGAAGTGGAACCGGGATTAATTCAAGGAATCATGTCCATGTATAGAAGCTGGATTGATAACGAATTCTTGCTTAATTAATTACGCTGGATTGATGAAAGGATTCTTGCTTAAGTAGAAGCTGGATTAACATAGGAGTAATTACTAAAAAAATTGAGCTGGATGATGAAAGCACTCTTGCCTAGGCATGAGGCTTATGTGCCATCAATTAATAATCCGCTGGGCTTGTTATTTAATTTGATCATTGTATTTGGTGGCCCTCGCTACCATATACTATACGTGGCCCCCTAAGAGTTTTTTCGCATTGTTTTCCTCAAAATTCTGAGTCATCACCAGACTAAAAATCGTATAAGATTTTTAATGGGAATAAATAACATGTACAGAAGGTAACTAAATATATGACTCTCCAGCTGTTGTATAAAGGTCATAGTGAATTGTTTTTCTGAAGTTGTACCATGATGATAATTCTGTTGTTATGGTCGCGGTTATGTAGGCTAATGAATCTTCAGCTGAATCGTGGTGCTTCTCACGGAGGTCGAACAACGAGACCGGAGTCACGCGCTAGACTCATTTAAATCCGATTACAGCATCAATTTCGTATGTAGCGGTTAACGATAATGTTTGCTGCTGCAGCTGAGCATACCGATGTCGCGACCTAGACCATTGGACATCATGCTTTAGTTTATAATAGAACATCCGGTGTAAATCTACAAAGTATGTCCCTTAAACACTTATATAGCGCCTCACGATATCATCGGCGCTCACAACTCAACACTTAGCTTAACGGAAAACAGGAAAGTGGTCAGACGCCCCCGGAAGTCAGCAGAGGAAATAGAGAGCAGGTCCTCCCGAAGAGGAAGGGAGAGGCTGTGCCGGCTGGTGGGACCCACGTAGGCGAAGCTTCTAAATTTGGCCGTGACACAGCGCATCTGGAGAACCATCAACAGTCCGCAATAAGAAGCGCAGCAAGAAATTGAATGCAGAATATATTTGTCAGGATTTGTGTTCAAGCCAATCGGCGCTTTTGACCAAGCAGTTGACCAACATGTGGATTTAAAAAAATAGAAACGGTGGTTGACCGTGCGTATTTTCCGAAACCTAATCGATGACATGGTCAAGCACGAGCGTCAGATCCGGACCAGAGAAAGTCTTGGACTGCAACATCACAGAACTGAAGGTGTCGCCTAGTCAGCAGTTCGAAGCTCGAATGTGACACTAACATCTGACAGCGCCAAAAGTTGACAACTGAGACCTATCGATGTTAGACGGCCAACCATGGCAGCAGGGTCTAAAAGAGTGGCATTCGGAAAACCCGATTGATAGAACGAGAGAAGGCTATAGATCTATGAAGCACAGAAATATAAAAGAAAAATTGTTCACATAATTATGAAAACATATTTCTCCTCAAAGTTATGCTGGAAAATATGTATAGCGGCTAATTTTGCCCCATTTAAGTAGGCCTATGCACGATTTATGTATCATGTGGGTACGCACGAATCTTCGCGTTTACATATATATGTATATTATATATATACATATTATATATATACATATTATATATATACATATTATATATATACATATTATATATATACCGTATTGGACTATTGGTTGATGCATGGGCCTAATGGTCAATAACACCCACAAGCAAGAAAATTGAGGCGCACAGTCGATAGCCTATCATCAAGGGGTGAGCACTGAGCACGCGTAGCCTACATTGTACACGGAGGAGAATTAACTTCTTCTAAGATTAGTTTTGTATTAAACTGAGTTGTTAAGATTCACCTCTGATAATGTCCTTTCTTTTGAGTAGCAGCTGTAACCCCATTGTCAACAGTTCGCTCTATATACTTCCCTATGTGCCCGTATTTTTGGGTTTACTCTTGCAGCGTAATTGTTCACTGCAACCTACGTAAAAAACTAACTTGTAATGATGTCAGTAAACATGTAAGTTTACTGCTAAATTGAATAAAACATGATCCTGCATTCTCTGAATAGTTCAGATAGACGCATTCATGTTCTTTTGCTCTCCTTTTTGTGATTGCTCATGGTAACAACTCTTCATGAGCCTCCTGGATTTTCACCTGGAATCGGAACGAACTTTTGTGGACGTTATTTGGCGTAGCGCCGGTGACGTAGGCTACCGGTAGTTTTTGTGGGCGCTGATAAATTTTCGAAAATTTCCATTTCCATTTCATGCATTAATATGACATTTTACCATCTTTTCTAAGACAATCGCTCTCACTCAACGATCACTGAAGCTCAAAATGCATCTGCTCCAGTGGCGGATTTAACAATTTGCCGTCCATCGGCCAGTGGCTGTTCAAACTTATACACAGTGGGGTGGACAGAGGGGGCCAAGGACAAATAGGGGTGGAACATGAATTTATAACATGACATCATTCCTGGCTACATACATTATTATGGACAAACTTACAAGCATGACTTTAAGGCTCTTATGACGAACGGCGTGTATAGGCCTAATGGTGTATAAATTAGTAGGCCTATGATGATTATATGATTAAGGCAATTGATCGTAGACCTATGATTGAACGTAATGCCATCATAGATTCTGTTTTACGATAACATTATCGCTGAAAACATTTAAAATAACAGCATTATCCTACTGCAGAACCGTTACTGCAGCTTATAGGTCTATTATTATTATTATTATTATTATTACTATCATTATTATTATTAATATTATTATTATTATTATTGTTATTATTATTATTATGCATTACTAGCAGCAGTACATATTTACTAATCCAGCATGTTAGCTACACTAATAAGAATATTGTATATGGCATGCAAAACAATTATTACAATAAATCACCCGAAACAAGAAGGCAAACAATCAGAATGAGTCTAATGTTGCTTTACCGATCCTGATGCCGGTTGGACTGTTCATTCTATTTAAGACTCTAATGCAAATTATTAGATCTATGTTCAAACTCTTATGACGTGCATCGAATTCATCAACAACATTGAAATCCAAATTTATGGTTGACGCAGAATCGAGCGACAACAGCGCCAGATTACTCAATCTATGCGATAAATCATGGACTTGCGGAGATATGTTTTTATTATTTTCATTGCTGAAAAGCTCCTTTCATAGGAAGCCGAACGTGCAGGAAGGGTTATCGGAAATCTTCGCGAGTATAAACGTCTCATGAAATGCCTCTGCAAATGGTTCTAAGAAACCAACAAAATCCAGCAAACTACAAAGTGATGTGACTTGTGCTTCGCCTCGTCGGCTGATGTAGCTATGCTGGAGTTCATCCATATCAGCTTCATTGGCCTAAACTCATCATGTATACCTAGAGAATTTGTCAAGTTTTGCCATACCCAGATCCTGTCCAACCTTGCGTGTGTATTAATTTAAACTAATAAGTGTACGTGCGCATCTGTCCGTCTGAACGAATGTCTATCTCTCTTGCTGTCGCAATATCTGCAAACCTGCCTCGGTCTCTCTCTCTCTCTCTCTCTCACCCTGCCTGTATGTCTCTGCCTGTCTCTGTCACTGTCTCTATCTCTGTCTATGTCTCAGTGTGTGTCCCTCTGTCTTCGTATCCGGCTCCTCTCCGTCGCCATATCCTCTCCCTGTCTGTCTCCTTCCCTCCCCCTCTCTCTCTTGCTCCCATTCTCGCTATCTCAACCCTGTGTGGACTATATAAAACTGAATCGATCATTTTTTGCAAAAGAACACTTTGACACCAATTGAATACAATATTTGAAACGTAGAGGCAATATTTTGCATATTTATATGAAAGTCGACCAGGAAGGGAATAAGGTCATGTCTTTTGTCTTTTGGTTTTGATTCATGTCCACTAATTGCATTGCAGCATCATTTTCTCTGCCATCGCCAAAGGTGGATAAAATAGGAGGGTTGAATTATTGGGGAGAAAGTAATAATGATACAAAATAAACGAAAGATCTATCAGATTAAATATCCAGCTCATGGACGACGACCATCATAACAACAAAAGCGAATTGGAGAATGTCAAACATCTGGATGGCGAACAACTTCAACTTCAGAACCATAGATCATGTTAGAACACTGCTAGATTGTCAGTGACCACAACCGCTGTATAAACGAGGAGTGCTCGATGGAAGGCAAAAAGTCAACTAAACGCGTAAGAAGCATCGGTCATTTATCGACTGATGGCAACAAAGTCGTTAAGCAAAGGTTAAGCGTCCATCGAAGATGACGCACGCAGTATGGAAAACACGTGGCTGAAAAACAAGCGAATCAGGCCATCGAATATTTAAATGGGGTGAAGGTGGTGAGTATTCGACAATAACAGAACGTGCTTCTTTGGCTGAAAACAGATCCGCCTGATGTGGTGATCTTCGATTTGGTCGATATCTAATCGAGTCTCTATGATCAGAGCATGACGTGTCGCTTGTAAACAAGATAGTCGCATGAGCAACAGCTGGAACTGCGCCCGTCCCACAATCCGCTATATATTCCACTTGCTGGGTGTCTTCGAACATCGACAAGCTGACTCTTACCTGAACAGGTGCTCTTAGCTTTCACGACAGAAGCCTTACTTCGCGACAATGGTAAGATTGATTTATTTCCTCAACGAGACTTTTCAGTGCCATAGAAGCATGCAACATGTGCCGAGTGAAAATGAGAGGATAACTGATGATAGTAGATTGAATTGGGACCTATAGATAAGAATAGTGAAGACAATTATAATGAGCGTGTGACACTATAGCTCTGAAATATGGACCATCTGAAATAAGGATTTGAGAATGTTGGAAGATTTTAAGATGTGAGTCAGATGTAAGGTTCAAACATGTTAGTTTCACTGAACATGATGACACAGACGTAAGCGGTGTGCGGTGGTATAATCGACTGTCAACAGAGAGGTTGAGGTACAAATTGCCGCCAGGGCAGAAATTTTCATAAGGAGTTCTGCTCCAACTACGCCCTTAGCCAACTCGGCTATGATTAATGCACCGCCAATACCCCACCCGTGGAATGTGTTGAAACGAAAACAAATTCTTTGTCTCTTCAGTAACTGTGTTTCTCTGTCTATTCTCCCTCTCGCTTTTTTCACAATTTCCCAAACGTTTCTTGTCGAATGTTCTTCTCCTAATCCTTCAAGTCTCATGCTGACCTAAAAAATCATATTGATCATTAAGAAATGCGAAATGTTGATCTGCATCATTTATTGTATCATTTTCAGATGAAGCAAGTCGTTTTCTTTGGACTTCTCATGCTCCTGGTTATCCAGTGTAAGACAATATCTATTTAATATTAAAATTTGAGTGTCATGCTAAGGAATTTACCGCTTCAATCGTTGCTACGAAAGTGAGTTCGATGAAATCATTGAAATGCTTATTGCAATAACTCACAATCACACGGTACAGAGTTAAATAAAAATTGTTAGCGACAAAGGTAGCACATTTGTTTACACTTCACCACATTCATTTCACATGAGGAACGAGTCCAGAGGTCCAGTGATTGATTGATCTGTTAAAGTACAAACAAGATATCATCGTCATTAACCTCGAAACTTAAATTCAGACTCATTTTCTCTGCTAAGACCGATGGTGATGTTATATGCTACGAAAGATCGACTCGATTTCGTATAGCTTCAATGTGCGTGCTAGCGTTGTATTAAACGAAATCAAACGACATTAAACTAGATTTGGGACATTCAGGCAAAATCCAAAAGCGTCTAATCTGACGTCAGCGATTCCTCTGTAATATATTAGAGTTCGACGCAATGTCGTTAAATGATGTAATGACCTTTGAGTTGATCACTAGACATCAGAAGCTCCTAACCTGATATCAAACGTTCCTGGCTGCATAAATATAGTTGAAGAACTTGACATCAACGTCCATTCTCAATGTCAAGAGTTCGAATTCATTATGCGCTTGCGTTTTAATTAGTTCACGATCGTACATCGTTATGGCAACTCGTACGTCATAAGAAATACGTGTGGTGGCGACAACGTTTGTTCTGAACCGAATTCAGATACATCTTAGAAATGTCATATCTTGAAATTGTGTATCTGTACACAACAATGTGGATAATTAATTTTATACAGGCGCAATGGCTGATGTCCAGTCGCTGGAGAGAGAGAAGCGTCATGATCATTCATGCTATAACGGTGGTGACGACCTAATCGCGTGCGCTGGTTTGTGTGTTGGAAATTTCAATCACCGTTACGGATACGATGTATGCGCGGCCGCTTGTAAGTTCTTATAATAGGAGCAAATTTGTTTACAACACGTAGCATAAATTCGATTGAATGTATGATCTAAACAATTCTGAACGAGAGCGTACAGTAGGCCTACATGTCTGTGTATATTTAAGCAGCTTATCTCACCAGCCACCTTTGCATGGTTCTTTTAGGGTTGACCTCGAAACTTTTTAGGGTTAACCTCGAAACTTAAATTCTTAAAAACTTAAAATGTGGCAACTCGTGGCTAGTATGCCTCAACCTAGAATAAACTTGGTTCTGCCGTCAGCCATCAGCCATCAGCAAGCACCCTCTCTCTCTCTCTCTCTCTCTCTCTCTCTCTCTCTCTCTCTCTCTCTCTCTCTCTCTCTCTCTCTCTCTCTCTCTCTCTCTCTCTCTCTCTCTCTCTCTCTCTCTCTCTCTCTCTCTCTCTCTCTCTCTCTCTCTCTCTCTCTCTCTCTCTCTCTCTCTCTCTCTCTCTCTCTCTCTCTCTCTCCCAGACATCTCCGCTGCGATCGACACTATTTTTCACAATCATCCTCCTACTTTTTTTACTTTCTTTCTGATTTATCATTTCTGGCATAGTTCTATTCCAGTTATAATCCTAATTGTCTCCCAGATCAATTTTTATTAAAGTCTCCAGCAACTGCTCGCAACCTGTTGTTTCATTCAAGGCTCCGTCCTGAATCCAGTCCTCTTCGTCCGATATACAACACCATTAGACCTTCTCTACCAGTACTCCTCTGTTGACCGCCATCTTTATGCTGATAACACGATCTATCTAGTATGTCCTTCTTATCAAGATCTTTATCCACCGCCTTTGAACAATTACCACACGTGGTAAACCAGCTAATCTCTGAAAGGATGTCATCCAACGTCCTCTCCATTTCCACTTTCAAAACAGAAGTTGATCGTACTCGCCAACCTGTCCAAATAAAGAGATCCTGACCAAACCATACACCTACATGATTACATTCAAAAATTGATATTTTCGTTTCAGGTCTCAGAGTGGGCTGCGATATCGACCGTGAGTTCTTTTCCTGTCCGTAATCTTAGAATTTGATCTCTGCCGCTCTAAGGATCTAAACTAATGTTCATCTCCGCCATTATAGAGGACTAAGTTTAAGGAACAATAAAAATTAAAGTCCATTAGAAGTGTCAGGACTGATCATAGGAGAACAGTTTTCGTAGAATGATGAGCTCAAAAACCGGATTATCTAGAAGGAAGAAGATCCGACTGCTCCAGATTAGGAAGAAGCTGCAAAGAGACGAGTCGCTCCAAAGTCTTTGAGTGGAACAAAATACTTGAAATATTGGGCCATAATTTTGACATAATTATGCTTGGACGGAACTCAGATTTATTTTATGTGTACATGTATGTAAGCCAATGGCACGTTCGTGGGAGGAAGGCAGAATATTGTTTGTTTAGATATGCACGAGCCTTTATAAATTTGAACGCATGCTCGTATAGCCTATATGGTAATTTGTGAATTGGAAAGTATATTTAAGGTAACATTAATAAAGTTCTTGAAATGAGAATTATTCGCCTTATAACAAGCATTTCGAAAATGTTGAATGGAAGAACAATTCTGCTGAGTTAAACCGAGAAATAACAGTTGAGGCGATGATGCAACAAAATTTCAGCACGGATAAGGGCTAATAGTGTGAAACTGAGACGATAGATGAATTGACTGAGGAAAGACACTGCATTGAAGAGTCGTTGGATAAAGAAATAAAAACAAATCAATAATGCAAAATGAGTCAATATAGCGAAACCTGGAATACGAGTGGGATGTAAACTGAATCTGACAAATGGCTGAGTAATGGGTATACATCGCTTAATCACACATATCTTGACAAAATGACTAACGTAATGACCTGATAAGGATGATGAAGTGGGCTTTACTTGGATGTATAATATGTAAGGCTTCGCTGTTATTACAAATAATTGTTATGCAAGCGCCATATACTTCTGTATCTAGTTATTCAATTAATATTCAAAAGTTCTTATGGGATTGGCCCATGTGTTTATGCTTCTCGGATTTCTTCGTTCAACCAATTCTGCGTCAACAGAGACGCGTTGCAAATTTACAACAGCTTCGCATTATTATTTGCTGCATTATTTTAAGCGTTTTTTTCAGTCGGAACGAGAAAATAAAAATATTAGCTGTGCAAAAATTGCGGAATTTGGTATAAAATCTTAACAATTCCGTTTGTCACATTCTCAAATTCACAAGCAAGTGAATAGATTGTGATCATTGTGTCCTATAGAATTTACTTTATTTGGTATCGTTGCTAATTTTGCTGACATTTCTTTTGACAATACAGATGCGTTCCGGCACCTTTTTTATAGAAAAATGCCCTGGCAATATGAATGTCTCACTAGCATCGAATATCCAGAATTTAACTGCGTTATATTGGTAGAGGCGTGTAGTATATTATTAATATCTTCAGTGGATTGAAAAGGCTTTATTGATATAAAGAGTCGTATTTTCTTTTCTGTTTGCAGTTGTAGCAGGCATAATCGTGCTTCTATGAGGACTACTACTGACCTGGAAGATCTACGACATAAAAATTGCGAGATCGAGTCGCTGCTTCAACGATTCTTACGACATTGAAATTACGAAAAAAAACGATTAACTAAATAAATATGACATTATCGAAATTCTGAGAGAATTATTTCTTGAATAAATAATTGCAGAGCATGAAACTGTGTTGTGATCGGCTTTGATATTTTAAAATGCAAAATCGCCAATGGTACTGAAAATTAAATGGAGATTTGTTTGAGATTAGACAAAACAATCATGATGCCGGGCGGCACAAGCACTAGTCGATAAAATACCGTCTTCTTCTAATGATGCTACTTACTGCTTGAATTCCTGAGACTCAACCTCTTTCGCAATTTATACTACAGCCGCATACAAAATACTCCTACAAGGTCGTTCAGTCAATGCTACCATGTTACACCGTGATATTACTAAAGGTCTGGAAAAGGGCTACATGTATATCTGCCCTACTCTCATGATCATTTCATTACTGTATCTTGTCACAAATCTATTTGCTGAAGTTATCAACGATTCCTTAATCGTAGGCATTGTTCATGGCCTTTAGGAAATAGCTGGGGTTACACCTACACATAGGAAATGGCATGACGCTGGCCTAATTATTATACGCCTGTCCTGCCAGTCCTGCCCTATTAATCCAAATTAAATCTGAAACGATATAATTTATAAGTAAATCTACCCCTGCATGCATCATTACATTAAAAATGAAAATATCTCTGTCCAATTCAAAATGGTCCGCAAAGATTTCATTCAGCTATGAATTCAGCCTCTACTAATTGACACATGGCAAAACAATTTTTAACTGATGTTATAGTCTGTAATGAATGTTATCAGACTTGTATGCAGGACTTGGAACTTCGAGACTAAAACGAGACCGAGACAGTGAGGCACCAAGACCGAGACAGTGAATTACCAAGACCGACAAGACCGAGACATTATAGGTTTAAGACAGTGCGAGACAGTAAAAGACAAGTGATCTGAAATAGACGGTTGCGAAATACTCATGTATCAGTTTTCGGGAATAAAATTCATTTATAATTTCAATTTTAAACGCATAATGTAGTGCCATATGTTGTATACTTAAGGTTAGTGAGCTTGGGCCCATCCTTAGATTGGAAGTGGAGAGCAAATGCAACCTGTGTCAAAAGAAACGCATAGCTGCTCAACGGTCGAGGCCACTTACACATAGTTTGGATTTAGATTGGGTGCCGCAAATATTGGTGGCAACGGGCCTGTCTACAGTGCCTCATTTAACTCTTGGAAGGCTTCTGCAGTGTAAGTAATTTGGCATAAAGGAAACTCATGGTGAATCATTAGTAACTGCTAAAGGTCCAGTCATTAAAAATGACAAACCAACGATTTAATTTAAGAGAATCGTTGAAAAGCATTGCGCAGAGTTCCTAAAGGAATCACCACGACCGAACACTGTGTATCATGGATTAATAACAAACGCTTGCCACTGTTCCTTATGCCCCGTCAACTTCACCGCATTAAAGAACAACAGCGATCTTCGGTTTCTCTATTTCGCCACGAAACACTTCTTATCTAAAGTTCACCCTATAGAAAAGAGAATGTATAGGTCCTATCACATTTTGCGTTCTCGTTCATCGTCTTTCGGTCATGCCTTCCGCGTCTGTAATTTTAACACCGTTGATACTTAGTTCGTCAATATTAATGCTGTCACTGGATGTGTTAAGAATGGATCTAATAACTGTCCAGGTTTGTTTTAAGTCGCTATTGTTTTTTTGATATTCTGAGGAGTAGTAATCGTTTTGTCTTTTCAATCGAAGCGATTTGAGGTTATTTTTTAGCGGACATATATGTAGTTCGCTTTGTTGATCGCAATAGGGTGCTTAATCATCATAAGATACCACAAAGTAAAAAGGTAGCTGACCGGTATCTTCCCAAAGACTCATTAGGTTTGGAGTGCCTCAAAGTTCAGTTATTCGCTCACTTTTAATTATTGGTTTGAGCTGAGTTTAGTATTTTAAATGCCCTTCTGGTAGCAGACGATACTAATATTTGTGTCTCTCGTACCGAACTCTTTCAACTGACGAATCAAGGTTTCGCTCATTATGACTGCTGGCATAACTATACCTTACACCTTCTCAATTCTTGAGACGCCATATATTGTTTTCTGGCTTCAGCATCTACGCCCGCTGAAAACGCCGCTGAATCTTGCGGTGCAAAGGCATTCTATCACATTGCATTACATTCAAACTGACAGGTTCGCCGCAAATAAGCAATCCTTAAATTTTTCCAGCCATAGTTACATTATAATTATTTAAATCCCATTGCAGAATCTCGTATTACCGCAGGACTGATCCATATTTATAGTATGCCTATTAGATATGCATACCAACTTTCGCAGTTTTTCTGTGTATTCAAATTTACCGATTCCAGACATGGAAAGATCACTAGGCTATTTTTAAAAGTATATTTGTCAAATAAGCAAAAATGCAGAAACATTGTCTAAAGTCTGAAATTTGCCAACAAGTAACATATATGCCTACATGTTCGCACCAAGTCATATTACACCATGGTTTATCCCTAACACTATGTCACGCACTGTGACATTCAATTAAGGCACCGTTGATTTGCGTTCTATGTCTAACTCTCATTCATTTAAAAAATGTTCATTGAATCTTTAATAATATTGCACTACATCTAAGCGTGTTCTTGGGATTCGATCTATATGGACTATCCATGGGACTAAATAATGAGCATTGAATCGGCCTTTTACAGTATTACTTATTTTACAGTATTACTTATTTAAAAATTAACGATAGTTATGCGTATGTTCACCTACTTAATCGATAGCTTTACTTTCAGTGCGATGTTAACCGATATAGCTCATTTGATGAAAGAATTTTCTTGCTGGAGAGATCATTGCCTTCTAAAACTTTTCTTTGCTTATTGTTCCCATGACATTCTCAAAATGATTGGTCTGTGTCTTTATAGTGAGTAGTCCCGCTATCGGAGAGACCCTTTCAACATGTATAAATTTAAGACGTTCAATCAAAGATGTTAGCTCACGAGTAAAATGTAATTGCAAAACATAAGTATTTATTTTGAGAAATAAGGCTCAATAAATGTACACAGGCTCATAATTTGCGAATTAATGGTAGTGCAAGTATTCCCAAGGTTAACGTTTAAAATAATTATATTGGGTAGGCAACGTATGTCATTGGGTAAATTCTTTCTGTCTATTGGACCAGAGTAGCTAATCGAAAATTGACGAGTGTTGTTTCGAGAGTAAATGCTCTTTCGGTTATTGGAATTATGGGTAGTGTAGGGAACGAAGTAAAGTAAGTCGCAAAGGTCAGCGGAAAGCCTATTTCATTGTTAAGATATTCATGCATACATGTACGATGGTAAGCTACTACTTTGACGAACGTATTAGTCTAAGGAATTCCTTACGGATAATAAATATATTTATTAACAAAGTAGCAACAACCTGAACACAACGTGAAAGTTCCTCCAGGTCACAACACGTTTGTGAAGAGAACGGAGAAACGAACAGACCCAGACCCGATAGTAGCAACTCGGTTGGTCTAAGTTCTCTCGAACCAAAAAGTTAAAGGTTGACTTTAAGCGCAGCATTAGCCATACGTCTTAAATGTACAACTTGAGACTTTGACAGTTCTTACATAACAAAAATAAGACGACGCAGCAACGAGCTACAACTCAGCCGTCTACCATACACGAGGATTCTGTACAAAGCTCTTCGACGCAGCTACAGCACCGTCTACTTATAGCCAAGCGAACACATACGCCTATCTAGACACACCTAGGCCCATCCCAGTATTAGGCCAAATGTCCGACATGCGCTCACGATAGCCGCCAATGTATACGAGCGTACAATACGACCTTAAGCTAACAGAATCCATGCTATAAATATATGTAGCTTAGTCCAGTCTGAATCTAAGACACGAGTTTTACGGACGCATGCTATGTCTCCTAACAACATGTTCGTGTGGTGTTACTGGAGCTTCAAAGCGGTCCAAACACATACCATGATACACATACAAACAGTAGTTAGGAGAAATAAAACCTTGCCACATTCATAATGCCGCTAGGTACATGTACATGTATGTATGGTAACAAACATTCGATGGCCTCAAACATGAACTGTCTCACAGAATGCAACATTAATGGAAAGGAACTCCGTGGATGCAACGTGGAAAATAAACATAAAAAAGACAAGTCGTTTCACGTTTATTTGAATAATAGGCCTATATGCGCGACTTTTTAAAAGTTTCTTCCAGTTGTAAATAAGTTGAGTTCAAAAGATCAATGAGCTCAAGTACAAACACGACCCCAGCAAAACAATTAATGACAACCCACGCATTTGTTTACAAGCGTGGAGCAAGAAGGTCGGATGCAAAATAGCAATTGGTAGGTTCTACGTACATTATGGTCGAATTAGGAAACGCAAGGGATAGTAGAGTCAGAGATGCATTGATTTAAAAGACAGAGGCAGAGCTAGGACTGAGGAGTAATAACGAAGAGACAGTCTGATGATGCTCAGGCGACATTGGTGGTTCTACTATTAGTTTCTATACATATCGAACTAGTTCAATTTATCTTGACTTATATCTATGCCAAGGGCATTTAATAAATGAAGAGGTATTCGTGACAAAAGACATGGTTCAGTCCCGGATGTTCACATAGTAAATGCTCATTTGAGGCTATGGCTCCACGGGGTGGTAAAACATATTGTCCAGATAACGACGTCACAAAATCAAGCTAGTACAAATCAAAGACCTTCAACCAAAATAATTCATTTTCACTTTCACTATATACCTTCGATTATTGCGCTCACCTATCGACTTAAAGGCACATACATGTAGCTCTCAGAATCTGACATTTAACAGCACGAGGTATTCACGTTCCTTTTTTATGTGGAAGATTGCTCGTTTCGTGTATCGGCGTACAATATTTTTGATTATACTTTGCTATTTCGCTATTATTCTGTCAACCATTGAAGCGCACAATGGAATCAGGACGCGGATAGAGTAAGCTGGTGCTCTGCGCTTTAGCATTCAAGTGACGCTTTAGAAGTTTGGTGATTGCGATCACGATTACAATGTGTGGAGACAGTGACGTCGTTGTGGGGTTAGTGTCATATAGTGCAGTAGTTCATGATGTCGGCACTATGAAATCCTCCGTCCCTAACAAATTACTATGACACTCTTTGTACATTGAAGTAGGCCTACAACACGCTTAATGGCAAGCACTGGCAACAATTATAGCATTAGAAAGTGTAATTTTTACTTCTACTTTTCATTTACTTCATCCTCAAAAGCTCATTGACGTAGGCCTTGGTGTACAAATGCTAATTATAATTATCTGGAAGCTAAGATGTAAGAAATTCTTTCAAAATGAGCGATTAAAAAATAGGCCTACTCCAAAAGAATACAACGAAAACAACAGTCCACGTTTGCATTAGGCCTACGTGTAGACGAAAGTCACGAAATCACATGATTTGAAGCGTTACTGTAATTGGGTAATAATGGCAACGCTGAACGGAGTGCATTGGAAGGTTCAGATAAGTAGGGCTTACATGTACATGGGCATAGACTTTCAGCTTCAGGTGAATCGATACAGCACATGTAGAAGCTTGGCTTACAAAAACTGTCCTCGCTATTATCGGCATTATTGTTAGACCTTGCTTGAGAGCAATGCATTTCTGCTAAAATTGTGCAAAATGCTTGGTAATGCAGTAAATTTATGTCGCTTTGGTATCACCTCCTCTGAAGGCGTAACCCGAACGACACCTACCTAGTGACGCAACTGTTGGACAGATTCAAATAGCTCTATAGGTCAGATCTTGAAGAGTGACATGCAATTGGTAACAGATATAAGCCATAACCGTTTGCAAGATTCTAACGAACTCCCCCTCAATCGAGAAAGTGGATGGATTTTCCAGACATTTCATTCAAGCCGTAAGAACAACAATCCAAATAAATTGCACATATGAATTCCAATTTACTTCAGGATGTTAAACTCATTCAAAACATGAGGACGCATCACTTCAAAATGTTTTAAGTTTCACATTCGCGTAATTTAGAAATTGATGAAAAATGCGGCTTGTAAAGCAAGGATTCGCCGATCATTAAGGCCTATAATAGCCCTATATAAATCTTCCTGCTTGATATCAGTAAACGGCACAATGACTTCATTTTCACTACCACCATTGGGTAGATATCGATACCGGACCTTGACCATTATCGGAACTGCCCTTAGGACAACTCCTCCTATTAGACGCAGCATTCGTGAATACGCTGGTGCTGCGCTGTAGACTTGTTGTGAGAACAAACCAATCCCAGCCAATAAATGGTAGGCCTACCCGTATTATACACACTGCGCTACAGTGGCGACATTTCGCATGCAATATCGTCTGGCATCTCGTCAAATTTGAAGTATTTTTTACCCAAAAATTAAAAGCAAAATAATGTTGGCCTTCGTTGAAAGAGGTGAGTTAATTATAGTGCCTCTCAAACATATCGACGTCTAAATCGACGAAGCACAAGGGCCGGCATCTTTGTGTTTCGTTGTAAAATTGGCATCAACGGACTTAAACCTGCCTCTTAGTAGGATTAGACTAATACCTAGACTAGAGGGCTAATGTATTATAAATAATTCTGTCTCATGAATAGCGATATAACCCATTAGTCAGGCATAAGCCGTATTTAATACGGGCATTAGCGTTAACACTGTCTTGTGAATACGGCCCCAGTGTCTACACGTGGCCTACCACATAGATATTAAATTGTACCCAAACCTTGAAATTTGTGAAAGCAAATTTTTAAATGGCTTGCTCCGTTGCAAAAACATTTTTTCTGCCCACAGTAACATCCATATAAAGATATATTAGTTTGGTCGGTACGCCGTAAATCGATAACAACGCGCAGGGCATAATCATCCGGTGTCTCTAATAATCAAAAAATAACCGACAAATATCGAACAAATTGCTCTGATACGGAAAATGATCAGGAACGCCTATTTAAGACGGAAACCAATCATAAGACCATTTCTTTAGGACCAAGACCATGACCGACGCATTCGAGACCAAGGCCGAGACCAAGACCGATGGTCAGAGACCAAGACCAAGACCGATGCATTCGAGACCAAGACCGCAGTTTTCCGGTTTCGAGACCGTCTCGAGACCAAGACCGCGGTTTCGAGACCACATCCCTGCTGACTGCATATATATTTTATGCCTCCACCGTCCGGGTCCTTGTTATTTTCCTGCTCCTTGATTGGCTGAACATGAAGGCTTGGAAGGTTGTAACGTCGATTTGCCTACTAAATAATAGTGCGAAGTACCATGGCATTTTTAGCCGTCGTAGAATATGTTATTTGCACATGGAAAGCATCATCCACCGAAGTCAGAAGAGACTGGCAGCCCAATGCAGTTCGTCTTATAAGTGACATGGCCACTGCGAGTGTTCATGTATCAGCCACACCATGATGCACAGTTAGTATGCAGGAAGTAACTAGGCCACAGTTACAATCCAGCACAATGGCATGTGTCCGAAACGCATTAATTCCTGTTAATTTAATCGCCTAACGTGAGCCAAACGATGTTAATTCCAACGTTAATTAATAATATGCAATCAAATTAAATGCAGACGCAATGAGATGACGTTAAATAGGCCTAGTATTAGAAGTTTTATCATACATGTATGCACATCGCTGTTTGTACGCAAGATATTGCAGGCCTGCAATACTCAACATATCGATTGCCGTTATTTATTTATTTATTTTCAATGAACTTGATAAAGAGCCTCTTCAAGAAATCTACGCATTATCTGCGCTAGACATGATATTTATTTTAACTACAACATCTGCTAGAATAATAATTAGCAAAGCAATGCATAGTAAGCTATACGTTTCGCCAATGGCTGGCCAGTGCACAAGCGTGGAACCAAACCAACGGATTCCCGTCAACATCTGACATACACATGGCATAGATGTTCAGAGGTAGAGCGTACGACGACTGATTCGCAAAACACGGGGTCGTTTCGACAAGTAGTCAGTCCCTCGCTGGTGAAAGATGACGCACGTCCAGATAATCGTCGAGATTCAAGGATTATGATGTTAAAGAGGAATTCATCGCGTGGTGGTCGGGAGATTGAATAGACTAACGGTCAAGGTCACTCCAGTGGCTGTGATACGGCCACATGACTAAGCCTCGACTGCGTAGTCACATGGCCTAGGCAATTAGCGACAAAATGACTCTCAAACGTGAAAAATTATTCCAAAGGCCGACGAATTAATCCAGAAGGCAAAGCTAGCTGGCTTTGAAAAACTGCAACATGCGAGAAGTTAGTAAGCAAATTCTGCATATAAATTAAAACATTCGTCTAAATGACGCAGAGTCAATGAATCGACCAAGATGGCCGACCTCACTATGTTTGATTTATGAAGCACATTATAGTAAACAATGCTAGGCAACGCCGCACCACGTCTCTGGAACGACCTTCCTCCTATATTCCGTGTTTTCTTGGTTCCTCCATCATTATTGCCCGTCATGCAACATCATCTGTCTCTAGCTCCTTTATCCATCACACTTCGGGCTTTCCACTCTAAACTTAAGTCTCACCTTTTCAAGAACTCTTACGCAGACTCCTTACTTGACATCCCATCTGTCAATCGACTAAAACTACGCCCTCCATTACCGCTACTCTGCCTCCCTGCTAACCTCCTGGAAACCGGACTATGACCTTCCACGGACTATCCTTTTGGACAACCCTTTCGATTTGACGCAGAGCTCGGGAATAAGGGGTTGCCCTGCCCCTAGCTTTCAAGTGGCACTTTAGAAATTTAGAGATTACGATTACGACAACCATCGCATGACTATCGTAAAATTTTAATGGGTAGATAAAATCAACTCTATTTTGATGCAAATAGTTACATTAATTGGCCATTATTATATATTGTCGTTAGATGTAAATCCATTAACATTAACGATCACTAGAATATGCATGTTACTCTAAACGCATAAACATAAACATTTCTTGTTTTTCTATGGCAACTGTAAACGCAGCCTACATGTATTTGACTTCGAGTCTGTTAATTTTTTAATGAGAATTTTATCGTTTGAGATCAATCATCAGCTCTCTCCTCTTTCAATGGACATTATAGTGTCTCCGTGCAAGGATCGTACTATAACAGAGCAGAAAACATGTTCTGTATAAATAAAGGAACACAGCAATGGTGAAGCCTAAATTTTATAGTGCTTGATAAAGTTAGAGATGAAGTCTCAAGGGAATATTAAATGGTAGGCTACATAGTCTTTCCTTATTTCACATATGTTTAATATAAAAGATTGAATCACGATACGATTAGTGAAATGTTTAGAAGCTGTAACTTTTTCTTCTGCAGCCTCTTTAATTATAATTTAATTTTAATTATAATTTCATTAAAGCCTTATTGGTTGGCCTAAATTTAAAAAGATTATTTTCATGATATTGCAGCTAATACTTCAGAAAATTGATCGATTATAAAAAGCTTAAATAGAAACAATGAAAACAATAGCGCACAATATTATTGTATTATGTAAATTGTACAGGCGAAAGTTACAACTATGTGATTTTAAGCGTCATTGTACTCATGTAATAATGGTGACACTGACCATAGCGCATGAGGTTCGAGGATAAGTTGATCAGCCTAGAGTTTCAACTAAAGTTAATTTGATGCAGCTCATGTCAGTTTTCTGCAGCTGGCAAGTTGTGCAAAATAGTAGTAGGCTTTGTTAATTATTGTTCAAGAGTTATCGACTCCAATTTGGTATTCGCCCTTCATTTAAAATACATATTCCATAAAGTGCTGATCACGAATCGACCTTTCGACGGTGTTGTAGTTTTGCGAACCTTGCAGAAAATCCAGCATCCTAGAATAGTTGGATGAGACACTGGATAAATTCAGCAATCGTAAGAATTGTGCATCCTAGAATCAATCCCAAGGCACCGCCAATATCGCAAACCATTGTGAGAAAATCGTAGGCTGGAGTTGTTTGGATGTCGATGTAACTCAGCTGAGAGTAGGAGATATCCAGGTAGACGAGTTCTTTGCTCAGTTTAGACATCGTTAGATTTCGTCCCATTAACTGCGACTTTTCCGACATGTAACTGAGATAATGTTCTGAGAGAGGACTTGTCGAGATTGAATATGGATACGTGATCGTATGACATTGTAGAGGACAAGTACAATTGCGAGACACACCGGATGATACAAACGAGCTCATGGCTTTTGCCACACAATTGTTTACTTGATCCAAAGAGCACATAGGAAGTTCTGAAACTAATTGCACACCATGACTTATCAGACTCAGTTCATCAAGTCACTTTCTACTGCTGATGCTTTTACTATCATAGGTATAGAATTCTTAGAGTTTTCAGGCGCTTATGAAAAGTCATTACCTGCAGTGTGAGTTGATTTGTCTAAATGTTTACACAACAATGTCATACAATTGATTTTAAGATGCCACTTAAAATAATAACTTATCCTGAATAGGTCAACAGGTCATTTTCATAAGCCACGAATACCGCAAATTTTGTTAATGCGCATCTTTACTCAAGACTTGTAGGATATTACGTACTTTTCTTATTATGACTAGTGGAAAATGTCTAATTAGATATCATTATATCATTATATCTGTCATAAAAATGTTAAGGAGCTGTTCCAGCCAGTAAACGGGATACTTTCTAAAGTTCCAAACTGATTTGATAATTATAAATGATTTTTTGACATCAAACAGCATATACGGGTTTGTGCGCAATCTTGTTCGTGTTGTTTTTATTGCGTTGGTTGTAGCAGGAGAGCGCGTTCACACGTTTACAAAGGCAGGAAAAAATCCAAGAGCTACCGAAATTGGAGCTACTTTTGCACAAAACACATGGGAATAAGTAGCTACAATTTTGGTAGCTGTGGGATTTTCTCCGCATTTGTAAATTGACGAGAATTACTTGGACAATTTTGTCCCCAAAGCCCCACATGACATACTACTCACAGACTAATACTAATCTCTGTTCAGCTCTCGCAAGAGGCATTTTGCTTACAAATTTCCAAGGCCATGTGACTACATCAGATCATCCTTCTGATAATAATAATAATAATAATAAAGACGATTTATATGGCGTCGCAAATGCGGCCATAGCGCTACAAGTGCGCCTCATATACAGCTGACAATAGGGATACGCCTTCGAGAAGAGATAAGTCTTGAGGTTGGCCTCGAAAAAGTCCATTGAGTCGGGTGATCTGATGGACAGCGGAAGACCACTCCTGCATCTGGGACCGGCGGCTGAGAAAGCGCGGTCACCGAAGCACGTCTTCGTCCGCCGTACGCTCCCTGTAGCCAAGTGCTCTCATCTTGGTACAGGGCGGATCCGAATTCCTTCCGGCCTGGTTTCTTCGCATGTTGGCTCCCGCTTATTCCTGGTTGCTTACATGACAGGTCAATCATTTCGTCATGCATGGATTTGTAACGGTACAGTGGCTGAGGGCCAATATTCACCCAATCGCTAAGGTTGAGTCCATATCCCGATTTCGATTGTCCTAGTGACGTCACGAATGTTCGAGAAATAGTACGGATGTATCTACATCCGGCCTTTACGAAGTCATCAATGTTGGACGTCTTGGCAGACGAGTATGCGCTTGGGTCAAACAACTCTAGAACTGCGGCATTAATAACGATTCAACACCTTGTGACTGACCTTCTCAGAGATGAAGCCTACGTTATACATCGCAAGGGCTTTCCACACAACCCTACAGACGGAGCTTACGCGTAACCTGTCCTCTCTGCCTGCCGGATAGCGTGCACAACTAGCTGGTTGATAACATGCCGGATAGAACCCGACATGGGGGCAGCTGTCGGCTGTTGCGAGAATCAACGCCAGTGTGATTCAGTGCTTGGGTGGGGCCGCCAGAATACACGGTCGCGGTTTCTGACCTGAATCCTTTACGAGAAAAGAATAAAAATGGTCGAATTTCACAATTTATTGCGAGTTCAATGAGATAAACCATCAAGAAAGAGCTCGCAGCGGTGCAGAAGTTCGCAGAGGCGAATAATCTTCGTCTCAACTCATCAACTGTAAACTTTGTTTTTGTGACCAGTAGCACCCAAATACTACTCAAAATAATGCACAAAAGAATATTGAGTACACTTGAGAGAGAGAGAGCCACCCGACAATCAAGCAGGATTTAGGAAATCATGCGGAACTCGAGACCACATCGCCAATATGAGTTGGATAATGGAAAGGCAAATGGATTATGGACAGGAAGTATGCATATACTTCATTGAATACAGCAAGGTATTTGACTGCATCAACCACGCACTGATGTGGAAAACTCTGTTAGAGATGAGAATACCGAAATACTTGATACATCTACTTAAAGAATTACACGAAGACCAGGTGGCGGTAATGTGCAGGTTTTATAGTTGTAGATCATTATGTTGATTATTATGCATAATAGAAAGTTAAATACAGTTACCGAGTCTTTTATGCGGGGTCTGCTCGCGTGGCGGTACGAGAGGCAGCATAGAAAAATATTAGCTTACACTGAGGAGAAGAAAGTGGGCTGACATAAGCTGTGAAGTTTTTAAGCATAATTGTACCTGAAATGACCATTGCTCTACATTTACACATGCCTCCTTCATAATCGAGTAAGCAATCCATCATGCATTTCATGTATGTGTAGCTGTCCGCCTGACGACACTCACCATACGGGGCAGGCAACATAGTTACCTACAAAGAAACGAACGGAGGCTTCACCTTAAATATTCAAATAAACATAGAAATGATTGATTTAATTGACTTTTTCGATCTGTCATGTAACATGAATAAGTATGTAAATGCATTGACTATTTACTCAATTGCACTGCCGACATTTAGCTTACCTACAAATAAGTATGTTGAAGCATCTTGTTCAAAACTTTTCTTCGTAAAGTTGTCGGTCAGTGTGACAATTCGCTGCTGGAGGGAGGTGTTTGTTAATCAAAACCTGACCGGAGTCTGACGAGGCAACAGTATAGAGGCTCCCATCTGCTGTTCTATAATCTACACTGCCCTTATAATGTTGGACAGTTCCATGATAGGCAGCGTACTCATACCAGATGGCCTATGACGGATTGCAGCTATTTGCGACCCTACTGCTCCGCAAAACCTCGCCACGGCGGTGATTCGTTTATCAAGCGGGCCACAGAGTCATTCGCGAGATATTGTGTAGCGTTTGTCTTGCGATGCCATTGCCGTTATGACGTGCAGGGCATGAAATTCGGCTGCGAAACTTGGACACTTAAGCGTTTTAATTCATTTCGAAGCCAAGCTGTTCGCTGATCAGTGAAGATTACCTCAATTTTTACTATAGTCTGGACCCTTGGTTGTCCTGACACACCGCGTAGTATCGACTTTGCATTCATTTCCTCGCAGTTCATTTCGTTGCATTTTTATCTTTTGTCATTGCCGTTTTCATCTAAACGGCATCCTATTCACCAATTCAGCTTCTACTTAAACATTATTCTTTTCATCAATCCACCTTCATTTACAGAATCCTTAATTAAACTTCTAATTAAACAGAATATTATTTATGTTTCATAATTTCCGCTTCCATTTAAAAGAGATTCTTTTCATCAATGCAGCGAGGAGGGTTGTTAGATGGTTCGTTATATGTACATGTACGTGGCTGTCACCTTTCGGTTCTTTCTTTAGAAATGTGCGCAACCCTAAAAATGCGATGAAATTAGCTGCAATGAAATGAATTTTAAGAAGTGATCTGCGACGAAATGACCGGTTACCTATTAAAGACGCGTATCATTAGGTATAATTATCACTCCATATTTAATTTAAGAGGATAATAACGAGTTTTGAAGCGTTTCACGAAAAAAGAACTGAATCAAGGGGTAAGCCAACGGAGTCGAAACGGTGGATTCAAGGGAACCTGTGCCAGAACATCATAACTGGACTGAGCTACATTATCCATATCCATCGATTGCGTGCTTGTGTCAGATGTAAGGTGGTTGAAGACAGACAACAACGAACAGCGTTTTACAGGTCAGAACTAAAGAGAGATACACTAAACGTTTTGAAAGCGGACGGGCTTGGCTAAGAGAGCAACATAAAGCTTCTTATCTTGCTCATTATTGTAACTGGACTTGAAATGATTATGCTATGCGACTGATTGGCGAATCGATCATTATATATTATCATAGTGTGTCGATTACAGATGTCTGATGGACATTAGCAGCGCTGAGTGAATAATCATACTGAGCAGTATTTGACGTAGGTCAACTGCATAGATTTGAAACTAAACAGCTTATAGCATTATCAGAGATGTCGTGTCTTTCAATGAATCTCGACGGAAGTAACTGGTGGTTGATAGCACTAAGGTTAACTCAGCTTAGAGGCAAGGGTCTTTCCTCATCCAACGGATGAGGCGCTTCTGTCCAGCGCAAAGGTGAGTGCATTTGCAATGGAGTTGCTTTCGAAGGGTACTAAATTAAGTCAAGATATGAAGCAATTAACGTCTTTCTTACGTTTAACTTACATTTCTCATTGAAAATGAAATCGATGATGAAATGCCAGTTCCAATTCTGAATCCTGCTGAAGTCATCATAGGCACATCCTTTACGTCATGCAACACAACCTACAGAACAACATCATAAAAAAGAATCCAAGGTAAACAGGATGTCATTTTCGTTGACACGAATAGGCCTACTTACTGCCTTACTTTGTATAATTGTAAGTTATTTTAATCTTATGTCAGATTATGTAAATAATGATGAACGATACGTTCCAATATCAAACGCCAACAAACAAGTTCGACGCACAAATGCAGACAATAGAGAGAGAGAGGGAGGAAGAGAGAGACACAGACAGACAGAGACAGAGATAGAGAAAGAAGAGAGCGAGGTTACGTAACAAAATAGATACTCTGCAGTCTAGACTATACGTTCGATAAGAAGCTATGCAACCTATGCTTACACAGTTTGAGAGTTAATAGGTTTGACAAGTCATATGGCAACTTGCTCCAGTAATTAGGACTGTATAATTTAAGAGCAATGCATACTGCAACTGTACGTGTATAGTGTATGCTCCATGTAAATCACAACTCAAAGCGACTTGGGAATTGGCTATTATGGAATATAGAACTTCTACAAATATTCCCCGACGTTCGGTTTATTGGTGCGTTCAAATGAATAGATTTTTTCAGCTTTTAACACATTAAAATTATAGGCCTCGTAGGGAACACTACAGATTATTCGTATTCACTTCCTGAGCTTTTGACACAGGTGAAGCAAGTATGATAATTAATTATCCAAGATCGCGGTATGTAACATGTGGGCAGCCAAGCTCGTAATATAGATTTTGGAGAGTTTCCGTGGGCAGGACATGTCTGATAACCGAAATTCCATCAATATTTATGCCAACTTTACTTTAAGTTATCATTTGGTAGTTGTGCGAGTCTAGTTTAGAACCATATTGCCACCAACTGGTCACTGGTAGGCAAAAGGTTGACATGAAAATGGTTAGCAACATCACTTTTTTCCAGCCGGAACGGCGTTCCGTGACCCTTTTTCGTTAAGCATCAGATAAAAATATTAGTTGTGCAAGAACTCTGGAATTTGATATAAACACTTAACAATTCAATTTGTTACATTCTAAAATTTATAAGTAAAAGCATAGATTGTGATAATTGTGTCCCATAAAATTAATTTGATTTCGTATCGTAGCTAATTTCGTCAGTACAGATGCGTTCCGCACCTTTTTTCCTACAAAAGAGCACTGGTTAGAAATAGGGCCTAATCATAAGAAATAATCAAGAAGAAATCATTCTATGAAGATAGCATTTGTAGTGCAGAATCTATATCTTTACAGTGATTTACTCAGGTGTTATGTGAAAAATTCATATACAATAACGGTGGGCCTACCCTATATCCAACACCTGGGGAATTGGGAACAAAACAATCAGATTGATTGACCCACAGCAGAAGGCGAAGTCCGTAATTGGCTCCAGGTTGAGTCGTCACAAATTCTGTCGAAGCTAAATCACATTAAAGACTTTAATGTTAAGGATATTTCTAAAAGCAACGAAACTTTTCCAGCAATTATGGTATTGCTAATGTAAGACAACACAGCTTTGGGCAGATATTTGTCATTAAACAATATAAGTATGGTAAGTTGGCTATAATAAAGAAATAGTCAATCGCTGAAACGTTTCCAAGCTTAATGCAGTGCTGATTATTCAAACAGAATTAAGTTTAAGAAAATAAACACACTAATTCTTATTTTTGCGCTTTATCTAAATGCACCTCTGAGACAATCACTAAATCGTACAGCGCGAAGTTGTACGTGACAAGAAAATGTGAGAACTGAGACAAGTAAATGTGAGAAATGAGACAAGTAAATGTGAGAAATGAGGCATTGTATATGTAGGCGACATAATTACTGGACAATGCTTTTTTCTTCTGGGTTTCATTTTGAGGCTGCATAACAAATACTGCAATATGCTTACCTGGGTTGAATGCGAAACAGTATCCCATATCAGTTAGTACCGTCTGAAATGCATCATCTAAGTGACAAGGTCGATTCCCGAACGAACACTGAAATATAATTATTGTCCATTTCAAAATTATTTTTCGATTACTAAGAGATGCATATCAAAATTAAAGTGAATTTAGAGCATTGTTTTACACCGTTATTTTTATGCATCCTTTATTGACATGGCATTGTGTGGACTGCTACAGCTGTGCTTTATTTAATGAAGGGAGGAGGCTTGCCAAATGAGTTGAGCGGACGCGAGGAAATTGTATTGTTCCCACAATTTATGAATGTCTAACGCCAAAGTACTCTCTAACTTTGGCACAAACGCCTTAATAAGGTCCGACACCTAAGATGTATAGATTTTATGACTTGTCTTGGTTTTACATTAGTTAAGATTCTGGGTTAATCATTTATCTCCAAATCTAAAACATTCTCTTGCAATAAAATACCATGTTCACTGCAGAATATCGAGAAAGGTATAAGGAAGTCCATGAATCTCATTGTGTTTTGTTATCTTTCAGACCTTGCTCAGTAATTGAGAGTTGTATAAAAATCATACCTATTATATCAATGCGTACGAGAATTAAATAAATATGCATCTAGGTGG
The DNA here is from genome assembly GCA_959347315.1 of Bimastos eiseni. Taxonomy (NCBI): domain Eukaryota; kingdom Metazoa; phylum Annelida; class Clitellata; order Crassiclitellata; family Lumbricidae; genus Bimastos; species Bimastos eiseni. Next base: position 5,099,677 of record OY365814.1, read on the forward strand.
ATCATACAAGTGGCACAACATATTTCCAAGGGTCATTGCACAAGGGTCTAGGACATTACCACCGGACATCATCCCAATCCATTATATAATTAGAGTATATATGTGTATTTGCATGTATGTATGTATATAATTAAGTATGCAATGCTGCATGTATGCTTACAGGCATGTAAGTATGTATGTGTGTATGTATGCATTTAGGTATGCATAGAGGTATGTGTGAATGATAATGATAATAATAATTGTAATAATAGTAATAATAATAATAAAGACGATTTATATGGCGCCGTAACGCGGCCATACCTCTACAAGGGCGCCTCACAAACAACTAAAACATGTATGCAAACATCTATGTGTGTATGTACACATGTATCTATGTATACAGTTTGTATGTATATATGTATGTATGTACACATGTATGTATGTTTACATGTATGTATGTATATATATATGTATGTATGCATGCATGTAATGCATGTATGCATGTATGTAGGTATGGATGTATACATGTATGCATGTGTACATGTATGTGTGTATACATGAAAGTATGTACACGTGTATGCATGTACGTATGTATGTAGGTTTGTGTATATGTAGTAATTTTCTACGTATGTATTTATGCGCTATGGAAATATTTTTGTGATATTCTTCCGGGAGAGGAATGTCCTGATACCGTTGCACAACTAATGCAGTCAACTGAAATCGACAAATGTTCCCAGTCACTGAAGGCAGGAAAAATCAACCAAAGTATACTGTCATACATGATATAAAGCGATCCAACCTGTGAATAATGGCAGTAAGATAATCCAACATTGACAATTGAACTAATTTTTGTAATTTTATACATGCGTGTGTATATTAGTATATATAATTTTTTTTGCGTTATTCATATACATTGTCAGCCGGCTTTCTTCTCCGCAGTGCAGAATAATATTCAAAGTTCCTTGCAAACTGCAGATCGTCTTTAAACTATAAGCCTATTCTCCATAAAAGAGTCGGAAAGTGCATTTAACTTTATTTCTAACAAAACAATCGATGCAAAAGACTGCAAATTAAATGATTTCAACAAAATTTGCAACTCAATGTATGCATGCATGTAGGTAGGCATGTATATATGTATGTATGCATGGTCAAACATTGACCAAACGACTACTGAAACTGCCCGTCAGCATCTTTCTAAAGTTCGCGCTCTAGCCGCGTCAAGTGCGAAAAATCGATACGTTTCCTAGCAACTAAAGTCTGCACCTAGCGCTTACAATATGAATGACTATAATCTAGACTCATGTGTATATAATAACAAAGTTACATAGCCTAATCTACGCAATGTCAAATAATACGTTCACATACATATTGTAGGGATACATGTATATGCCCTATAACACCATCTCGAATAATATATAAATAAATAAATAAATAAATAGATTAATTAGTTAACTAATTATTTAACTAAAAATATATAATATATATATAAATCATATCATGACATAAAGCGATCCAGTGCAATGCCATTTAAAGTAGTGAGAAATGAGTTGATCTTACCTCGATCAGAGCGTCGTCCATTCTAATCAGAATTTTATTGTAGATAAACTCCCAGTCAAAACCGTCCGGAATGTTCAACCCTTGAATACCACCGATGAGACCAATGTCATAAACTGGTGGGAATTTGGTTGAAGCGAAGTCTCGAAATTGCGGACCTTGAGGATTGTAAACGAAGGGCCCTAGCTATAGCATGAAGAGAGATGTTGAAATCGAACCAAACTAATCAAACAAATAGCATTAAAAGAAGCATCACAAGTGTACAAAAGAGTGCATATAAATGTACAATAACACTTACAGTCATTTGCTAAGAACATACTGCCAAGTACTTTTTGCGACATAAGGACCCCGAGCGATCCCGTCAGCTAGGAGCTCCTCTCTTAAGAACATAGTACCATAGGCTACAAGACACCGGATGAGTTTATAAAGAACTATTAATTTTGTCAAAAAGATCATCGAACCATAAAAGAAATATATGCAAAACAAAGAATAGAAATAAAACGCCAGGTGTGAGCTGAGTCTATTATTCAGTAGAATTGAAGAATAATAAGATTAAAATATAAACAATTCATATAGGACCATCTAAAAGCGCGAGTAACTGAAAGTGACAGAAAGAGGGAGATAGGGGCGTCAGTTAATAACTCGGTAATTGGACCATCAGGGATGTGCTACCTGGGAGTTGGAGAGAAGGTGAGCGAAATCTACTCCTAAAATGGCCGAAACTGGTGACCGACGGATCATGATAGGTATGTCATTTCATACAATGAATTTAATGGAGAAAAACCGAATATTCGTGCCGCAAAGAGCCGATGAAAGGAGTCCGAGTCTCTGTAACAACTAGTTCTTTAAGAGAATTTCATTCATTACGAGAATTTATTTATATAGCGCCTCTTCAATGACTATTCAGAGGCGATTCTATCACTAGCGCGGCCAAATGAAGTAATCTTAAGATGAGAGAGAAATGCACGAGAAAGGGTTCTAGGAAGGGATCGGAGCGTCTAGGCCATTTTTGGATTGAGAAGGCACGGCTCTGCTCTGGTGGAGTTGCGAGAGTGAGGAAGATAAATGGAGTTGCAGTCATTTTGACTGCAGAAGTACAACAGGATGCCAACGAGCGGGACATTACCTACAGAGATATTCGCGTGTTGAAAGTCGCTGATATACAAGTATGTCTGGTGATTCAGACATGGCTGGAAGAAAGGTGACTGGACACGCCACAGATGCACTAACATCTGTTAGCATCGACAGGAGGTAAAGGTGGTTGAAAACACCATGATAAACTTTGATGGAACTATCACATAGTAGAAATTGCGCTATATGCAAGAAGGATCACAATTATAATTAAACAATTGGTGTCTGATTAAGGAAGAGCTGAAGTTAGGTTCCGGTCGGTTAATAATAGCTTTGGAAGGGCGAACGGATTGAGGGTAGAGAGATCGAAGAAAGAGTGTCGTTGACGCAATGCAGCTTCACCCTCGTAACTGCTCAGCTGAGGTTCAACCAATCCTAGCGTTTCAAATATGATATAAGTGTAAAGCATAGATTTTAACATAATGCTATTTAGTGCGGCCACTTTTGATAGGCCAAGGGAGGGACGATAATACTGGATCATGAGATGGGAAAGGCAGAGTCCAGACAGTGAGAGAAACGGTCACCACTGTAGCAGCCTCAACCAAGAGGTATGCGATAGCTCATCAGACGACGACGAAAGACTTTGACTGTGTCCAATATCTACGGTCACTGAGAGTATTCTTTTGGGCAGACTGAAACCGATTCGTCGTTGCGGTTGTAATCGATTGTCGCAATCAATCGATATAAATGTAATCAGGTTCTTTCGTGAAGTATCTACACGTTCAAGAAGTTGATGACAATAAATGAGAAAAGAACATTCGTGTACTAATCCTGTTAGCGGAGCAGGACGTTTTGGTATTCCGTTTTGGCGCGTCCGTTTTGGCTCAGCCGTTTCGGCGCAGGACGTTTTGGCGCAGGACGTTTTGGCGCAGATGTCTGATACAATATGCAATGTAACACGAAGCATGATCGATGATAATAATTGTGCTAAACTGGGAACTGGAATGATGAAGAGAATTATGCTTAAATAGATGCGGGATGGATATAAAAATTCTATTCATCGTGGAACCGTGTTAGTCACAATCCCTATATCAATCTTGCTTCCAATTAAATGACATTATTTTTCATCAATCCAGGTTCCATTTAAGCATTATTATTTTCATCAATCCAGCTTCCATTTAAGCATGATTATTTTCATCTTTCCAACTTCCATTTAAGCACAATTCTTTTTGTCAGTCCAGCTCCCAGTTTAACAGTATCATTTTCATTGATCCCGGCTTCTAGTTAAACATGGTTATTTTCACCGATGCCTTTTCTAGTACCGACGCTTCCCAGACTTAACCTGATTTGCCATGTGAAATAATTTACGACACTGAAGTGTAGATTGCCATATAACATATTTATATAACACCTGATTATATTATTGTATCAGAGATCTGTGCCAAAACGTCCCGCGCCAAAAACGTCCTGCGCCAAAACGGCTGCGCCAAACAGCTGCGCCAAAACGTCACGTACCGCCTGTTAGTGAATCCAGTGGTTTACCCTTCCAACCATACAGGGTTAATCATCAAGGTATTAGAACGTCCACTGACCCGTTGCACGTAACCAACAAACGATATGTTGATGCTGAGGGTGCTACTGCAAGACAGTTTACTGTACACGATCGAGAAAGACGCTTTGGCCAAAGAATTATGTGGATAAGAAGGATGCAGCATTGAACATAGCAGCCAGGTTGTAATAGTATACGGATCAGAAGGTTGCCGCAGCCAGGTTATGTGCGGATGAAGAAGCCAAAGCTGCAAACGGCATGCGAACGGACAACTCACTGCTCTTACAAATCAAACAGACTCACAGAATGCCGTTGTTAGAAGAAATTACGTGCTTAAAGCCGGTGATACCTCGACAGGCAATTTGGCCATGGCCGGTAAAAGAGTGACTGGGCTTCCTACAGCTGCACCAAAATCTGTAAGCGATGCAGTCAGTATCGCATAGGAGTAGGTATAAACCGCGCTATCTGGGACAATTGACCATAACATTGCTCAAAATCACCAACCTAATAGGTTACAAAACGTATTTTTAACCTATAACCAGGTTAAAAATAACCAATTCCTACACAAACCAAAAGCCCTAGGTCAAACACCAACCAACAGACTAAGAAAAACGCCAGAAAATGTCCAATAGTTTCGACGATGAGCCACAATTCATGCACAAACCAAAGCCCCAGGTCAAAACGTTCGCCAATAGGTCAAAAGTCACGGGAATTTCAAATAGTCTTGATGATGAGTCAGCAGTTTCGATGATGAGTCATTGTTCAACAAACAAAGAAAAATTCTCTCATATATAAAATGGATGAAAACATTGTCACATTTCGACTTAAAGGAATGCCACTCCAATATAAAATTGAATACTCGAAGCAGACTGTGATCGAGCTAAGAAAAATTGCGAAACAGAAAGATATCGTTAGTTATACGAGACGGCGTAAAGCGGATTTGATTGCTAAAATTGAAGCTAATGTGTCTCAAACACTCATCCCCTCACATTTTGCGGCAATCTCATCCAATGCTAGTTTGCTAGACGCACCCGTTCCCGAGATTGGAATCCCAACACTCGCTCCCGTACCGGTCTCAGCGATACGAAAAGTCCTTGATAATACAAAGTTCGGGATTAATACGTTCGCAAAGTGGATTGAATGGTACATACCTGAAGAACCAAAGAGAAAGGTGAATGAGAAGATAGAAGCACTGAAAGCCAAAGTGAATTCTATATTCAGTAGAATTCTTATGAAAACACGCGAAATAAAAGAGACGGCCGCAGCTATCAAGGGCTTCATGAAACAATACACGGTCGAAGGCGCAAACGGAATTGACGCCACATCTTTTCTCAAAGCAGCTCTACCACAACTGGAAGACCTTTTGTCTAGAAATCGGCAGATTAAGGTCAACTTTGTCCTCGCCTGCACAATGGAGCGTGTTGATATGAAGTCCGGGCAAGTAGATACCGAGGATTTTCCGTTCGTTTCAAAAACTGAGCTGATTTTAGACTCCACCGACACGAGCCAAATTTATAACAACGCGAAAGATAAAATGTTAGAATCAATGACTGTCTTCCAGATGCGTGGTAGTAACTGAAGACTTAGAGCGGTTCAAAAATTAGAAATCAACACGATCGTTTATAAACCGCTGAAGGGTAGTTCTTACATTCCACTACCGAGATGTCTAGCGAGTAAAAAGGCTATTGTTAATATGAAGAACGAAGACGAAGAATGTTTCAAGTGGTGTGTAACGAGAGCTTTAAACCCCGTTGAGGAACATCCGGAAAGAATTATGAAAGAATTAATCAAGCAGTCTGAGGAACTTGATTGGTTCAGTATTGAATTCCCAGTCGCAGCTGATGCCAATGTGATAAGTAAGTTTGAGAGAAATAATAATAATAATATTAATGTTTTTGGTCATGAGAAAGATGTTTACCTATTCCCACAATATTTATCGAGACATGAGAGCGATATGAGTGTAGACCTATTACTCATTTCTGACGAACAAAAGAAGCATTATTGTTGGATAAAGAACTTCAACAGACTGATGGCGGTTCATAACGCAAACTCTTAGACTTCGATGCACTATTGTAAGCGGTGTTTGATAGGATATAGAGAGCTAGAGTCATTAAAAAAACACACCGAGTATTGTTCCCAACACACCGCTCAAAAGATAGAACTTCCAGAACCAGGAACTATGTTGAATTTCAAAAATTATAATAGAAAGATGAGAGTTCCCTTTGTCGTGCACGCCGATTTCGAATCTTTCATTAAACCCTTAGACACTTGTGAACCAGCTCCCAGCATGTCTTACACCAACAGATATAAAAAACACGTCCCAAGTTCTTTCTGCTATTATATCAAATGTTTTGACGATGACCTATATTCACAAGCTCCTGTGACGTTCACAGCAAAGAGCGATGACGATGATGTAGCTCAGATATTCGTAAACACTCTTATAGATAATATAAAAGATATTTATGATCGATTTAAATTTCCAAAGAGAATGATATTCGGAAAGAAAGAACAGGCGCTATTCGATTCCACTATCGTTTGTCACATATGTGAAGGCGAACTGGGTAAAGATCGAGTTAGAGACCATTGCCATTTAACTAGAAAATATAGAGGCGCTGCTCATAAGAATTGTAATCTAAATTATATAGTTCCCAAATTTTTTCCCGTATTGTTCCATAATCTATCCGGTTACGACAGCCATCTATTCGTAAATAAATTACGAGGTAATGATAACGAAAAGATTAATTGCATTCCTAGCAACGAAGAAAAGTATATCTCGTTTAGCAGAGAGGTCGTAGTCGATAAAATTAACAAATGAAGAAAATAAGGAAATATTAGTTAAACGAGAATTGCGTTTTATCGATAGTTTTAGATTCATGGCATCGAGTCTCGACGCTTTATCGAAGAACCTGAGCAAAGATCAGTGTAAGAATATAAGCAAACACTATTCTGGTAATCAGCTCGATCTCTTGCTTAGAAAAGGATTATTTCCTTACGATTTTGTTGATTCCGTCGAGCGACTGAACGAAACAGAACTACCACCAAAGTCAGCATTCTACTCAATACTTAACGACTTAGGTATTAGTGACGAAGACTACAACCATGCACAGATGGTATGGAAAGAATTCGGATTCAAGACGTTGAGAGAATACCACGATTTATATAATGTGACTGATGTTCTCCTGCCTGCTGATGTATTTGAGAATTTTAGAGATGTATGCAGTGAGAACTATGGCCTAGATCCCGCCTGGTATTATACTTCTCCAGGTCTTGCTTGGGACGCTGCATTGAAGTTGACAGGAGTGAAGTTGGAGTTGTTGAGCGACTATGATATGATACTAATGGTTAAGCATGGGATAAAGGGAGGTGTTAGCACCATTTCACACCGTTATGGACAGGCAAACAATAAGTACATGTCTATGTTTGACAGCAGCAAACATTCATCGTTCCTAACCTATTTAGACGCGAACAACCTGTACGGATGGGCAATGTGTAATAATCTACCAACTCATGGGTTCCAGTGGATGGGTAACGATGAGCTAAACGATTGGAGATCTTCGCCATGTATAATAGAAATCGATTTGGAATATCCTAGAGAATTGCATGATCTTTACACCGATTATCCTCTTGCTCCTGAGAGTGTAAAAGCTAAAGGATCGGATGTGTCAAAACTCATTCCAAAGCTGTGTAATAAAGTAAAGTGCGAATTTACGAAAATTTACAGCAGTTTGAAAGTTTGGGTTTGAAGATAATGAAAATTCATCGCGGAATTAAATTTGAAGAAAGTGCTTGGCTGAAAAGTATATAGATCTAAATACTAATCTGAGGACCAGAGCCACCAACGATTTCGAAAATGACTTTTTCAAACTAATGAACAATAGTGTGTTTGGTACGACGTCTGAGAATATTGAGAATCGTGTAGACAAAATTGGTTTGCACCGAGAGGCAAGCCCTCAAGCAATCAACGAGAACGAGTTACGATACTCGAACTATTTTTGACGAAAACCAAATCGCCATTCACATGAAACGGACGAAGCTAAGTTACAACAAGCCTATATATCTTGGTATGTGTATTTTAGACTTGAGTAAAACTATAATGTACGATTTTCATTATAATTACATCAAGAAAAAGTTTGAAGATAGAGCAAAGTTGCTTTTTACAGATACAGATCCTTTGGCCTATGAAATTAAGACCGAAGACTTCTACGCCGATATAGCACCAGACATTAGAAGTAGGTTCGACACTAGCGACTATTCTAAAGACCATCCCTCTGGTACAGAAACTGGCCTCAACAAAATGGTCATTGCATGTTCAAAGATGAAGCAGCTGGTAAACAGACCGAGGAGTTTGTAGGTTTAAGATCGAAACTGTATTCGTACAAGATGGCTGGAGTAGACCACAAGAAATGTAAAGGTGTCAGGAAGAATGTCGTTATGAAATCAATCACAAAGATTACAAAGACTGCTTGTTCACCAACAGAAAACAATTGAGCAAGATGAATGTCATTCGGTCGCATCTTCACGATATCTACACCGAAGAAATCAACAAGGTAGCCCTCTCAGCGGAAGATGATAAACGATTGATTCAGCAAGATGGAATCCACACTTTAGCATATAGATATTATTCACTAATATAAAATGAACACAAGACTAATCGATGCCGAAGGCGTAACGCTACCTAATATTGCTTTGTCAAACGTTGATCTAATCGAAGCGTCGAGGAAACAAAATATAAATAATTTCATAGGAGTTTTCCTAAGAGACGAGTTGCCGAAGAGACCGAGAGCGAACGAAAGCGGCATCCTTAATCTAGACGATTCTGACGGTAAAGGAACGCATTGAACGTGTTGGATCAAGCGCGCTGATAAGATTTATTTCGACAGCTAAGGACTTCCTTCTACTGAATTGATAAATTATCTACTAAAGCCACTATTCTAAAACAGCGAACGAATACAATCAGACGGCCAAGTGTTTTGCGGTCATTTATGTTTGTATGTATTGAAGAAGACGATCAACGATGGTTGCAAATTTCAAGAAGTCGTAAACGAATTGTATTAAATAATAATAATATATATATAAAAGATGTCTGTTGATAAATTTGGACGAACTGATACTGGATCAACTCAAAGAATAGTGACTGGAGGTGTTACTCTATCTCAAGCGAGTAATACATTTCTAAAAAGAGATGGAACGAACGCAATGGAGGGCGGAAATGAGCGGCAACTCGATAAAAGGTTTACCGACTGACATTCATCCACCAGTCTTAGCCAGCCAGGCTGCGAGCTTTGGCCAAGTCGAAGCCTGAGTCAACCAAGCGATAACGAATAATTCTGCCAGCGATTACCAGAGAGCCTTCGTGACAGCGGCTCCAACCATGACTTCTGATACAACGATAATAAACGGTTTAACTAACGAAGCTAGTGCTAGCAGTTTTCGCAGTGTGCACGATCATGAATTCAGTCCGTGGCGGGCTTTTCAAAACGCTTCTCACAAACCCCGACATTTAGAATTCCTCGCTAAAGGTCGCGGCATCTCTGTAAGCTCTCGAAAATTGCTGATTCGGGAATGATTGGTTGTAATCGACCGCTGGATATCTTTCTTGGTTCATCATCACATACGTGTTCTTAATATCGCAATGATCTAAGATTGATGGATTAGCTTCTTGACTAAGGTTTCGATTCGTTTAAAATCCAACGATAATATACCTCGGTTTTTCTGGTGCTGTCTTTACGCTAAGTCGCCAACTGAATGTGGTAGATTGAGTAACCGCTATGGTATCGCAAAGATGAGCTCGATAGACTACGGATAATGTTGCCTTTGATTCGACCGTATTATACATCTGCATTCTTTCCATATCGGACGGAATAACATGCGGCATAAACCACGAAAGTTTATTGATGTTGACTTTGCCAGCCGCTGCAGTGGCCAACCTGAAGACGGCGTCGTCGTCGGATTTGTCAACGAGCTTCAAAGTCTGCTTCATGCAGTAGACTATCTTATCGTAATCCTCACAGAATTCAAAAATGTGCTTCAGAGGTACTATGAAGCTAAATGTGCCCTTGGCAGTTGGTTTCTGAATGAGATACGCCTGTCTGAGCGCGAATCCAGAGTTGTCGGCTATAACGGCAGTCGCGGCTGTGTCTTTTGTCCATAATTCGTTAAGTCCTTGTGCGAGAGCGAATTCGTTGGGATATTTCAGCAACCCTAGCATAGTTGTGGCATGCCCCGGATGAAACACGCTTTCGATGTCTTGATTCCACAGAGAATACGATATTTGGCTGAAAAGATGCATGAGCCCGTTGTTGGTAATAGCCGCAGCATCGGCATTAGCGTAATCTGTTCCATCTGCTTTAGTCAGTCTACCTTCGAAAAGCAGGTATGACTCGGAGGGATGGCTGAAAAGATCGTAAAGTTCGATATTTATGCGAATTTCCCCAGAGCTGTTCCGATTGGTTCCCGCTACGGGCTCGTACTAGTGCTATTCGTATCTTTGAACTCCCTCATCTATAATAATATTTTCAGTAAATCTTAGAATATCCGACTGCATTTTTTAATATGACAAGATTTTATTTTAAGCCAACTTCATTCCAGATCCACGCACTAAATCTTGGATCGACACCGCGCCTCCGTTACCAGATAGTAAATTATTTATATTCGTATTTCCATCGGAGGATTTTAAACTCTTTAACGCGTCCTTGCTCTGTTGGCTAAGTACAGTTGCTTGCGGTGGGTTAAACATTTTCGCCGCTGCTTTATCAACCAATCGCTTTCCAGCATTGATAGCAACGGTCTTACCAACATCTATGGCTGTTTTCCAATCTCCGTTGCAGCGCCTTTCCCAGCACTTAATGCGGTTGTTGCTACCTGTCTCGCCGCATTCAAAGATAACATTCTTTTGAAACATCCTGATACCGTATAAAGTATTCCTGCGCCCCCGAAGACGTATCTTTTAGTGAATCTTCTCTTAGTTTCGACAATCAATTTATAATTGTTTCATTAAATTTCTATACTCTAACGCATTTATCGCATTTTGTCGAAGTAACTCATCGCAGATACCGACTATCTCGTTTCTTAATCCTATATTTCCCGCTTTGAAGCTATCGAATCGAAGAGTTAACATATCCACCAGCGCATTAATATCTTGTGGATGAACTACGACTCCCTCGCCTGTTGACAACTCCTTTTGTCGCGTTGAGAGCTTTCGTTCGAGCAATGGCTTGATGATTTTTAAATATTTTGCACCTCTCGACGATTTGGATTTATTAGGATTTTTCGGTAGATACAAGGCACCCGTCGATTCAAGAATTTTCCAGTACTCGTCCAGATCGTTTTGACTGTATATCGACTCGTTTGGTTCCTTCATCGTCATCAATTCCCACAACCCCGGAGTTCCCTTGTAGGTGACATTACCCACCGTTATATCATCACTTCCGATCGTGATTGGGCTGTCCCCAATGTGAAGTCGACCATCTTTAGAGTATATTCCGAAGGTCGTATCCGTCGACTTCTTTTGTTTGTAGCGTATTCTTTCAAATATTTATTGCTATATCATTTAGTTCCAAAGTCTGGTATCTGAAACGGGATCGTCCTCAAACACTTCTATTGAGGGATATTGTGGGAATTGAATCGCTTTCAACGATGTCGATATCGATGCTGGCAATATTCGAAGCGCTTCAGCTGTTGCTATAGAGTCCTCTTTAATAGTACCTAATTCTTTGGATATTCCAGACTGAGAGTCGATTTTCGGTTTGCACGCTTTTGTTAATTCTCGCTGAAGCCCAATGTCCCCTATTTTCTCGGATAACGAGTCTTGTCAAATATTTTGCTTCGTCTTGAGAAAGTTCTCAACGATAAAATCACGTTTGGCTGGATCTTTGATTTTTAGAAACGACATTTTTAACTTGGATACATAATATTTAAACGTAAAACGTAAGAACATAAAACATAAAACGTAAATTTACGTTCACTTTGTGTTCAATACGTTTTTGAATGCCTCATCTCTAATGAACGATTGTTTCGTCGCTTCATCTATGTTGGTATTTCTTTTACTTCTAACCACTTCCTTCATTTCATTAAATTTCTCGAATTCACTTAGAATAACAGAATATTCCAAGTCTGAGATATTATTATCATCTAAAGCTTTCGAAACAAGGTCGCTGATCGAATTGAATTTCCCTTCGGCTATAGTCCTGATCTTTGCATGTTTTCTTGCCGCAGCGATAATATTCGGCGGATATAGCTACCACGACTGTTGCAGCTGATGCGGCTACGACGGTAATTAGAAATGTTACACCTAATACACCGAGTCCCGAAGATGTAAGGGCAAACAAACCCCCCCAACGCATCGACTACTTTCACACTCTTTTGATATTTTTTACAGATTATTTATCTCTTTTCGCGTTCTCGTAAGATTTCCTGTTGAATTTAAGATATTTTCTGAAGGTGAAAGGTATTTGCTTTGTTCAATTCCATTTTATAATATCGAAGAATATTTTCAAAATGGAATTCAAGTTTTATTCGTTGACGCGGTAATCGACATAACATAACGAGTCTTCTTCGTTTATGGTGACAGCTCCAAGATCTCTAAAATTCTTAATATCGAGTAAAATGTCTTCCATGAATCCAGTAACGGTATCGCTCAGCAGGCGACACCCCGCTTCAATAAATTCCGGATGGAGTGAAACTTTACACGATCCTTTGGTCATTTGGACACCTAAGCCTCTTGTGAATGAATAGTTACCACTTCTTGGGCAAAAAACTGCCATCTTAAACCACCCGAAAAGTGGAATGTTTTTAAACGGTGAATCTGGTTCAAGGATAAGCCCTTCACCATTTACGAATCCAGAGCCTGTTTTCAGATACAGACCTTCTCCACCATCAAGTCCAGAACCTTGCCATGGCTTCAAGTAAAGACCATGCCCTTGTTGCACTATCTTGTAGTTTTTACCTCGACTATTGAGATATATTGCGCCGCCCGATCCGGCGACTTTGTCTATGACTTTTGATCCGGCCGCTGCACCTATTCCTGATAATGCGCCCGTTGCTAAGCTCGGTAATACGCTCGAAAGCAGAAATTTACCCGCAGTTGCTAGAAACGGTAAAATAGCGCCGATAAATCCACCTTCGACTTTGGCATTATGTATTAATTGCGTTTAACTCATTTTGATAGTCGCACCTTTTCCACCCTGATACGCCTTAGCTAACTTATAAACCTGCGCCTGTGTAAGAGCTAAAACGTGGGTTCCATTTAAATCGTCGTGCATTAATCCAATGCTAACGCCGGTTCCCGCTTGTAGAGATCTTTTGATTGTGTCTTTTTGTCCTTCCGAAATATTAACTGTGACATCTGTGTATCGACTCATTTTATATAAACCTATAAACAATTTTAAGCCTCTCTTATATCAAACCTCAGCGCTAATTCCTCACTCGTAGATTAACTAGTTGGCCATTTTGGTATGTGAGAGACGTTTCCATCGTCGAAATCGTGGATAGGGTGATTGGAAGATATATCAAATTCCTAGGCGTTTCGATAATCTTATAGCCGGGCCCTGCGTTCGGGAAAAAGGAATAAATTATACTATCAGTCGTTCCGTTGCTATAGGAAGCCACGATTATATCGCTCGTTACTCTCGGATTACTGACACTCATTATGTCCACTATATTCTCCGATTCTTGGTACCCTGCTGAATAACGCCATCTGTCGAAACCGAGGACGTTCCCGATAGAGTTCAACGCCCAAAAATCAACCATGTAATTATCCGCTATATGTACAACAGTCTTCAACGTATTGCTGTTTGCTTCTATCTTAATATTGTATTCTTCGTTAACCATATCATACTGCTCGTTTTCTTTCATGATTCTCTGGACATATTCGTTAATATCTGTAATTTCATAGCAGCCTTCGGGAATTGTTATAGTAACTCACATATCTCCACCATTCGGCGAATACCAAAAGTTGTTGTTAGTAGCGTCGATGTTTGGGAATGAAAAATATGTTTCCAGATTGACAAGAACCATCTCGTACTTTTTATCTTTATCGAACTGAATTAACGGATTGAATCGGATCTTTATTCGCGAACTCTTATCACTCAATAATATGTAAAACGATGACTTTGGCTATGTGTAACGAACGATCCTTTCGGTGTAGTCTGCAATCTTTTGTAAAATAAAAAAAAATGGAATGTAGAATCCATCGAAACCGCGTCTATGCTTGCCGTTATTCTTATTACTAGTCTGATCTATCACTACAAATCCATGAGGTTGCTCCCAGGCTGTTTCACGTAGTTTCTTTAACTCATCCCTAGACAGGTCTGTACTTACGTGATCGTGGTAAATGTGATTAATATTTTTTTGGTCTTGAGGAAACAAGCAGATACAGTTTGCATTCTCTCTGATCGTCTGTCTAGGTAGTTTGAAATAATTTTTAGCGAGGTAGAAGCAATCAACCTTACTATGCCTTCCCCGGATGTAGTAGGTCTCACATTTATTTTGCTTTTCTAACTGTAAATCATAGCAAATCATCAAGTTTTTCTTGTCACGAATCAAGTCTCTCGGATCTGGCACGTCTTCAGACGGTTCGAAGAACTTACAGCAGATATCAGATTTTTTATACAAGTGTTTAGCCATTGCCTCAACTACTAAGGCCGGCGGAACATTTAGTCTCATGGTCTCGTCCTGGCAATTGAATAGCCCGATGATGGATTCTTTCGGTATTTTTTCTTCAAATGCTTGTTTGAGTATCTTATACTCTGGTTGAAAGAGAGATCTTCCGAATACTTGCAGATTGTCGAAGTCTAGCCATCCTGGTCTTAGAAGTAGGTTCAACAATAGAGTCGCCTTATCGCATCGAGACTTTCCTACGATTAACCCTCTTATACTTCTAGATAAAAGAGGTTTATTGAATCTCTAGATAATTCCCTGTTAGAACCCGGACAAACCTCGTAAAATTTATTGCAGGTATTGCATTTACACATTTCTAGATCGCTTCTAGTAGGGTGAACCGTTCAGAAGCGCTGCCAGTGCGCAAGTACCCCCGAGAAGTAGGTTTTCAGAAAAGCAAAAAAAATGAGAGACTCTCAGATAGAATTTTGGAGCGAAAAGATGAAGAATGCCCATTCCACAGAGAGGGACCAAATGAAGCAAAAAATGGAGACTGAGCCATTGTTGTTCTAGTTCGAGGATAAAATTTTGTCTTAGATCTTCGGGCCCGTTGATCTGGAGCGCTCTTCGGCTGGTTCTTCTATTACCCCTCAGTCACTTAAAAACAAGTTGCGTCCTTTTTTGTGACCATGTCATATTCCCACAGGGATGGGTCTATGACATATCACTCTGATTTTATCACTCTGGGTTTTGATCCCACACGGGTCGCCCATGCACACCTCCCAAATAGTTAAATTCATTAACTAGTCTATTTAGGAATTCTCTTTGTTTCTGAGAACTGATTGATTTCTCTCAGTGCATCTAGAATAAAAACAATAAATTGTTAATACGGCGGATTTATTTTCTGTTGGCAATTCTGCTACTTCGATGTCCCTTCTAGCAGGATTTCAATCCCATTCGGGACTTCCTCTATAGCCTTTAGTTTTATGATTGGTGTTCATTATTTTTGCTGCCTGTTGTGGCTACAAATATTCAAATAAATTAATGGTGATGACGGCTGTGAAGGTCAAACGAGCCAACTTATATGTTATTCTGAATTGATTGATCGATTGATTGAACACAGGTAGGTGTACACATACTGATGATGAGGGCTGTGTAGGTCAAAGGAGCCAACTAAAATGTTATTATGCATTCAACAGGAAGAAAGCGCAGCTGGTGGAATAGGTCATGTACGTAGTGGGACACTCAGCACTACTCGAGCTAAGGTGTCACGCGCGACACTCTGGACGATGGCGCTATATAAAAGTCATCGACCGACAGGTGAGGCGTAGGAGTACTACGGATGAAGTGGTCTACCTGAAATCTCAAATGGGAGACATCAATGGGTTTCGCCGGAGGCAGACGGCCTCTATACAGACGGCGAGGAATATGCAAATATCAACGGAGTGTCAAGCAACGAAACCCGGGACCTCGAGGCAGACAGCTGTCCCTTCCATCTCTACGACCCAGACAAGAAATTCATGAATCAGTTGAAGATTTGGTCTGGACCGGCTGATTGCCACGGATCATCAATAGGAGACAATTCCGATACGAATGGCGCAACCCAATAGCGGGATAACGATGATAATGAAATTCGATCCGTGGGACCTATTGCGCGTCTATGTCACTATCAAGGCGCCCAGCCATAATAGCCGCTAGTCAAATATTAACGGTACGCCTCTAAGGATCTGACGTTAAGCTAGGGACGCCAAGTTCTGATCAACCAGGTTTTAGGA
The DNA here is from genome assembly GCA_959347315.1 of Bimastos eiseni. Classification (NCBI taxonomy): domain Eukaryota; kingdom Metazoa; phylum Annelida; class Clitellata; order Crassiclitellata; family Lumbricidae; genus Bimastos; species Bimastos eiseni. The sequence continues at coordinate 5,116,201 of OY365814.1, forward strand.
TTAGTTTCAGCAGGTGAATCAGAAGTGGCAGCAAAGAAAGGTGACTCCAAAACGTTACATAAAATAGCGAAGAGGCTGTCTGTTAAGGGGCGCAGAAAATGTCTGTTAGATATAAGTGCGGAAACACATTTCGAACACACGAAGAGCAAGAAATGAGATGGAGGGAACATTATAATAGTGTCCTTAACTGCTCAGTACCAATAATATAAAAAACAAATTCAGTTTAGACATGGATCCCCAAACAATTGATGAAGAAATCGGAGAATGGTTTTTAATTATCTCCAGAGTACGCCCGGTATGTGTACTGTCACCAATATTATTCCTACTAGGTTTTGAATGGACAATGAGAAGAAGGACATGTCGAGATCCATGTAATAGAATACAAAGACGCTAAGAGGCTTGTCGATTTGGATTTGCATATGACATGACACTCCTTAAAATTGTCACCGCAGCTCCCTCGCATCTCACTCTGCCCCAATATTTCTAGTTTGTATTCTTACAGCTCTCTCACCCGTTGCGCCATCTTCCCTGTATTATATAACATTCTTACACTCCAGTATCCAATTCTTGCCTTGGATTTGGTCGTTAAGATTTGAGACTTCTGAGTCTTGGCTTCCTTTCGGCTTTCACCACGACCCTTTATAGATGGGTCCATGATCTTCTCATCTCCCACCGACCGGCCACGACAATGAGGTTGAGCTTTTAATTTGTCTTTTCTTGTGCAAGATATGGTTTTACCTGAGAGACCGGCTAGCTTTCCGCAGAACCTTCCTCCTTTTTCCAGGCTCGGGACTGGGACTGCTGAACTGTAAGGCAGGGGAGTAGTTTGTTGCCTAGGTTTAACTTGAAAAAAAATTCACGTTACCGGAGGGTAGTTTGAATCTGATTTTATATTACCCCTGGGGGTAATCTGAAAACGTAGGGGGTAGCTTGAAATCAACTTCAAGTTACCCCAGGGGTAACTTGAAGACGATTTCAAGTTACACCCCTCCCCCCCGGTAACTTGAAATCGATTATAAGTTACCGGAAGGGGGTAAGGTCAATGGGGGTAATCTGAAATCGCTACATCGGCCCGACAAAACCGACCGTTGGCGTGATATATGTAGCGGCACAAGTATGCACAATCGTGGCATCCCACGCCAAGTAATTTCCGCCAGACCAGGGCATGAGGGTTACCGTCAGGCCTTTTGTCATCGGATCTAAAGATGCCCGCCAGTTCCCTGATACTTGAAATAACTGCTCGGAGGAGGGCACGCCATATGATGTCGTTTACGACGTGGTGACCCTCGGGACCACCTCATCGCCGCAGTGACATGTATGAGGACTACATCAATCTAATCCCAGCCTCAGGCCAACCGCCACCCGGACCGCCTCATTGTCAAGGACGAGGCCACACGCGGCAATCGAAAAATGCACAAAGTCAGTCAGCTGAGGGAGGACTGCTTACAGCGTCCAGCCTGGCCTGTCTGACAGCGCACCGGCGGATTTCAGCCTTAGCCTTACAAACCGGAGGCCGGTCCCAAATGGTCTGTTTGACGGGCAGGTGGTGCATAATCGCGGGCAAGGTGTCTCGACGTACTTCCATAAGGTCTGCCACATACTGATCGGGTCTGCCACAACGGCCGCAAAGATGGAGGTCTGCAGTTCGAGAGCCGACGCGGCTGAGGCCAAGTATTCTGAAGAAGTCCCCGCCTAAAGACGTTCGGTCCCCGGCTGACCCTGCTGGGAACGAGCGAATTGCCTCCAAGATGACCTCCGCCGTCATTTGCAATGCCAAGACCAAAGTAGGATCTGGCAACCACTTAAGGGCCTCCGGGCAAGGGTCTTGGGGATGTTTTTCCTGCAAAAGTTCGAGATTTAGCTCGCCAGGAACAGCCGGCTGGTCCCCCTCTCACAAGATTCTGACAACGCCCTAATATTGCCATCTTCTAACTTGGCATTGACAGCAGCAACTCTGCTTGACTATGTTGGTCTGCTCGACGGCTTATCGGCCATTGCTCCTCATCAGATGGTTTAGGATCCGAAAGCCACCTCTCCGTCCACGTCTTAATGATTTTTGTCATGCTCCGTATTTTCCCCGCCCAAGATGGCTGAGCAAGTATGCATGGGGAAAATTCGAGCATGACCCTCCACGCCTAGATTGCTTAGGGTGCTTGCATATGCCGAGTAGGTTAGGGCTTGAGGACAGGCCGGACGGGTCCCTCTGCATATATGTCTTAGGAGTGGCCCATGCAGGCCAGATGAAACCGGTCTGAACGATTATAAACAGGGTCAAAAATCATCCAAATGGACACAAAACTTCGAAAAAAGAGAGAAAATTTATCCCGCGATGAGGATTTGAACAAAAAATACAACCGAAAAACAAAAAAAGCAGCAAAATTCCACGAAATTAAGCTAAAATCCTCGTGCGTATGCATAAAGACCTTGCATCCCAGACTAGGCCATTCCAGACATTAAAAAATAATAGCAATAATAATAATATTAATAATAATAATTATTATTATAATTCTAATCATAATTATTATAATTATTGCTGTTGCCATTATTATTATTATCATAATTTAAACAGGAGATTGAAGAAAAAGACGATGCATTCAACGTAACAACAAGACTTAAACAATACTTAGGCCTAGATATAAAACCGAATTGCGTTACTTCACCAAATCGACGCAACTTGCCCCAGAGACCCCGAACATCCCATGGCAACTGTCAACTGTTGACGGGAATCCATTTTATTAGTTTCAGCTTACTGTACACCGTTTTACTAGCTTGTTGTAATATTCGATGGAAATAGACTAATGGAAATAAACACAATTTTGACAAGCGCAGAGAGCGCCTCTGAACAGATATGTGATGGGCGCTTAATAAATGTTCTGTTACAAGGCAATTGCATGCTAATCGATATAATTTTGGAAAATAGAATTAATTACCTAACGATACGACTGCTTGTTTGCTAAAGAGAAACTCCGAGCAAATGGTCACCGTCGGAAAGCGTAGAGATCTGTTGTAAGCCACTTTGTAGCTGACAGTGGTTGGGTACTGCAGATAATACAATACGTGATCGTAAATCTGGAAAACCATGAAACCTGTTCCAAACAGTAGAAGCATTGTCCAGACAACCTTTCGAATAATCGAACCGATCTTGTGGTTTGGTGGTTTGATCAAATAAGACAAACCCACAATAGATACTTCTTCTGCAAACTTATTCATCCGACGCTTCATGCTTTTCGTCAGCATACCAAAGGAACTGAGTCTTTTGCTATCTTGTATTTCGTCCAAGTCGCTCCTCACAGGTTCTCCTACTGGATCGGTCTGGAATCGGTCGGTGAACGGATTAGTCATCGAGATTATCGAGCTCGATCTTGAATAGATCCGGCTTTCGGAAACGTCTGGTTGTCCTTCATTATCTTTCGGTCTGGCATTATTTACAAATGGCTGAGGTGTCAAGATCTCTCCTTCCCTCATGTATTCGGACGTGAATGGATGGGTCATCTTTGGATTTTCTACCGATTTGGTTAAGATATTACCTCAAAGTCTAAACGTTTGAGTTAAGACGCTTTCCATCTGACTGTGGTATTTATGCGCTGCCAAGCTGATGCAAGCACATACGTCAATAAAATTAATGAGAGCCCATCTATTCTTGTAAATTCTAGCTGGCGCACTACTCCGTGATACGGAAGACTCGAGCTGCCAGTTTTAATTTGATAGGTTTGCTGAGTGACGACAAGGTTACACATTTCTAGGGAGATGTTCTACAGTTATGCTCAAGGTTCAATACTATTCACGAGCGTCAGGGCGGTTGTCAAGGGAATTGAAGGCACCGTCCGAAAGATCGGATTTCCAGAAATAATAAAAAGCAAATATACCATCTCGACTGTTTAAAAAAAGTCCTTTTTTATTTAGATCCATTTTGATAATCTAAATTTTCGTATTTAAAAAAATGCATCGCTGTAGTATATCGACACTTTTTATAAGAGCTTCAGTGACCTGCAGTTTTCTTCCAAAGGTATACAAACTCGTATTAAAATATGTTTCAATCCATTGTTATAAAGACTTTGATTCATCTTTGTAGCTCAATCGCAGTGGTTGATGTATGTCGAGACTTCTACAGCGCTTAAAAATTAAGTCGCGGTGATCAGTTTATACCAGCATTAGGACTGTATTGGTTTGCGAGCTTCAATCGGAAGCGCTCTAGAGGGGCGCCAGATCAATCCTACAAAAACATTTATAATTTTAAACGCACAGATCACCACTTAGTCATAGACATTCTTGTGATATATTATAGGTGTCTATAATTGTCAACCCGCTTTCTTCCCATCCGCAAAACAGACCGACATTCAAAATTCGCCTTCTTCCCTAACTTCTTCCGACTGACTTTTCACTGGAATTATACTCTATAGAAAAGACTCAGATTTAATTTCAATTTTTTTCTCGTTTCAAACAGAAGGAAAAATCAACTACAAATGGCAAGTATCAACGAAATAGCACATAACGTTAATCTGCCATGAGGTATAAATCGAACAAACGACGACAAAATTTGCCAGTCAGCATCTTTCTTCAACGTTCGCGCCGCTGATATCAGCACGTGTACAGCCGAATACAACAGCTGCGGCCTAGCGCATGCAAATCGATCGTCGCTGCGCTCACAATTTGCATTAAATATATATTGACTGACATGTATTAAATAACAATTAATACGACTTAAACTAAGCAGTGTACAAAATACGTTCACAATCATCGAACTTCACTGTATGATATCTGTAAGGATGCCCGCTGAATAAGTGAAACGTCAAAGTATGACAGACACACATTGTGTAAATTATATGAAATGTAGTCTAACTACTTATATAGATTGACTGCTCATTAACCATGATGTTCGCTTATGTGGAGTTTCCCGTTGTCAGGGCACCGGCGAGAATGCCTTAGACGACGTCCTAAATAAACCGAGTAAAGGCAATATGATATTTAGCGTGTAGAGACATGACGTAAGGTATACAATGCGTCTATGATGCTCCTGAAGAAGTCAATCGATACGGTGTTAATGGTTGATCAATGCGTGCATTTAAAAATAGTTTCCCAATGTTCAGGAGCTGCCTAGTGTGGAGGGGATCTACGGCTGTACTATGGCGAATTGTTTACTGGTACCTTCCCGTCGTGGCAGAAGGAATAATATCATAGGGAATTGGTGAGCGTCAATGAGATTATACACCCTAAAGGCACAATCCGAATTAAATAATAAATGTGCATAATCGTGAAGGATCATCTTCCTTCAAGACGTTTGGAGTTATTTGGAAAGATTGCACGATTTACATCTAACTTACAGTACACTCTACCTTATACACTGATAATGATACTGTTAATGATGATGATGATGACGACGACGACGACGACGACGATGACGATGACGATGACGATGATGATGATGATGATGATGGTGATGATGATGATGATGATGATGATGATGAATTCACTGCCCGAAGGAAGGTCAATTTGGATCCACGCCACCCGGAATGAGATGAATGAGGTGATTTCCCGTAGCCTTCCACACAGACAATTATTAGTGAGAAGCTAAGGTCGCTAAGCAGTGATCTGAGAGATCTGACGTAGGTTCGAACCTAATACGACCTTTCTGTTGCAAGGCCCAGAACGCACCACCGCTCCACCACGTCCCATCACAAACATGTATAACGCAAATCAGTACATTCAAACTCAAATATAAACTTAAACTTCACGAATTTTTTTGTCTATTATAATCTCAACTTAACGTATGTTCCCAGTCACTTATCCGTGTGACACGTAATTAACTTGCTCAGTTACTTACGCAATGTGCATAAAAAATTAACTTGTTACTTTTCCACGCAGAAGCCTATGCATCAAATACGTGTAATAGTCATCCTCTATTAATAATTATTGATTGAATAATTCAACCTGGATGCAATGGTGCCTCTGCTAACGGGACAACAGTCCGTCTGTGGCTCTTCCCTATTGGTGTCTGTCAATACCTTAGTAATTCAATCTTGCATTATTCCACCGATGATTGTCATTATTCAAACAAAATCTGTGTTATAGTTATGGTATGTGTAAGCCATTTCTGGCTAATACACAACAACAACCATAACAAATATTTTATTGTGAGAGACATCTCAACAATATGCCCTCGCGGGCCTTTCAATGAAGAGGTTTACAAAGTGAGAATCGATAGGCAGAGGTCAAGATTCAGAGAGTCGGTCAGAAGGCTAAAGTCAATGATGTTTAGAACAGAAACAGCGAAGGCGGTCGGGGTAGTGAAAGGAATCATGATGAGATTTGCTAAAAGACAGTGTTTTAAGTTTTGAGTGGAGGACCTGTGGGTAGATAGAAAAAGTAAGATTTTGTAGATTTCATGGGATGGATCGGACATTATTTTGACATGATACTGTAGGGCGTTTGTTCTAAAACAGCAATGGCTATGTACCGATTTTCAAATTTTAGTGGTGAGGTGACGGAATGGCGCAATAGTGTGAGGTCAAAGCGGGCTGAACGCGTGAACCAATCTTTAATCAAACTAGGTCTATAAAGGACAGGGACCTGATTCCATTAAACAAAATCCGTTAACAAACTATAGCAAACGTATTCTAGTTCTTACAACGGAATACGCACTTATCTGCGCCAGGATGGACCACGATAAAAATTATAAGGATAATAATATAGGCCACAAGGGTAACGATTACTATCGTGATGAACGTCAAGGTCAAGGTAGACGGAAACAACATGATCATCGTCATCAATACCGTCACCATCGTAAGGACCACCGCAAGGGTCATCAGCATAATGAAATTCATGATAATCGTTACAGTAACTGTAATTACGATCAACAATAGAGCGCCGACGGTAGCAAGCTACTTACCTATCGCTAATTTGAAACACGAACACTTATGACAACACACTCTTAAACTGTAAACTCTCTCTCTATCTGACCTTCTATCTGTTTCTGTTTTACGTTCATTTAATCTTGGTTAGACAAAAATTTCACTGAATACCTGATAGTCATCCCTGGCTGGCAATTTATTCAAAATACTAATCAAGTAGTGTAGTAGACAGGAGTGACATTCCAACCCATCTTCTTATCAGACGCCAACTAGAATCCTACTACGTTTAAAGGACGTACCCTCGTATTCTAATAATGGGAATTTAATCTTCAGATGAGGTGGGTGCACAGACCACAGGGTGAAAATCAAGATAAATTATTCATAGTCATAGCAAGGAAGCTATATTTATGGAAGATTTTATTATTGACCTTTTGAAAGCATCTAATCATAATCCTACTACCAATTTCTACAATTGCATGCTAACTCCATCATCTGCCACCCACTACAATAGCACGCACTAATACAGCAACTGACATTGCGCCTCGCTAATTGACAATATTGTCACCAATGCATGGCCTCTCTTACCTCTGATATCTGATCGCTTGCCTATTTTCGTTTCCTTCAACCATAAACCCCATCGTGACCCAACTATCTGATCGAGGGTCACATAACTATTACTAATTTTTTAAAAACTGAGAAACTTCATTATTCACTTTCATTGTCTGATTCGTCCAACGTGTCCCTGTTCTGTGAGATAGAGGATCCAGTTCATTATCCATTTTTTTAATATTTTTTAATCACCCCCGACGAATCTTTCCATAGATCATTAAGATGGTAATCGAAAGGAGCAGGATGACCACTAGAATCCTGAAATCCAGCAAACAGAATATACACTATTTTTCTTCATTCATTTCGAAAATTCGTATAGCAACTATTTAGGCAAAACTACTAAGAAGTGCTCTCAGCCCAGCCACGGCTTAAAAAATGACTTTAAGCTTACAAAAGTTAAGAAGGTCATTGAAAAGGGAAGACGTAGAGCAACTGGGAGCCCATTCCAGGTGGATGGTCTAGCCACTGAGAAAGCTTGACGCAACATTAGCGACGAGCGGTCTCTGAATACAAAGATATATTTAAAGAAACGACTTTACAAGATTCATTCAGTACGCTTATATATTTAGTCCACTAGAATGCAGGCTGAAAATAATTGCTATAAGACAGAATTTTTCTCAAATGTAATGATTTTAAAAAACACTTGACCTAATTCGCTCGCTTTTGGGAGCTTCGCGTAATGAAGTTGGACTTCTATGTTAATTAGAACTGTTACGGGAAAAGACTTGAAGCTTTGGATGCAATTGCAAAAATTGATTAACAACTTCTGCGCAGAAAAATCCAAATCCTTAGCTATAAATTCCGGAATCATATCATACTTGTGACCACTTTTTATTTCCTCCTATCTTTGATTCCTTTTTTCGTCTTGAGGAGACACTAATTGCGCATATGCCCATCATATTAAAGGCATTCAAATAAAAGCCAAAGTTATACTTCATCGCGGCCCAATACATAAGACATAATTATAGCCGATCCGTCTGCTAAATTATCAACTGTTCCTTTTAAGCTTATTATTTTACTCGGGCCCTAAAAATGGCTAAAGGGGCGACGTTCAATTATTTTGTATCAATCCAACTTTATAAACCGCAGCGTGAATCCAATGCAGTATGAACGGACGATGACAAGTAATCTTTTATTTATTTAGCATCTATTAGGCACACTATATTTGCCGTGAACCCACCTTGTATTTAGGCACGAATTAATCTTCATCAATCCAACTTCTACTTAAACAAGAAAATAGCCTTTACGCAGTGGGGGCAATATCCGAGGGAAATGTCCTACGCAAAATTGGGGCGGGGCAATTGTCCGGGGAGAATTATCCTGCACACAACTATAGCACCGGACTTGAAACTACTTCATATTGGAGAAAGATGAAATTTATGACAGAATCAAGTGTTACAGAAGGTGTCGTATGGCTGGGAGGGATAACCTCAAGCACAATAGGAGTTAGAGATTCCATTTTGTATTTGAAAAGAGAGATCAGTATTATCGAGTATTTTATTGCATTGTAAGCAATGCATACGGTAGAGGTAAACATCTTTAGGCAGGTCCTTAGAAAATGTGGCATTAGCATCCGAACGAATAATATACAATTTGGCTCAATGAAACTGTCGCACTGGACGAAATGCAATTTCTTCGTAACCAATTAAGATTACTAATATACCAAAAGTTTTGGATGTAGGCCCTACAGCAGAATGAGTCTTAAACACGACCTGAACATTTTGCTAAAATAATTTGTGCTTCAAAAATGAGCGCTGTTAAATATCTATTTCAATGCAAAATAACAGCATCTTTCACTAAGAATTTGGATATCCGTCAGTTTCAAAACTTGTTTCACATAAGCCGGAAATCTGTTTGATGGCCTCTGTTTGTTCATATTGAAAGAGTCGCTGAAGAATTGAACAGACATTCCTAGAATCTAGCTTTCAGTGGCTCACCTACAGCTCACTGTTATTATCAATGCTTTTGATGATACAAACACGCGCGGTTTTACAACACCTTAGAAAACATCTCACCATGTCAAGCAATATGATAAAGTCTGTTTTTAATTTAAAGGTTTATTGACAACTGGTAAGGAAATATTTTGATAAGCGCTTCTTCCCTAACAAGCAAAGCCCTGCGAACCAACTTCACTACTGTTTCAACGTATTTTCACACGGTCTACGCAATTTTTCTAATAAATAGCCTACATGGGTACGAACAAACACTAACGATCACTAGGCTAAAAAGTGTGTCGAACATTGCTGACATTAACAATACTGTTAAGTATTTCAATCCAAAATAATACATTAATGTGTTTCTGAATACAATACCTAATACATATAGGTCTAATGATTATTTATATATATATACATTATATGTTTATGTGTTTGTTATAATACACCATTAATCGGTCGTGCAAACGGCCATTGCATTGGATATCTAGGAAAATTTTACGCAACGTCCGTTTTGATGTTTCATGGGTCGAAGATATCCTCTCATCAGGAAGCTCGTTACGCAGGCGTGATCATCCAAATGTGAACCGGCTATTGAGCTATCAAACTCTTTGGCGATATTATCCGTCAATTGAGCAGTACGGCTACACTGGAGGTAACATTATTACCGTACCAGACTTTTGATGTCTGGCCGAAAGGTGTTTGTTCCTGTAATAATATTTATTGCCCATGTTTATCATCGTCAGACGCCGTGCCATTCAATTTATCGATCGTATTCCCGGCAGTGGAACGCGTTGTTGCAGTATTTATTATGTCCTTGTAACCGACGGATCGCGAATTAGAATCTGCATCAACCCACTGTGTAGCGACGTTGGACAAGTTTGTCTCCTGCAAAGTATTGCCCGTAAGGAACGCATCGAGCAACCACCTTACCCATCATGCTCTGGTGACATTAGAGCAATGTAAGAATCCTACTTATGGGCAGAGGACGCATTCAACACTCAACATTCCTAACATTGCACAGAGAGCGTGTTAGTCTCTATTGACGCTCGCTTGTTATTTAGTTCAATGACAATTGCAATTTTAATAGTTTGGATATCGCAGACCAATAAATTTGCCGATCAATTATTCGTGCAGCTTATAAGTCTGTTTTATGCATGACTAACAAACAAGACTCAAAATTCGAGCATGGAAGCAGATAAGTTTTACATTACCATGTCGTTTAGCATGCCTAAACTGGACATATTTCTCGTAAGTTGAATGACTTGAAACAATATTCAATCATAATTGTTGTTTAACATTGAACTATGGAATTCATTTGTTAAAATTAACCGATTACAAAAGCAAGCCAGCACCTTTTAATGAGAGCTAATCCATTCGGTAATCTGCAACAGGGTGGACGATGGTAACGCCCTACTGAAGAACTGTCACTAGCGAATAATGGCGAAGATTCAATCACGTCTTAATACCGCTTCACTCCCTAATGTATTCGTTTCCAGAATTGAGTATATACAGGCGTTGGGCACGTGGTGGAGATAAAAGGCTTGGAGGATTGACGTATTTCTCCTCACAAAGAATGACTAGACGATATAGGAGAATGGGGAAATAAGCGGATTCAAGAACTGGCACATATTGCACAGGACAAACAACAGTGGAAAGTCACAACGAAGTGGGCATCCGACATCTACGGGCGTTGTGCCCAGGATTAATGATGATGACGATGATTGACGTATTTGCACGTTAGTGACATGACCTTAATATTCTAGGTATTTAAGCCATTGGAGTGTTTCGAGGTGTTTGAATTTGTGTCAGCAATTCATCCGTTCGTGACGAATCGTCGGGTGATGAAACGTCCTAGACGCCTAGAAACCAGATTTGACAACATTTTCTCAGAATGAGATACATCAGCGTGTTAAGTTCACAATCTGAAATCCGTAAGAGCCGACGATGATGACTGTGACTAATAAACTTCTATAGCGCCGCCATAATAATGCCCAGGGCATCAACCGACGGCGCACCAAAACAAAACCGATTTCAGGTAAAATAAAATGGGTCAGTCCTATAGAAAGGCAGTCTAGGGAGGATAAGCAAGGGTAATTAAAAAGGTTTTAAGCCGCGACCGAAAAGAAGCCAAAGACTTAGCGGCTCGAACGGCGTGAGGTAATGAATTCCATAACTTTGAACTGATAACAGAGAAAGCCAGCATACCAAGATTTGTCCTAACACCAGATATAGCAAGGGACAAGAAATCAGAAGACCTAGTCGATTAGTGATGACCCTGAGGGACAAGTAGATTACGTAGGTACCCCGGCAAACCAGAAGAAAATGTCTTATAGGTAATTACACCAATTTTAAAAATGACTATAAAGATGACGATCAAATTGATGATGGTGGTGATGATGATTTGTATAATGATAACAATGATGATGATAATGTTAATGATCATGCTGATGTTGATGATCATAATGATGACCATAGTGATCGCTATAGTATAAATGAAGATCAATCAGTTCGTCATAATTATCATCACCGTGATCATCATCTCCACGCATAACGGGACAATCATCTCGCTCATAATACCGTTTGCCATCAACGCTATCATGATAAAGAAGAGTTGGGTGAGAATCTGTTGGCTGCGCTCTCGTATACATGCTGCAGTGCATTCACACGTTCCTATAGCGCCGCTCCCAGTTTAACCAATATCGAGGCGCTCCTTGCAGTTCGAAAAGGCTTAAGAATGCGAAGCACCTCAGTTAAATCAAAGAACGAAATCGGAAAGGGAATGCCATTCACTCACTATGAAGATTTATATAGCGCCACTTCAACGTTACAAGTCAGGATCGCTCCCGACACCAAAACGGCTGAAGAGAACAGTTACAATGCAAGAATAAAAGAGTTAGCGTGGACCTTAGAGGACAAGTGGAACGCCATCGGGACCGGGTTCCAGAGCGAGGGGCCAACCACTGAGAAACCACGATTTTGTTCAGTAATTGTGATGGCAAATTGGACAATGAGTATGCCTCGCTCAGTAGAGCGGAGAGAGGCGACCCGGCGGAATATTTCCTAGGCGTAGGCCCTATTTGGCGGCTATAATCGCAAGTCTTTTAGTCCATTGCATTTTTGCTAAAATAGAAACTTTGATTGATGAAATTAATGCTTGCGTAAACTGAAAATAGGCCTCGCTGAAAAAGAAGCTGCAACGATGAAAAATGTGACAAATTAAACAGAAGGTGGATTGATCATACAATTTTACAGCTCAAGTGGAGTTGAATTGATGAGAAAAATCACTGTTGTCAGTTGAAATTTGGTTAAGTCGGATTGATGCAAACATTTTAGTGCAAAAAGACTTTAGATTTGTGATCAAGCTATAATTCTTCGAATAATTAAATTAGCTAAAACGATAGACTACCCAGTTAGGAATAAGGCGCCTACCATGAAATCGACCTTACAAGACATTTAAAAAAATTATTGTCTTAGAATCCAATTTCACATCGTTGCAAGTGACAAAACTCATCGTTACAGTCCGCTAGGGGCGCGTCAAGCCTTTTTAGAGAATTAAAACCGATTATGCAATATAATTTCAGGCGGATGTACACAGTGAGTCCGTTTGAGAGAGAGAGAGAGAGAGAGAGAGAGAGAGAGAGAGAGAGAGAGAGAGAGAGAGAGAGAGAGAGTTGTTGTGGCCTCTGATGGAAGTTTATGGTTTGGCTTGTTTACGTTTTAAATACAAATCACCCTTTTGAATCTGCCATCGGGTCTAGCATTCAGCTGTGGGGGCCTGCGAGCATGGCCAGGTGCCGGATTAGGAAAGTATTGGACCCCTTTTCGATGATATTAAAGCGTTAGAATAAATTAAGGAAAAAAAGCGTGATTGGCGATGGCGTGGCCGCCATTTGCAATGTAGGGTACTCTGCTGTTCGAATATTGTTGTCGAATGTCTGTTTGAAACGAGACATTGCTAATTAAATTAGCGCTATTGTTGGCCACCGATATTTTAGTTTGTGTCGATGATGAATGCCAGCACTGTATAGTGACATTTGTCGTTCTGGAAAAGATCATGGACTGAAAGAGCTTAATAGATGGATTTGTGACAAATATCCAAAGTTAAGAATATTGATAAAGTGACTATTTCAAACTCCCATCTGTTGGTGTTATCAGATCTATTGTTATTGGATCTATTTTTATTTATCTATTGCAACTTGGTGCAAAATAAATATAAATCAATCGAGATGACCCTGGTATATGGCCGAAAACAAGCACAAAGGACAACCCGCGATTCCCACTCTCTATTTGGAGAATATAAAGGATGGAGGAGATAATAATTCTAGATATCAATTTCAAAAGTTTACTGATTCAGTTTTGGCACCATCAGTGGCGCTGGCACCACGTGTCTGGCAGGGGCGCATGCCCCTGCACTTTCTAAAATTTGACGACACGAGGGTCCCTCGTGCCATCAAATTTGTCAAAACATGTGTGTCCCTCGTCGATGCACGCGTGTTTTCAAAAATTGGTATAATTGCAAGGATATTTTAATAATTGTAAAGTTTACTAGTCAGCTAATATCAGACACTGCTCAAAGAAACAAGTGGTCATTTTTGGATGCACTGTTACTCACTGACATTATTCGGTAAGGCTTTAACGATTAAAAAGGTAGAATGGCAGGAACTACATGTACACCGTGTCTTAGGATAAACCAAGCAAAATTGTTTTGTCAGTACTTCGCCAAATTTCCACCAATTTTAATAACTTTTAGTAGGTAGATGATAGATGGCATAATAGCTGAAGTTTTATGCCATATATAAATTTTGCCACCTCACCTGACTCATATCACCGCACTACCTTGTTAAACACAGATGTGACAATTTTATATAATGCTTAAATTTTATTACTTGCAACAAGCTGTCTGAAGACTGAATTAGCACGCAGTAAAGTAAAATATGGTTTACTAACAGAGTTTTTAATTGATACGACAGGTCTGCTTAAAAGTGTTAGAACTGGTGCTCGAAATGTTCCCCGCTCACACGGACACAAGCGCTTAGACGACGACACCACTGGTCGATAGCAGCGTCAACGATCGACTGGTCAAAGCGCGCCCATTCGTCAATCAGACGCGTTTTCTGTTCGACGACGTTGGCTATTCTGGAGCGGTAAGCCTTCTCCTGCAGCACACTTCATATGTTATAGTCGACTGAGTTAAAATCCGGTGAATTCGGCAACCACAATGTTTAAAGGGATGAAGTCGGGCGTCACTCGCTCCAGGAAAGAGAAGGTGCCGCGAGCTCGATGCGGCGGGGTGCCATCCTGTTGAAAGACAAAAACCTCGCCCTGGGATATCCGGCTTATGTCTGACAGTAGTTTCTGGGCAAGAAGGTTGTTGGGATAATATGGCCCATTCACTTTGACACCAGGCTTGATGAAAGAGAGTTCAGTGCACCAAAGTAATTGTCACATCTGTGTTTAACAAGGTAGTGCGGTTATATGAATCGGGAGAGGTGGAAAATTTATATATAGCGTAAAACTTCCGCTATTATGCCATCTACCTACCAAAAGTTATTAAAATTGGTTAAAATTTGACGAAGTTCTGACAAAAACAATTTTGCTTGGTTTATTTTGAGACACGGTGTAGAAAAGAGGAAGACCGAGAACAATAATCCAGGACTGGATGATGAAGAAGGGAATACAAAAAGATGAAGGAGGAGGTCCATAACAGGGAGGAGTGCCGACATTGACCATACGAACCTGCCTTTTGTGGGCAGAAAACTAAAGAAGAAGACGATGGCCTTACGTCTTTACCGATCACTAGTAACCTACATCAAATCTTTGAGATAGAGAAAGCTAGCAACCATGCTTGCAAAGTGGTGCGGCGAACAAGATATCACCACATTCTTCAGGCCTAAGATTAAAAGAGTCCAGCATCATTAATATCATCAATCCAACTTTTTTTAACGAATATAGTGGCCCATAGTGCGCGAACCATTTGTCGTCGACTTATGTTGGTGATCTGCCTTTGCAGTATTTAGTTCTTAACTGCTTGACACTAGCGTCCAGGCACTTCTTTTTTTACACTTTAAGCACTGGTTAAGGCCACATTATATTTTTTATGCATTTTGCTGATGACACCAATCTATTTAATTCCCATCCGTGTCTTGAAACCTTGATTAACTAGACAAATAATGAACTAGATAGATAACAGAATGGTTTGGTGCCAACAGATTTCCTTAACCTAGTAAAAATCAATTTTATAATGTTTGGATCCTACAGAAAGCCTCTACCAGCACATTCGCCAACTATGAATATAATGGGAACACCAATTACCCAGATTTCTTCCTTATTATTGTAGATCAGCACTTATCGTGGACGGATCGCATATCCGCAATATCGCAAAAAATTGCTAAAAGATACGGAATAGTTTCAAGAATATCTAATGAGAATATGTCTCGCTCAACTCTTTATTAAACTTTTATTTTCCCTAATTAACATATGGAAATATAATTTGGACCTCTGCGTACAAATTCAATTTACGTAAATTTTAAATATTTAGCAGAAAAAAGCAGTCACATTTGTGGCAAACAAGCCATGTGGTGCACACACAGGATTTGAATTTAAATATAGAATAAAACTAAAAATAGAGCAAATTTGGAATCTGCAGATTGGAATCTTCATGTACCAATATTCCCACAACTTATTACCCCTATATTTCTAGAATATTTTCCTCTTAATCCAAGTAGCCATCGTCATTTATTGAGGGACACTCCTACTCTTTATACCCCTTATACGCGGACAAACATTAGGCTTTCCTCTATAAAATGGACAAGACCTAGGATTTTGAATGCCATCCCACTTCCCTTACGCCTTGTTCAAGATCTACGTCAGTTCAAGTCTAAGTGGAGGATGGCTATACTGGATGAAAAGGGATGAGAGATGAAGTGCCTAAGTTAAAGTTACTCTACTCTCTAGTCCTGTGGCTGGCGTTGTTGCAACTTGCTAACTATGATGTTATGAATCAAGAGCTGTGACTAGGATAGCTAGGTTATTAATTAGGTTTAAGTAAGTTCTCAGGTAATATTATGGAAAGAGTTATTACTTTGTACAAACCTATAATAGTTCAAAACCAATAATTGGTGCTATTGTTCATTGTCACCCCGAACATCCCAGGTGGCCCTAATCAGCGGATCTTCCCATCCCTAATTGGGTCTCCTGGGTCTCCTGGGTGATGCGATAGCCATACTTACAGGATTTGTATAATTGTCATTCTTGTTCTGTCTATAATTGGATTGCCAAATAAACTTTGACTGATTGACATGGAACGGTTACCCTTCATTCACTTCTATCAGTTAAGGGTACTGCGGCAAGCAAAGGCACTGAACTGCTGAATGATAATAAGTGATCACTGGAATGGATGACAATGTAGTTTCTTTTGCGTCTGCGCAAATACGAGTTTGATTGTGCTACAGATTGCAATTGAATGCATGACCATTGACCAATGCTTTTGAAGGGCCAAGAGGTTCAAAGGCCAGCGGATCAAAGTCATGATCGTGTTGTAAGGAGTGAGACCTCATGCTGCCTGACGCCAGAGTAGGTTTAGGCAGAATCCACTTTGCAAACGCGCATGACCGTGAGCATGTTTTACTTCAGCGTGGACGTCATTCGCAACCCTCCCGAAATGTGGTTAATTATGAAGGGCTTGCTTCTGAACAACGAAGTATCAGAGTCCAAATCATAGTTTCTGTCTGCTAGTATTTAAGAAATGGCACGACATTCAGGATACATGGAAGTGTGCAATATCATAGCATGGAAGATTGGAGAGGGAGGTTACCATCAGCGAGTTTAGGACAATACTTATCTGTGGTACTATTCCTCAGTAGTCTACCAGACAGCTATGCTCCACTAATAACAGCGCTGGAAACGATACATGAAGATCTTACTACAGAACTAATGAAAAGCAAGTTACTAGAAGAATTTAAAAGAAAATCTAATCCCTCAATGAAAGATTACGCTGAATCTAAAGCTTTAAGAACAACAAAAAGAGAAACAAAGTCAAGAGGACCTCTTACATGTTTCTTTTGCAAGAAACCTAATGACTAAAAGAAAGAATGTCGAAAGTATATTGAATGGAAAAAGAAGCATCCAAAACACATAGCCGAAATACTAAAGCAGAATGAGAATGAACAGAAGTTTGAAGATAATGAAGATAATTACTCATTCTTCAAAACGAGTGGTATAGATGATGACGATGTATGGCACATTGACTCAGGCGTCAAGACACACATGTGTAGCAATATAAACCTTCTTGAAAACTACTCAAATAAAGCAGAATTTTTTTAGCAAATAGACAGAAACTTCAGTCAACAGGAAGAGGAGACATTTTGTCAAGTGCATTCAAAGTGATGGCAAAGAACATCTGGCAAAATTGTGTGATTTATTAAAATTTGCCACAGCCCACGCGAATCATCAGTTCATCTGCTTTACTAATAGACAATATTTTAACAAATTGTATAACTAAAATTATAAAACCCACCATATTAATAGAGGATTTATTAGACCACCTCCCGGTTCTAATATGGGCTGACCTTACCCCACGCCATCCCCCACGTAGGCTTGCTAATGCTAACCACAACCCAGTTAGACAATTCGACCTGGCCTCCAAAGAGCATTTTAAGAAAATTCTAAGAAATGTTGACTGGTATAGTGTAACGAGTGCCTACGACAATGAAGATGTATCGTCGATTTATGAGCTATTTAATTCCAGTATCAATAGGGCCTATGATCTTGCTTTTCCCCATAAATCCAAATCACGTAAGAAATTTACATATTGAAAGCTGTGGATGACGCATGCTCTACCCTGAAAGCAACCAATAGTACTGGACCAGACGACCTAAATCCTAGTATTATTAAACCACGGTGAAGGACTTTTTGGCGCAGCCATTTTGGCGCAGGACGTTTTGGAGCAGATATATAATACAATATATGTAATATGAAGCATGATCGATGTAATTGTTTACGCTGAACTGGAAACTGGAATGATGAAAACAATTATGCTTAAATAGAGGCTGGATATATATATGAGAATTCTACTGGTCGTAGAACCTTCGTCACAATGTTTTCATCAGTCCCGCTTCAAATTAAACTGCTTTAATTTTCATAATTCCAGCTTCCACATAGGCATAATTCTTTTCATTTTAATCCAACTCCATTAAAGAAAGATTATTTTCATCAATCAAGCTTCCATTTAATCATAATTAGTTTCATCAATCCAGCTTCCACTTAAGCATGATTATTTTTACCAATCCAGCTTCTATTTAAACATGATTATTTTTACCAATCTAGCTTCAATTTAAGCATAATTCTTTTCATCAATCCGGCTTCTGTTTGAGCATGATTGTTTTCATCATTCCAGTTTCAAGTTCAGCTTAATTATTTTCATCGATCATGCTTCATATTAAACGATATGTTGTATCAGATATCTGCGCCAAAAACGTTCTGCGCCAAAACGTCCTGCAATAAAACGGCTGCACCAAAACGGTATATACCGATTAAAACATTAGTATCCATCATTGCTAAACCTTTGGCTGTCATTATCAACTGCTCGCTAACAAAGGAAATTGTACATGATTACCTAAAGGTAGCTAAGGTCACTTCAGGTTATAAGCAAGGTAATAGAGAGGATATAACAAATTATAGACTAATTTCAACACTGCCTTGTTTTTCTTAAATACTTGAGAAAGTAATGTATGTAAGACTGTATAATTATATTGTAACTACAGGGATGCTCTACTAATTCCTAGCAAGGTTTTAAGCATGACCACTCGACGTTAATGTCGCTGCTTAATCTACAAGATACTATTTCAGCTGCAATAGACCGGAATGAATTTGCCATTGGAAAATTTGTTGATGTGACGAAGTCTGTAAATCATAGTATGAGCTTATTATTGACCAAACTTGAGAACTTAGGAATTCGTGGTACTGCTTTATCCAGGTTTTATAGTTACCCCAAGAAGTGAAATGCAATAACTGTTTATCCTCATTGGGTCGCATTAAACACGGCCTTCCTCAGGGCTCGATTTCAGGTCCGCAACTCTATCTTGTATTCTTTAATGACCTCCAATTGCCACATCTGCGGTCCAATTTTTCTTGCTCGCTGATGACACTAACATCTTTGCCTCTCACAAGTCATACATGTAGGATAACTTGATTTCCTTATTAAACTTTGAACTTGAGATGATAAATAACTGGTTCGTAGCTAACAAAGTATCATTAAATGTTGAGAAACTAATTATATATTATTTAGTTCGCATCGTAAACAAGTATCTGCCACAGAAGGCATGAGTTTAATAAACAACATAAACAACAGCTTCAAGAGCTACAATCATTAAGTTCCTTGGTTTGCTGATTGATAACCACCTCAAATGGAATGATCACATTCAGAGCATGTCAGTTAAAATTATTAAAAGTCTAGGTATGCTATCTAGAGTAGCTTATGTGTTACCCCTTAATGTAAGAAAAAATCTGTATTATTCGATTATATATTCGTATTCAAATTACTGCAATATAATTTGGGCATCTAATTATTAGTCCAGGTTAAGGCGCTTGGCTGGTCTCCAAAATCGAGCAATTCGATTCATTGAGGGCTGCACTTTCACGGTCGGGTCTGATTTCATCTACAGGAAAATAAGCTTACTCAAACTAGAACATCTAATCAAATGGCAGAATTCCTGTATAAGTATAGTCGAAACCAGCTACCTTTAATTTTCAATGATTATTTCACACCTGTAGCTGAAACCAATCCCTATTTCCTGCGCTCTTCTCAGGCTCTCTGATATAGACCTATTTATGCTAGGACCAATACAAAGGTGTCTACTTTCAAATATTCAGGCCTCAGGGTCTAGAATGACATTTCTGACAGTTTAAAACTAATATAAGGTGTCCAGACATTCAAAAAAGTATGCGTGAGCTCATGCTACGCTATCTGATCTGAATAGAGCTTGTACCTATAAATATCAGTTGCCTGTTACCGCTTTTTTACTTGAAACTAAAAAAATCGTTGTAACTACTGTACGTTATCCACGAATAGAGCATAATATTATAGCCGATGTGTGAACTAAAAACCATCCAGGATCATCTATAGACAACAAATGCATCATATGATAGCCAACTAATTAAGTTTATGATGTGCTTATCTAGTTAGGTTTAACTCATAAGACAATAAAAAAAGTCAACCTCTGTTTGTCCCTATGTCTTAATTTGTTTTGTAATAATAAGGGGCCCGACTACAGGACTTTGGTCCTTCTTGGGGTTTTATCCTCCCGATTGGACTCGTTAAATTGTTCACATTAACATGATTCTTTGCTTACCTTCTTTGAGGGAAATAAAAGGCACTTGTTTGTTTGTTAACATTTCAGTTTCTGCATTGTAAGGACCACGAACATATGTACGGAGAGAGCCACGTTCCCGATTGCTACGGCCGACTGCAGGAAAAATACAACGCACACTTCGTACAGAAATAAGCAGTTTAGTAAAACAATGACAGACAATTATTGTTCGTAGAACCCCCATAGAGTTCCAGGGTGCAGGGCTATTGGTCAGCGACAACCTGGCTTTATACACGTGTCCAGATTCAACATGTGAGTAATAGCACGTCACTCACAAGGATTAGACAGTTGTGAATAATACAGCAAACTGTATGTGCTTCAGAATTATAGTATTATTTAAGTGTCGACCTCTGACCATCACAACTTTTGCCTCTTGATATGTAGGTGGCCCCCCTACAGGACCTTGGTTCTTCTCTGGCCTTATCCTCCCTGTTGAACCTCACATGTCATATCAATTTATTATTAACTTTGGCATAATGCAAATGCCGAGGTAAAAAAAACAATTTGTTTGTTTTGTTTGTTATTATAAAAAATGACGACTCACAAACGGTTAATAAAACCAGCAATTAGTATTTAGCATATTATATTTCATGGCACACAAGTAATTCAATATAGTTTTCCATAGGTGCATAAAATTCGTTCATTTAGCAAAAAATGAAAGCACTTTCAATATTTTTTCGAAAGCTATCAACTCCAAGTTAGAATTCCTCATCCATATAATAGTGATAATAAAATCTTGCACCCTGTATTTATCACGAATTCAAAATTTTGCGGCGTTGCATTTTATAGAACCTTGCAGATATGCCAATATCCTTGGATAGTTGGATGAGACACTGGATCAATTCAGCAACCGTAAGAATTGTGCATCCTAGAATCAATCCCAAGGCACCGCCAATATCGCAAACCATCGTGAGAAAATCGTAGGCTGGTGTTGTTTGGATGTCGATGTAGCTCAGCTGAGAGTAGAAGATATCAAGGTAGGTAAGTTCTTTGCTCAGTTTAGACATCGTTAGATTTCGTCCCATTAACTGCGACTTATTTGACATGTAATTGAGAAAATGCTGTGACAGAGGATTTGCCGAGATTGAATATGGATATGTGACCGTATGGCACTGTAAAGGACACGGACATGTGCGGGACGCACCGGAAAATATCCACGATCTCATGGCTTCTGGCATACAGTTGTAGGATTGATCCAGAGAGCACAATGGTCGTTCTGAAACTAATTACAGACAGTGACTTATCAGACAAAGTTCATCAAGTCACTTTCCGCTGTCATTGCTATTACTATCCTATGTATTAAAATCCTGACAGTATGTACACAGCTGTTTATGAAAGTCATTACCTGTAGTGAGTTCTTTTGTCCAAACGTAGACACGACACAAGCACAATGTCAGACAATTGATTTTAAGATAGCACTTAATATAATAGTTTATTCCTAATATTTGTTCAGGTCATTTGCATCAGCCACGAATACCGCAATTAAATTGTTGTCTACGCGCATCCTGACTCATAAATTGTAAGAAATGACATACCATCTATATTATGACAAGTGGAAAATGTCGAATTGTCAGCAATTCAATATTATTATCATCTATCATAAAATTTCAGACTGAATTGTGATGGGAGAAGAAGTTAGAGATTTTGGGACGAGATGCCACATATTACGCAATTGGCAACTAGGAATTCGGAAATGAAATTCAGAGTAGAAAAAGGGCGATAGTTTGTAGATAGCCAGATGATGGTGTCGGCTTTCATGTAAAGGCATAAACCACAGTACGAACAAAACTGGCTGGAAACAACATTCGTAAGCGACGGATGGTGTATGGCTTGCATCGAATTAACTGTCGGAGCAAAGAGTTTGATGCACATGACACGTACATTCAAGCATCTGTGCACATATGCACAATTCATGCATGCACACATACTTGCATACAAACGCACACATGCACGTACAAGCTTCTTTACTTGCTTATCTGTAAATTATGTACATTCAAAGTAAAGTGAGAATAACTTGCGCATACATGTCATTTTGTCCACCGTGCCAATCGTTTGATATTTACACTTGGACGCAATATACTTCTCCGCGCATTGTTTCATACATTTCATGTATGTGTAGTTTTCCGTCGGACGACAGTCACCATATGGAGCAGGTAACATAGACAGCTACAAAGAAACGAACGAAGGCGTTATCTTAAAATTATAAGTATAATCGACTTTTGTTATTAGTAGAAAGGCTAGGAATAACTCTATGTATTCAATTGCATAAACGACGGCTGGTCATAATTAAACTAAGCGCTTACAAATAATAAAGCATTGCTCCCCCGTTGGAAATGCCGTCACTTTGGTCCTTAGCACAACAACGTGAAGCATTGATGACATGTACCATCGTAATGCACGCACCGACTGCTTAGCTTGTACGCAACAACGCTTTTATGCATTGCTCAGTCGTGACCACCCCATGGTTACCATGCATTACAAGATTTGTATATCAGCGTCTTAACCCCCATTGGATTTTCCTCCTGTCCGGCCTTCAGTTTCTATTCGGCTTTCTTTTAAATTTTCATTTTTTCGACAGTAATACGCAATACAGATGCTGTGTTCGTAGGCCTACTTGTTAATTTGTTGATTTCGTGCGCTTGCAAACGTCTGATTAAAGATAAACTTATCTACTTACTTACTTACTTACTTACTTACTTACCTATGTACTTAGACCATTGGAGTGTCACTTCTGAAATGATTACTTCTACTACTTTTCGCCTGCGTGGACGGAGGATTAATTTAACATCTTCAGAGTTTTTCTTCGAAATGAACTAAGGTTGCTACAGCCCGTCCTTCGTTACATGGTCCGTTTCGGTTCTGATTGTGTCACTTCTTAATGTGGGGAATAGAAAATAAGTTGAAGATGATGGAACTAATGTATTTATGACGTAACTTACATTTCTAAGTGAAAGTGAAACTGCTGTTGAAACGCCAGTTCCAACTCTGAATCCAATGGAAGACATCAAAGGCAAATCATTTGAGTCGTGTATCACAACCTAACGAATATCATCATCTAATGGTCAGTTCTAATAAAAGTCTAGGAAATACAAAGGACACTGAGACAACTTTTAATTATAATAATTATGGTGTGGTTGCAATAGAAGCCATATGTCGGTGCTCTGTAAGCTGAAACTAAAGAAAGTAAGAGTAGTGACAATTGTTGAGCTCGGGCACAAAATGATGAACCCAACAAATCGTTAATGGCACAATTAATACGGAGCTGACTGATCAATAACGTGTGCGTTCATCCGACACATGGTTGACCAACCGTCTAGGAACACCACACAGCTGGTCAATGACACAGATATCCTTAACATAGCCTGGTCAATACCTCACAGAAGCCAGGATCATATAGACTGTGGACGTCATTTCGGTCTGCAGTTTGTATTCCTTTCTACTGTGATTCATATATGTAGGCTTAAGCGTGTCACTGAGTTATCGATTGCATAGTTTTAGGACATGCAAATCCTGAATGAAATAATCCTGGATTCAGTCCCAGCAAAGGTCCGAACAATCTAAAGTTTTGAAGAAATTTTGCAGCAAAAATGATCGATGATGCAAACTGTCAAATGTGAAATTTGTTCCAGGAACTAAGAAAATTTGAAATACTTCCTTAAATATAGTTGTACTCTGTTCATGAATTCTCAACAGCCATGTTCGCCGAGCTTCTTATAAAGCCTAAAAATCCGTTAAAGCTAAGTTCATAAGTCAGAAGAGTGTTTGATCTAGAGGTGCAACAATTGTACAAGTATTTCACAGCGAAAGACATCATGAGGATTTTGACGATGGCGACACTGTAATCTCGAAAATCAATTCTTGATTACTCAGTCAAAAGACCGAAACAGAAGTCAGCGAGCAAGTCAAGTACTGGCCATTGTATTTAGGCCTAACATAAATTTTCACTCACCTATACTATTCCAGGATCCTGCACCCACTGTATTATAACGTTGCAAACGCACCTTGCACCGACTGAGGGATAGTGCTGGTGTAGTGAATTTCATTATATTGCTGCATTAATAATAATAATTCAACAAACTAAGTTAGTGCTGCAGTCGGCAACCTAATTTTACATGGGTGACTTTCGGTCAACTAGCTACTACCTACTTGTAAGTAGCAGCAGGTAAGAATGGTAAAAAAAGAACAGAACTGTAAAATGAATTCTGTAGACAGACATAATCAGATACTTGAACAAATTTCAATGGCAAGAAAATCAATTGAATGGCACAAGAAACTTTCGTATATTTTAATAAACTGAGTGAATGTTCGACTGGCGTTCTTCTAACCATCTGCCATACCCACTTAAACATGCAAAGGAAATGCTATCATCGAATCAACGGTGTTTCCAGTGGTGAAACGATTGAAGACTGAGATAGTGGTTTGTTATTTTTGCGGGATCACAGCGACAACAGCTCTGGCTCTTCTTTTGCCGTCAAAGGATTGAAACTGCACGATGTGACCTTGTGAAATGTCATGTTGTTGGAAATTGTTCTTTTAAGCCTAAGCTTTCATATCTATAACGGGTGCCAGCTAGATTTTGTAAAAATGTCATTCCCGTATTGCCGTAGTCGGCTATTTTGAGGGATTTTAGGAGCATATTTAACTGTTAACCCACCTTGGTAAATTATTCGTTATTCAGTTAAGCAAAAGAGCACTCATATTGATCGTTTTGGAGCAGTAAGGCGAAATTCAGACACCTTAGCCATTAACCTGATGCTGGTTGACAACGGTTTACATAAAAACTCGCATTTGTTGGTAGTAATTATAAGAACTTTTCTGTGCTAAATCAAACTCAAAGAAAGCAATGAAAGTACAGATTCGGTGAAGAATCATAGATTAAACGGGCGTAGGCCTACCCTAAATCCAACACCGGGAGAAGTGGTAGCGAAACAATCAGATTGATTGACCCACAGCACAAGACGAAGTCCATAATTGGCTCCAGGTTGAGTTGTTGCGGGTTTTGTTGTGCCTAAATCAAAAGAAAATCTTTGAAGCCTCACATATTTTTCGCAAGCAATTAATTTTTTAGCAACTATGGAATCATTAATGTGCAATAAAATAAACGTGGGCTAAGTTTTATCGGTAACATAATATGAATATAATAACATCTTGGCAAAATACACAAATAATTTCATCGCTCAAATATTTTCAAAATATAAGCAA
This sequence comes from Bimastos eiseni, assembly GCA_959347315.1. Lineage (NCBI taxonomy): Eukaryota > Metazoa > Annelida > Clitellata > Crassiclitellata > Lumbricidae > Bimastos > Bimastos eiseni. The sequence goes on from OY365814.1 coordinate 5,142,163, forward strand.
CCTTATAAAACCTTCATCATATTAAGATATAAGAGCAAAAATTGCATCACAATGACCATGAAATAGTCATTGACGATATATCTGTTCTCCGAGTTTACTCTTCAAAATTCTTGGAGGTAGGCCTACATGTATATATCGACTAGCACTTAAAATGGAAAGTAGACGTACACTGTACACATAGATCATAAAATCTGAATTAAAAAGCGTAGCAGATTAGAATAATGAAAAGAATCTCTTTCCTTATCCGCAACTCATACCTAACCACTTCAAGTCCTACCCACACTTCGACGTGGTGAGGTGATGAAATATTGGAGTAAGGGAGCTCTATGCTATCAGTGGTTAAGACTTTGGCAGATATACCACCTAAGGCGCTACGCGAAGTGGGAAGCTCAACAGGAACCCTGAAAAAGCTGGCGAACATGGGAAGCAACGCCGCCTCTGATACTGGACAGTATCAGAGTCAGAACCCAGTCTGGAATTCCCCATGGGAAGTCGAACTGATGGGTGCAGATACTCCGTTTATAAATAGATGAAAGAAATCCAATGCAATGACAAAGCGGCGTAAGAGAGAACACTCTGGAAACTTAAATCAAGGTTGCTTTGGACTCATAGTGGTCTTGGACCACGATGAGGATAATGATCAATTGATCATCCTTGCCTTACCTAATGTTTTTGTATCTTATTCTCTACCTACAATACTCACTTGAGAAAACTGGTTAAATGAGATGGATCCAGGGTTTAACGACAGTTATGACAACAGAGGCCGACATAAATTTGCTTGGCATATTACAGCACTTTGGTAGAATGAGAGCTACGAAGATAATTATTTAGCAGACACAAGTGTCCCCTGTTCCAGCTACCGAAACTAATGAACATTAATTAAATTAAAATACATTCTTAGAGACTTGTGAGTTATTATTCAGATACACTTCCTTCCGTTCTTCATATTTTCATAAATATTTCTTTCGTACCATAAATACCAGAAAATACATCGATTACAGAAGTGTATTCGCAGGAAATAATATTCGAAAAATTCTCTATCAAGTTCCAAAGTCTCCTCATCACCACCATCATCATCATCATTGTCGTCATCATTATGGTCCATGGGTTGAAAAAATGTCTACTGCACAAATGTCCATTGTTTCCCAAGGCCCTCTTTCATGGAATAAATAAGTTTAAGCCATGCATTACTATAACTGTAACTACGGGACATTGTGTTTGCATTATAAATCTATATATATATATATATTCAATTATGTTAGCTTGTACGTATAGACAGAAGATCTTACTCTCACGCTGCTTAAAAGTTGCTTCATTTTTCTCTCTTATCTTTACCTCCAAGCTATGAGTTGCTCAGCCGATTCATCATTCCGTTAATTGGTGTGTAAGTACATGTATGGTACCTTCCTTAGTTTCCTATCGGGACTAAATAATATTTATGTCCCATTGTCCCTTGAGTGTTCATTTTATTGTTTTCGTAAACATTGCTTTGTCTGATGTACGCTGCTGGAATTTTCAGGTGACAAGAAAATGTGTGATATTGTTGAAGTAAGGAAATTGCTGGTCATGACAATATTCATTTTTTCATGCTCCATTTACGGTCGTAGGAAACATGTTTGAAATAAATTTTTAGTTGTTAATTATAATTATACACCAACGTTTGAAATGATCTTTGTTAATCAACCAAGAGGTAAACCTACTTCTTAGGAGTATAAGTTGACGTTCTACATTGTTATTCAACGTTGTCAAATTTGGTTTTGTAGGTTCATCGAACATTATGCTTACCCGGATTGAATGAGATGCAATATCCCATGTCAGTAAATAACGTGTTAAACGCATCACTTAAATGGCAGGGACGATTCCCGAACGAACACTGAAACATAATTATTAACCTTTACAAATTAATTTAAATTTGATTGGATGCATATAAAACACAAAATCAAATTTTTATTTTGCACCGTGAGTTTCTATGTACCCTAATGACACGTTTGGACGGAGCCTACAATAGTATATAATCATAGTTGTTGCTGTACAACTATAGGTGAATACAATGTGCAGTATATATCCTCCGAGAGCGGGTGGCTGTTGTGAAAAAATAAACAGAGGTGAGCACCGCAGTGAATGCTACTGTTTCAGACTACATGGCTAGGCGATTGGAGATTGTAGGGTATAATGATCTTACCTCTAGCAACGCATCGTCCATTCTTATAAGTATTTTATCGTAAAGGAGCTCCCAGTCCAAACCCAGCTGTGAAAAGTTCAGCCCCTGCTGGCCATCATTTAAACCGATTTCAGCAAGTGGCGGGTATTTGATTGAAGCGAAGTCTCTAAATAGTGGACCTTAAAATTTAATCAAAGCATTTCATTGAGCATAAATATTGAAAACGGATCAAACTAAGAAATGTATTTAACTAGAAAGACGGCTTACTAGACATACAAAATTATTAGTCTAAATGCGACGGATCTGGAAATAAATAAAGCAATTAGTTACATGTTGCAAGTTATTATTATTATTTTTTTCCACAAGGTGCATATGATCCCGGGATTCAAAAAAATAGGGGTGCATTGTTCTGGAATGCTATATTCGCAGATTTCTCTGATGTACGCTGCTGGAATTATGTAGGCCTACTTAGGCTGCTTAATCAAATGTATCTCTAAATTTCGCTGGGAACAATAAATTGAATTGAAGTGAATATGTCGTTGGTGAACGATACGGCTAATATGCTATCATATTATCACAATAATATTATAATCATTACTATCATTATCATTATCATTATCATTATTATTATTATTATTATTATTATTATTATTATTATTATTATTATTATTATTATTATTATGATCATCATCATCATCATCATCATTGTTCTGATCCCTCTTGTCCGATAAAGAGCCAATCAATGTCCTTGGAGCTTCTGGCCAGGAAATCGCTAGACCTTTTTTGATGTTTATGGTCATGTTATGGCGTCTGCCTCCTCTTGTAGGCTTGGCTAATGTCAGTGTACCAAAGGCGAAAAGCTGCCGTCATTGGGCCAGGGAGCATGGATCTCGGAGAATCCGTCCTATAATTGTGGTTAACAAGGCACTCAAACCTGGTCTGGCTGCTGTGGGTATGTGTCTCATCAGACTGGCAGTCAAGCATGGATGAGGAATGGAATTGACTACATTTATCTCATTTGTATCCAGAGATGCTGCTGGCAGTTGTGTCATTGTATCGGGAGGGTCCTCTGTCAGGACATGGGGAACAATTGGTGGTTTGTGAGAACCTGGGCACGGATTGTCTCTGGGTCCATGTCTGTGCACGAAGCCATTCTTGTTGTGCAGTTTCCATTCACTGTGGCATGCTCCGCAAATACCCTTTTGTTTGGGCCTTGGGCCCTCTTGTGAGTCAACGATCCTGTGTTGTTTGTTGTATGGAGAAGCCATTCAACTGCGTGATATGGTCTTCCGACTAGGGGCGGGTCGTGACGGGTCTTTGTTGTTAAGATACATGGACAACAGATGGGGAAGGGAATGAAGATACATGAAGTGGGTTGAATGAAACCAGATGTATACAAATTCGGTTTCAAATGTCAAAAAGTGAACGTCTCCACTGCGTTGCTATAGCAATACGTATTATGACGTCGTGGGATTTTATAACTGCAAAACGGTGAATATTATGGAGAATTCTGGTTTCCATTTGCATAGGTTACACATTTGACTTAAAATCTTGAAAAATCTCTTTAGTAATATAAGAAAATATAAAAAAATATCGTATCTTGACATCAATTGAAACGAAATGACATAACAATCGTGCGCTGACGAATTCTCACTACTGAGAAAAAACTGCATAATTCTAGGATAGATAAATCCTTCGGCTGCCTTCTAAGCTGGGCTTGTTATTATGTCATTATTATTGTTATTATTATTGTTATTATTATTATTATTTTTATCATCATCATCAGTATCATTATCACTATTATTATTATTATTATTGTTATTATTATTATTATTATTATATTGTTTGGTTAAACTACAGCTGCACAAAAGAGCCTCTGAAGGTAACTGCGTTGAAGCGCTGGATGCACACTGACAATCGTTGGAACAAGTAGCTTGTCTCTCTAGGGTCTCTGGTGACATGTGTCAGAAGGCGACCCAAGTCTTTGATGAAGTCTATTCCTTCGTTATTGACTGGGCCCATGGTCTCAAAGGCCAATGGAATGAAGAGATAGCTGACAGCGAGCTGGCTGTACTTGATGGTCTTCCTGGTGGTAGCCACCTCCGCTGCAGCCCTCACCGAAGATGACGTCGCTTGGAGATATGATGGAGCCACGGTGTCAATCACTGTCGCATCCCATATCAGGTTCCGTCCTCTTCGCCAAAGGATCAGCGTCAGACCGTCAGGGCGTTTTCCGTCCGTTCTGGAGAGTCCCGGGGGTTCCTTAATATTTGCGAAACCAGCGCGTGTGAGGCTACGACTGATTATGTCGTTTAATGCTGCGTGCCTGGCGAACCGCCTTGGTCCAAGACCACAAGAAAGCCCGTGTGCTCCATCCGCATTGACTCGTGACCCGCATGGGCATACATGTGGCTCACAAATGCGTGTCCCCAGACGGAGACCCACCGCAATTCTGACAGCTTCGTCGTCTAGCCGAAGTCCGCAAGAAGTGATTGGTAGGGCAAAGAGCCAGTCTCCGGCATGCGGTGCTGCGGCTGCCTTGAATCGCGCCTGATGGTATGAGTCGGTTTGGGCAATGCTGAGCTCGGCAGCTGCCTTCTGCAGTAGCGGCTTGTCCCAGTTTGATTGCTTGTGTGCTGCATCATTGTCCGGACGCATCATTTGGCTCTCGGTGCACCACAGATGTTCCATCTTCTCAAGCAGTCCGTCGACGTCGGACCAGGTGCTGCCTAACATGGAGGACTGCAGTGGTCGGGTGCTCGCAGCAGAAGCCAAAAAGGCGGGAAGCGCCAGCGAGGTGACTCGACGAATTCCTAATCCTCCCATCTTTACTGGTAATGATGCTTGAAGCCATTAGTCGTTCGATAGGGTGAGGTTGAGAACTGCCTCTAAACCGCTTCGAAGAAGGTCGTCGAATTTGTGTAGCAGAGAGTGACCCGTGCATGAGCTGCATCTTAATGTATATATCAGTTTCTGGAAACTGAGTGAATATCTGAGGAGCACCAGAGCGTCGTGTTTGGCTACAGACTCTAGTCTGGTAACTGCTAAGGCCAGTTCCTTGCATCTGCCCTCCAGACATGTCGTCAAGGCTATTATTATTATTATTATTATTATTATTATTATTACTATTATTATTATATTATGCTGTTATCGCCCATGTGGGTAAGCTAAGTGAGTGGTGCTAATGTCCCGAAGAGGCAGGCGGCGTTCCCATGCTGAAGAACAACCGAGATACATTGGAACAGAAATGACGTCTCCATTGGATCGTGGGTTGCAGCACTCGTTCGACTACCCAACTCTGAGATGAACTGCAGTCCTTCACTGCTCCAAGCGCCGCCGGATTCCAGGGAGAGGGCTAAGAAGTCGTGGGTGTTGATTATGGTGAAATACTTGGCCCTCTTCGTCTTAGCTGCGCGTTCGGCTGCTTCGCCAGCCCTGATAGATGTGTCGACAAGATGTGACTTGGCGTAGGTATCGGCACTGTCACATCCCATGCCAGACATCGACCACGTGTCCAAGGAATGAGCGTGGCGCCGTCCGGTCGCTTTCCATCTTCTCTTACCAAGCCGAGAGGTTCCTTTTGCGCTGGAATCTTCGCCCTGCCAAGAGCTCTCCAGATGACATCGATCAACATGCTATGTCATTGATGTTTTCCGCTGCCTCTTCTACAAATTAGTCCATGGAGCCCTTTTGCGTCGACGCTCTCTTGACATTGGTGACACAAATGTGGCTCGCAGAGCGTCGTTCCTAGCCTCAACCCGGCTGCCATTCGTACATCCTCGTTTGAGAGGCGCAGGCCTAGGGCAGTCACAGAGGGCGCTAGCAACCAGTCTCCAGAATGAGGTGCTCTTGAGGCCAGCAGGCGAGCACGGTCACATGGATTGTTATTGGACTCCAGCAGACCTTTCCATGCCTTGTCTGTGAATCGGAGGTCCCATTCTTTCTGGCGATGACTCGCTGCTCCTGTTGGTGGTTCTGCATCTGTCAGGGTCTTCCAAGCGTTGAGTGCTGAACTCAAGTTCATATGGTTCCTCAGCAGACTCTGTTGGTAGGATGCATGCCTGGAGTTCGCTTGTATTATTATTATTATTATTATAGTCGAAATATTTAGTGTTATCATAGCTGCACGAAAGAGCCTCTGTAAAGCAACTGCATTGAATCGTTGAATGCAGATTGATAAAAGTTGGAATAGGTAGCTAGTTTCTCTAGGGTCTCTGGTGACATGTGTCAGAAGGCGACCCAAGTCTTTGAGAAAGTCCATTCCCTCGTTGTTGACTGGGCCCATGGTCTCAAAGGCCAATGGAACAAGAGATAGGTAACAACGAGCTGGCTCCACTTGATGGTCTTCCTGGTGGTTGCCACCTCCGCTGCAGTCCCCACCGAAGATGACATCGCTCGGAGATATGATGGAGCCACGGTGTCAATCACTGTCGCATCCCATATCAGATTGAGTCCTCTTCCTCATGGAATCAGTGTCAGACCATCAGGGCGTTTTCCGTCCGTTCTGGAGAGTCCGGGGGTTCCTTGATGTTATGTCATTTAATGCGGCGTGCCTGGCGAACCGCCCTGACCCAAGACCACAAGAAATCCCGTGTGTTGCTTTCTTCTGGATAGTAACCTGCATGGGCATGCGTGTGGTTCACATATTATTATTATTATTTTGTTGTTGTTGCTTTAATTATTATTTGTTATTATTTTTATTGGTATTATTTTTATTTTTATTATTATTGTTATTATTACTACTACTGCTACCACTGTTACTACTATTATTTATATTATTTTCTTTGTCGTTGCCGCTGCCTCTGACGTCAACGACAAAGACAACAGCAACTGGTGTCGTTGTCATTGTCGTTGTCGTTATTGTTATTGATGCTGTTGTTGTTGACACAAGAGGAAATCGGAAAAGACGATGTAGAAATGAAAGTGGTAACACACACATTGATACATGATATTCATATCGTGATTCATATTTAGACTGGGTCTAATAATAACAATTATCGCTTAAATTGAAACTGGAGAACAGCCGTGTAATAGCAACCATAGTGTGAATGGATGATGACAAGTTGATCTAGGAGTCAAACTCAACTGTCTGCAGCCAATCACATAATAATTATGATATGATTTTTCAGCGACGTCGAATGAAGGACTAGTCACCTTCTGGGGACACGAGAAGCGAACTCATTTTCTCGCGAGTGTGTTGTCTATTACTGTACACCCGAGTCCCATGGTAATTTAGAAGAAACTGAAAGCAAATTGAATAATTTACCAAGTGACATGACTGCCTTTTTGCTGAGAAGAAACTCTGAGCAGATGGTTACCGTAGGAAATCGTAGAGATCGGTTGTAAGCCACTTGATAGCTGACAGTGGTTGGATATTCCAAATAATATGCAATGTGATCGTAGATCTGGAAAACCATGAAACCTGTTCCGAACAGTAGAAGCATTGTCCAGATAACCTTCCGAATAATTGATCCAATTTTGTGGTTCGATGGTTTGAACAAGTAAGACAAGCCCACAATAGATACTTCTTCTGCAAACATTTTCATCCGCCGTCTCATTATCATTCTCATCATACCAAAAAACTGAACCTTTTGTTATCTTGTATTTCGTCGAAGTCGCTCACAGGTTCTCCAGTTGGATTGGTCTGGAATCCGTCGTTGAACGGATTAGTCTCGGATATTATCGAGTTCGATCTTGAAAAAATGTGGCCGTCGGAAACGTCTGATTGTTCCTCATTATCTGTCGGTTTTGCAGCATCTACCTATATGAATCGGTCGCGACGTGAAGATCAATTTAACCAATATATGTTGGAACTTGATTGCAACCAGGACAAAGCATCATTCTCCAAACAATGGATGATCTCTGAAGAAACTTGAATGATTGCTGAATGTATGATGATGAAAGTGATAACGACAGTTACGATAGCCATTCGACATCCGATTGGTCAAAGCGCTTGCCTTGTAACCCTATGTGCAAGAGTTTAAGCCTGCTCTGAAACGTTTACTGCGTTTTATTATTATTATTATTATTATTATTATTATTATTATTATTATTATTATTATTATTAAACGGACGATTTCTAAAGCGCCGTAACGCAGCCATGCCGCTACAAGGGCGCTTTACAATGACACGATCAGTCCACAACAAGAAAAAACCGTACTATAACAATCACTACATCAGTTCACCAGGGATATGCCTTCCTGAACAGGAGGGATTTGAGTCGTGCCCTAAAGATCTCAATCGATGCTGCAGAACGCGTACGGGCCTTAGGCACGTCCTGCGCATAGAATTCCTCAGCATCAGTGATTGATGCTTTTAGAGTATGATCTAGATGAATTTCATAGCAATGAATTCATATTAATGACGACGATGACGTCGAGAATGAAGCCCTTTTAATAAGTGAATAGATGTATGACATATCTTGTTGCATAACGATCGGGTGACAGCAAAAACATCTTTGTCCTACATGTCTATTTGGTTCTGGGTTCCTCAACTGAAATACCTGGCTTCTATCTTACTTTAAAGACTTACGAGAATATGCCACTTATCTATCCTCCTATCTGAAGATATGAGCAATATATTTCTAGATATTTCAATAATACATTTTCAGGCATCGACACGCATCGTATACAGTTGATGCCCGTCACGTTAGCTGATGCATGATACATGTATTCCCCACAGGCATCGATCTATAACTCAACACACTATGTACATGTATACAGACTGGTAATGGAGGCTTGCAAACGCCCATTGGCTTAATATGATTAAAGTGCTTTTTGTTGATGGATGCCACGTTGCTCATTAAATAATAAAAATAAAATAGTTTCTCAATGTTGAGGAGATCTGCCACTGTAGAAAAGTGGATTGTTCACTGGCTACTGCCAGATTCCTATTATGGCTCTCCGGGCGAATTCATTGATGTCTGCCGCGTCTTTCGTTGCATTGAGAAATTGGACGTGATATTCGATAGAGGTTATCATCATTGACAGGCCTTTAGAAAAGAAACATTGTCCGGTTTTACAGTAAACCTGACAAAACGTAAGGAGGTAGCCTGCATAAACAAGAAGTAACAGACGCAGGAAGGCTCAGAAGCAGGGAGACAGAAAAGCAGGGAGGAAGAAAGACAGAGAGGCAAGGGATGGATATCGAGTTTTATCATATTTACGGATATGAAGGCGCTCCCGAGTTTGAAGATAGACGGTATTATAAAATTAATAGGGCCTATGCACGATGGTTCTATCCGAACAGTGTAGGCCTACTGTATTGCATTTGAGCATTTGTAAAGCGCTTTTAGTAAGATGAGTCGTTCAGATGCGCTGTCAGAGTTCATGCAAGGTCCCGCGAGATGAAGTAGGCATTGAGATAAACAGAGAGGATGAGAAACTGCAAGATAGAATTTTAGAGCGAGCAGAAGCAATGTCGTTTAATCCACCAAGAACTCTGCCTAGGACCTACGAAACTTCGGGGCTCACACAAAAATTAAAATGATGCTTTTGAGAAACCAAGTTTGGTGATGGAATTTTTCAAAAAACCTAAAAAAGAAATCTCAATAATTTATTAATTTAGCAGAAGTACCTAAAGTTAGGCTTTCCATGCAACAGCTTGTGAATGTACAATACTATACGTTTGCCATTGCTGCAAGGCTGGCTTTCAGGTCTACCAATGCAAGAAGAAGGCACGCTCCAGATAGAGGGAATATTAAAGCAAATGATCGAGAATAAGTCATAGCAGTTTGTTGTTCTTTTAGGAGATCCAAGAGGTCAAGTCTATTGTACGAGCGAAGTGGACGCTTGTTGGAGGCCGAAGTATTAGGCCTACCTCAGTCAGATGCATGTAATTCGGAACAAGACCCCGATGGACCTTTAAGATTAGAATTCGGATCAAAATGTGTAGGGCCCCTATGCGCACATGGAAGTTCATCCCACATAAATTTAGAGATGCGAGAGAACCGAAGCTTTAGCGGCCTATCAGTTACATGTATTCTATGCAAAGCGAACACCCGCCATTTGTATCTAGATGGCACCGGAGACGAATTCACAAGGAAAGACATCACCCAGCGACTTTTATGTACGATATCTTAAGCGTTATGCTTTTCCAAGGATCGTGCAGAGTGTGTTTATTCTTCAGAAAAGAAATCCTCTGGCATTTCTATTTGTTCTCGTAGCAGAAATCTTAATTAAATCTTCTTGCATTACTCACTCCTCTACATAGTTTTGTGCCATTTGCAAAATGAGAAATGTTAAATAAAATTCCATCATTTATGTTATTAACAAAAAGTACGAACCACAACAATGGCTGATCCTGTGGCATCACACTAAACACTTTTGTCCAGCTAGAATATTGTTTGTCTATCTATGCCCACCTTTGTCATCTACCTGATAGCTGGCTTTGAATCCATGTTAATACCTGCACTAAAATCCCAAATGCTCGCATCTTTTAACCAGTTTTTAATGAGGTAGGGCCTACTCTGTATTTATGTATAATTATTGTCATTTATATAGCGCCTTTACAAGAATCTCACAAAAGGCGCTGTGTTAAATGCCCTGGCAAAATCTGAGTTAAGTATATCTTTCTCTCACTATCCTATCATAAACCTCCTCAAAACATTTGCTACATGTTTCTCAAACAGGAGCGACACGTAGAAGCCTAAATATGTATTGACTGTTGTCGCAGACTCGTTTGAACATAATATTATAAGTAAATCAAAGTTCATAATTGATAGGCGTACGTTGCATTGCAAGGTATCATATAATATAATATATTTTTTCTTTTCTTTGAATAACATCATTGTTCTCGTTTCTCGTGAAGCACGTAGTTGACCTAGTTATTCATTAAGTCACTGTTTTGGAACGGGATCTCGACTCATGTTTGGCAAGGGGTTCAATCATAGCTTGCCACGTTTCTGTTTCTGCTCTAGCGGGCTACCTATAATTATCTTCAAGGTCCTTGTAGCAAATAACCGTCTAATTGTTGCCTGCTACCCATACTGTAGGCCTGTCTTAGATCATGCATTTAGGCCCTATGGAGTGACCGGATTCGCTCACATCACTGACCTAGATAATATGTACAATATCCGTTATATGGGCTGCGATTGGATAAACCTTCATGTATATTTGCTAAATGCATCCCATGTGACCAGTACATTGAATATGCATCTTACGACGAAAAATGGAGTAGTCGATTCTTATCTCTTTTCACAAGAGGCCGTTTCTAGCGTCTCACTCAACAGGAAGAGCAGGCCGTTAGCCTTTCTCTTGCTTCAACTGACCGAGAGGACTATGCAGTATTACACTGTCAATACTCAACAGTACATTTATATAGTCTACGATGAATAGACATTTGATTGTTAGATAGCGCTTTTTTTCATGAAAACAGAAAGGTTGCAATTCAAGTATCTGATCAGATTGGACGATGATATCCCATAACTGGAGCAGTAAGTATTGCTGTTTGTTATGGGCAATTTCACAGCAATCGCTTAATATTCAAGCGAAATATAATATGGATAGAGTTGGGAAACACGAATTCCACTTCCTACATGAAACTTGTAAGTCGCCTTGATTATTATTTTAAGTTTCATCGAATGTTTGCGTTGAGCTCTCTAACTAAAGCTGCGACAGGTTGGCAGAGTGATTCGCTAAATTGTCTTCTAACTGTAATCTGATTCCGAAAAAAATCATATTAAGCCATTGATATTGATTGTATTGTTCAAATTTTCACCATCGATTGACATCACGATAGATAAGATTGTTCCTCTACACCGTATTAGTAGGACCCTACTGTTGCTGAGTCTTTGTGAGACGTTGAAATGTGCTATCGAAGTGATTGGATATTGTCATACGCCTTTAGGCTAAGTGCTTAATAATCAAAAAACATAATGCTCATGGTAATTGCAGAAATTGGTTCATATCATACTTACTATTTTGCGTAGCCGCAAAATCACACAGTGCCAGAAGCAAAACTTCTCGTTCGAAACCGATGTATCAACTCGCTATTCAGTATTGGAACTGTGGCCCATTAGGTACACACACACACATATACATCTTAATGCTTATCTCATATTTTACCCTTACCCTTCACCATCACCTAAAATAGATCACATTAAGCAGTGACAATCAACTACCATACGGTGCAGCCCATTTGAATCAACCACCAATTATTTCTATCAGCACCTTATTACCTAATGTCAGTCCCCTCGTCCTAGCTCACTTTAAGTTACGCCCCGCTCGCTGATTGGACGAGAGATTTATATAGGGCTTGAGACCTAGAGGAGGAGGTTGGTCGTTGGAGTGAGAGTTCGGTGGTTGAGGGTGGATTGACGAGGAGTTGTGGTTCAAGGAAGAGTTCGGTCGATGTGATTCAAACGGTTGGTGTAGAAGTTCAGAAGACGGACGGACGGCTGCCAAGCAAACCAGGACGGAAGTTATGTAGGGCCTATTAGACCGTTCAATTGTAGTTATCAGATTCAACATATTTACTACGTGTATCTTAATCGTATCTAGCTTAGTTCGAGTCTATGAAACCACAACATTTCTCCGACTGCAGTTGCTACAGTTTGTGTTCATCGTTTGGTTTAGTAAAAACTTCATTCTTTACTAGATATCGTAATAATCACATTAGGTGGAGTACTTGTTAGCGATTAGTCATGCAATCATTTCATGTATAATTTAGCCGCTTATTTAATGTCAGTGATTTAATCATCAACCTCGTCTGACTTCTTAGTTTAGGCTATTAATTATTAACGACATCACGATAGATACTAAATATAGTTCCAGCTACTAGCCTGTTAAGAGGAACAAGACAGCGAGTGCTCTCGGCATGTCATACGTCAAGTGAGTTAGCTTCCCGACCCAGGATAGCATAGCAGGCATTGACCGTCTTCCATAGTGCCCGTATCCTAGGTCCATGCTTAGCTGTCATATAACTAAAGTAGGTGAAATGATTCCGCTTATAGAACAAAACATGCATTGTATCAGACACGTATCGGACACGTATCAGACACGTATTATTATTGTAGTCAAAATCACAGTCGATTGGGGTCTTCTCTTTTAGGTGTTGGCTGAGGCATAAAAGACAGCTCAATTTGATTTAAAAAAACTATATTGATAGAGACACAGATTTGACGATGTTTAAATAATGGGCGATTTATCGTTTTAGCATCCCAAATTCCAACAACTCATACACTGTATCGTTTTAGCATCCCAAATTCATTGCATCTGACAAAGCCATAGTAATCGGCCCTGACGCCCTTTCCGAAGTAGATGAAAAATACACATACATGGAAGCTGAATCGATGAAAAGAATAATGTTTAAATAACTGGATGTGATGAAAAGAATGAATTGATTATGATCAAGTGGCCATCTCGAGTATAATGAATTTGGGACGCTAAAACGATAAATCGCCAATTAATTTTTAATGACTAGTAGAAATTCCTCACTGGCGACTCTACACTGTGTCCGGAAATAAAGGGATCCATAGTGATAATATAAAAATAAATAGTAAATATTCGTAGATTTTTAAAATTCTAAACCGTTCTAATCCTGACATAGTTATCTAGTAGTGCATAAAATATGATAGCTTCTACCATTCAGTAATGACGTCATGATGACGTCATTTTCTTGAAAATTTAAGTATTAAGGACTGCCTAAAATATATCTGCGGAATTTTCAACTTTATTAGAATGTTATCGATAAACTGACATAAATTTAGCTCAAATTAATTCTTATTTGAATAATATTAGGTTTGTTCAAAGTGTCCGCCTTAATTAACCTCAATACACGCATCAAGACGCGTGCATCATTGGCCAATAGTAGCACCAATGACCAGCTGATCAAATTCCTCCCAGGCATTCATTTCCTCGTGCAGATACCATGATTTGTCTGACGGGATTATCAGTTGGCATTAGCCACTATAGATGTAAGCTCGATATCGTTGTGTTAATGACTCTCAGTGTGTCTAATCGAGGAACATTTTGTGAATTTCAGTAAAAATCAAGTGCATCAGTGACACAGTTTGCAAGTAGTTCGTGGAGATGTCTAAAGAGAACTTCAAAATGTTTGTTTCGGATGATCTACTCATTGGTGAAGGATCTTTCAGTGAAGTGTACGGTCCTTGGGAGCGGAGAGGGAGAAAATGTGTCATCAAGAAGCGCTGGATTACCACGGAGGATGCAACAATGGAACGCTCTGCTTGTTTGAAATGGATGTCTCTGCATCACAAGAGTCTGATAAGAGTTTACGACGTACGTGTAGGACCTATTGCGGTTTATATGTTGCTGGAATATGCTTGTGGAGGATCATTAAAAGAAGTTCTCTCTGCGCACGAGTATGATCTTCCTTTGGAGATATTGAATGACTGGGGCATTCAGATTGCTGAAGGCATGGCATATTTGCACGGAAAAAACATTGTTCACAGAGATCTCAAGTCGTCAAACAGTGAGTTGTTGTACATAATATGACAGGCTATTCAATATTTATATTTAATGTGAACTATTGATGCCTACTTAGCAGGCTTTATCGCAATACTAATATTGACATGAACTTACACGAGAAGTGCATTGCTGATTATAGTTTACCTTTTTGTTAAAGGGTTAGCATACATGTAGATCTAATTTAAATTGCAATATAATGTAACTGTTTGTGGTTTACAAGTTAATGATGCTGTGAGACCTGCAGGTAAAGGCTTCGATGCCATGGTCCTTAAACCGCTTCAACAAAATAGGCAGAAATCACTCATTTCCATTTTATTTGCTAATGTGATTTTCTTAAATTATGTGGTCTGGCTGCTCTAGGAAGCTTCTGTCTTTCATTTGCTCTAAGGGCGGTGCAGATAACACCACCAATGATGTATGTAGTAGGCATAGATGCTTGCATAAAAATTGAATTCACTGCTAGCAACTGTGACCTCTCCAGATAATCTAATATCTGGCAGTTGGATGCAAAGCTCCTTTATAACTACCAAATTTAATACGCATCATAGAACATTGATTTTCGTCATTAACTGAGGCAATGATAATTTATATAAGCCTAATACAGAAATTGGTTGATCACAAAATAATTTGCATTGATTCATTTTAGTCGTACTAATGGAAGCAGACGCTTCATCAAATCCTTGCAATAAGACATTGAAGATAACGGACTTTGATCAGATGCGAGAATATGATGATACAATACATAATGTCAACCGTTGTAACTTACGCCTATGCGGCACCTGAAGTTCTTACTACTGGGGTGTTCTCAAAAACCAGTGATGTTTGGAGGCGAGTCATTCTATGCTGCTTTTGCATTTAAAATTTGAGCAGTTATGCGAGCTAATGCGTAACTTACGTATATCTTACAGACAGTGATATCGATATTAACGCATTCTACTGATCCATTACGGTTGATTTCCAATTATGTCACATGAAATCAGTTACATAGTTAGGATCAACAGGGAAGGTTTTATATGTAAACAAGACAAAACTTAGACAGAAAAAAATCGAGCACGTGATGAAAATTAGGCTTGCGACTCTGCAAGTCACGCAGTGTTAAATGTGTGTAAGTGACATCAATCCTAGTTTGGTGACTTTTAGTTAATATGATTAATCCATTGATTAAAATTATAAATTACTCTATCACTACTGGTACTGTTCCTTCTCTAATGAAAATTGCCAAAGGCATATCCATACATGAGCAAGGACATAGTGAACTCCTTACTAACTGTAGACCCATTTGAATATTCTCCTGCTTTTCTAAGTTATTGTAAAAAGTCATGTAATCACGCCTACTTGATTATAATAATAAAATAACTTTCTTTGTCAATGCCAACATGGTTTCCAACCTGGTCACCCCACCACGATGTTACTAGTAAATCTATTGACCGCAATGAATACCCTAAAGACATTTCATAGACATTTCTAAAGCTTTTGACACTGTTAGCCATGACTTGTTCTTATCCAAATTGGCTACGTGGGTATTCGAGGGGTATCCCCAGCTTGGTTCCAAAGCTACATGTACGTAACTGATAGATACACACCAATATGTATAAATTATTGTAATGATTATCTATGAAGTACTAGATTAATTAGATATGGTGTGCCTCAAGGTTCCATCCTAGGTCCCCACCGTTCCCTTATTTTTAATCTTTATTAATGACTTGCCGAATGCCTGGAGTCTCATTCATTTTTTATTAATTTTGCAGACGATACCAACATCAATTAGAATTAATAGGGATAACCTACATCTTATGATAAGCTAATGGCATTAATGGGCCAGAATCTTGCCTACGTTAACGAGAGGTTTGCTGTAGATAAACTATCACTGAACGTCACTAAAACCAATTGCATCATTTCTACCTATCATCGTAACCAACTTCCTATCAATATAGGTGTACTACATTGTAAGTATAAATAACAATCTCATTCCCAAAGTCATCTTAGCAAAATTCCTGTGTGTCGATGTAGATCAAGTTCTCATGTGTAACAGCCACATTAAAATGTTAGCATCTAAAGCAGCAAGAATATAGAAATTGTTCCTAGAATTGCCTATCTCTTACCCATTAATATTCACCTTAGCCTATACTACTCCATGGTCCACCCTTACTTAATTTTCTGTTATCTTGTATGGACCTTCAAACTACAACGCAAGACTAAAACGGTTCATCTATCTTCAAAATAGAGCTCTTAGAATCATTGTTAATAACCCCATCTTGCCCCACCTAAGTATCTCTTCAACCTAAGGCATATATTGAGCTCTGAACAAATTAATCCATTGCAAACCAGCGAACGTATGTACAAACACTTTCGCAACCAGCTACCCTCTAATGTTGACAATTATTTTTATACCCGTAGCCCAAGTGAACCCATATAAACTACACTAGGCTACTAATTATGGGCCAATACACCTGTACAAGCACCCGGAAATTCTCGATTTGATGCTCTGGTCCTAAAGTGTGGAATAGAGTTACGGCAGAACTACGCTGCGTCTTGTCGTTTAAACGAAAACTGCGTGCGCATATTTTAGCACCCTGGGAATGATATTTTAACTGTGATTCCTAACAATCATGCTTGTTAACTTACATACTAACCTACTAGTGAGTGCCACATGTATATTTTTCCACCTATAATATGTAAAAATGTAAGTTTACTAATAAAGTTTCGTTTTCTTAAACAAACATAGCTAGTTTTCATTATGAATACCCACATCAGCCACCTACGTAATGGGTGACCCTGTAAGCGGGACTACGGTCCCTTTAGGGTTTGATTCCTTTCGCTATTGTTCGCTGTCAATCGTTTGTTCTAATTCATTGTTATTCATACTGTCTTGTTTTATTGATTGATTGTCAGCGATCAATGTAAATATTTGAGTAAGTGGCAATTTACACAATTGTTGTAATGGCATAATAATTATGCAAGCATCATAAGTATTCTGATGCTTGTATTTGAGTAAAACACTTCAGTGCTTCCTGAAAACTGAATAGATCTATATCTGGTCATCTCTATTTAATGGCAGTAGAAAGAGCACTAATTATGCAAGCATCCAAATATAGAAATTATATTGTTAATCAACTCCTAATGGTTTAAAGATTAAATTGTTTTCTTTGTTTCTTTTTATGACTAACCTCAACTGGGAATTGCTTAATGCGCTTACGAAACATGTTTTATTATATTCCTTTTACAGCTACGGCGTGCTTATGTGGGAAATGTTTGGGACAAATTATCCCTGTAAAGGCGTTGCCGATCAAATACTGAAAAGTCCAGACTTTTGGCCTGACATCATCAAAACGATTTTGAACGGTAGCTTTCATCAATTTGGTTGATTACATGACTATTTAGGCTGTCATTATCTTCATCATCAAATCGATTTTGAACTATATCCCTGCTCACATGCCAGCTGCCCCATTAAACTCTGCGCGTTATCTTCTCAAGCTATGTTGAGGCGCTTCAATTCACATCCTTTAGACAGCAGTTTTGTTGGCACCTTTTATGAGCCATTACTTAACGCTGATCTCTCTGAAGTTTCCTTTGTGGGCGCTGAGAAATTTTCGAAGATTTACATTACACTACATTTACATAATGCGCTTCACAGATTCATACATGCATTGATTGTAGGGTATCAATTGATCACCCGTCAGTTGATCCCCCGTCAGTTGATCCCCTCAAATCTGTAGGCAGCGCGGCAAAGACTTGTAGCTAGTACTGTTAATAAACAAAAGATTGATTTTACAGATTTGCAAAATAACATGATAAAATAACAAATTAATGCCCAGAAGTCGTGTCACTCCGCGCTGTAATCGCTTACGGCCGTTCGGAGTTTCTTTTATATCTCAAAGCTATGGTTCATTTATCCCATGCATAGACTCTTTTGCTTACAGCTTTTTGATGACAAACTAATCATATCATGATTCTAAACTACGCTTTTGTATTTTTTATCATTTTAACATTTCGTGCTCTTTTACATCGTTCTTTTAATAAATGGAGAAGGTCGCAAGTGGAAAATGAATGTTCTATCAATTGGGCTGGTTTCAATAGGCAGGGGATCAATTGACGAAGGGATCAATTGACTTAAGTTGAAACTGCTGCAGACTATTGTGCGCCTTCACCGTGTCATCAAGTGTACTATTCAAGACTCTTCTAACCGAAGTACTGAAGAAAATCGACCATTCCTAAAATTATGAGTCGATAACTGCCACACGATCTTGAATTTAGCTGTAAAAATGCCGTTAAGAATCGCTATTGATGATCGAAAGATTCTTGAGCAATTCCATAACTCGCAGTATTATCCGAACTTATTATGAAAAAGGAACTTTTCTGAGAAATGGCGATATTAGGTCGAATCGCTACCTCTGAATTACTGACTTAACCGACGACCATCCTACGTTCTCTACATTAGTCTACACGATATTAATGGTAATTTCAACGACCGTTAGAACAGTTAGCAAAACAGTGCACAGTAAGCCAATGGATATCCATCACAGCTGGTAGATGGCATGGATATTTAGAGTCTCTGGGCCAAGCTGTGCCGAAAAGGTATAGCGACGACGGCCGTGATCGATTCGCAGACACGGGTACGAAGTCGACGAGTAGTCCCTTATTGGTGGAAGATGACGCACGGCCTGAATTTCTTCGGTCATACATGTAGCGTCACGATAGAGACGTAATAGGTTCCCAAATGGATTAAATCGGCCTTTATTGCACATTGTTGAGAATAATGTATGACCACTGTTGAATACAGCTCAATATGAGTTCATCATAAATTTAGCAGCGTTTTAATATATATTTAAGACATTTATTGATTCGTTTTAGGATGTCTCAGCATCGAGGAGAGCAAACGCCCGCAATTCGAAGAAATTTTACTTGAGCTACAACGCTATTGTAAATATTTTAAACTCAAGTGCTTGTCGCTACACTCGATATTTTAATCACGTATGTTCGGGGATGGGCATGTTACAGGCTGACATGTGACTGAATTGCAAACTGCCAATTACCGGTGAAAAATTAATAAAATTTCACATTACATACTAACATTACCAAAGTCAATGAATTCAAGCAAGATTCAGCAAAAAATGCTTTTTATTTTTGGTGTTGTTTGCATAGCGTTGTCAAAAACCGCTTACTAAATTTTCTTTCAGATACATCATCTTTTCAAACAATTTACCCGAGAGACGACGTCTATTAGGCCAAACGATCATGCCTGCAAAACTGAAGAATCTCCATACCGGTGCATAAATACGCAGGCGACATTAAATTGTAAAAAATAAGTTATTCACGATTAGGTAGCTATGAAGCATCCAGTGTTGTATGCACGCCTTGAAACTTCAAGTCCGAGACCGAGACACTAGGTTCAAAACTGTACGAGACAGTAAAAGATAAGTGATCCTATATAAAAGGCTGTAAAATACTAACGTATCAGTTTTTGAGAATAAGGTTCATTTGTAATTTCAATTTGAAACTTATAGTGTATATAGTACCAATTCCTGAGAACAGTCTTTATATTGGCGCGTTTTATCTTTTACGATATCTATTCGTAGGCCTATCTTCTGGATAGTATAAGGAAAGCCTGTTAGACACGTCTGAAATTTTCTAGACGATTTTAAACAAGCAAATTTGATACCAAATGCCAAATGAAATTATAAAGTTGCGCATATCCGTACTCACCCTGAGAAACACGAAGTTGTTCTGATCGTTTCGGTTATGGTAGTTTTACATCAATGACCAACGCCACGCCATAGCTACCGTTTGTCAATAACTTTAATTTGCGTAAAAGGAAACTTCACAGTTTCAGGTTCTCTGTCACACATCTCTCCACTTTAAGATAATTGAATTGATTCCAGTATCATGTGACTCGAGCGTTAGCTAGAATTACCATTTTTCGTAGATTCCGGTTTCAGATTTTAAGACAGTTAATGCGAAACTTATCGAGACCGCATGTTCGAGACAGAACGGGACTTTCACTTCAAAAGAGTTTCTAAAAATTTGAGACACCACTTCGAGACCGAGACCGAAACAGCAGGCTTCCGAGACCGAGATCAAGACCGAAACACTATAAAACTGTCTCGAGACGTCTTGAAACCGAGACACTGTCTCGAGACCATACACCTCTGGAGGCATCTTTAGTTCTATTATGTTATCTTAAATATACTGCAAAATTTTGATTCGTTTTTGTTGCTAACCGTCGACTGTGTAGATATATATACATACATGTTTGGCGCAACACTGAACCCATGAAATTCTTCCTCCTCCATTTGCTTATAATCACCGAGTGACCTTGTAGCCTGTTCGCTACCGGTTACGTTTGCAGATGTCGCTGCCGGCAAGTCCTTTATTCTTTTCGAGTGGCTTGTAAGCTGTACAGGTAATTGCTATAACTTGAAATATGGGTAAGTTATTGTTGCAAGAAACACTATAAGGCATTTTGTGTTATTCAAAATGTAGTTGGAAATTAGAAGTTACAGGCGAAAACTTAATTGAATTACGAATTACAAATAACATTGCTTTAGGGCAACAATTTGCAAGGTAACAATTACAATTTTGTAATACAAATTACGTAATTTCCATTGCTCAATTAAATTACTGCTCATTGCTGGATACGTTTTATTTGATATGTTCTTTATAGCCTAGTTTTTCAGTGATGCTGGGTCATTGGGTCATCTCAAAGTTTCCTAGTAGCTTAAATTGATGATATGTTGTGCTTGTAGTTATAGGCCCAAAGAAAAGAGACTTGCAAAAGAAGGACGGAATACAATCAAAATCCTTAGGTATAACGTAAACAACTTAACTGTTATTTAACTGGAAATTATTCCTGTATTCTAAGAACCGTATTTGTCGCAATCAAAAATGTCACACGTTAATGATGTCGCACGATTATAATTTCGTCAGCCAAAATGTCGCAATCAAAAATGTTGCACGTTCTTGATGACGCACTATAGTAATATCGTCAATTAAAACGTCGCATATGTATAGGCCCACTGCTTAAGTGGAATAGGCCTATATATAAATTCTGCTTAAGTGGAAATTGAATCAATAATGTCGTTTAAGTGGAACCGGGAATGATGAGAAATATTCCGGGTAAGAAAATGGTTTTGCCAACTTAAACTACGATTTACCAAAGTTCGTTACACGCACATAGCAGACATACATGTAGATCGCAATATAGATAATTAAGAATATAATTAATGATAATTAAAATTGCTAACATAATGCGTTTTGACTGGCGATATCGTGCGACATTATTAGTGTGCGACATTTTTAGTTGCGACATTTTCATTGTGAACCAATCTTCTTAAGATTGATTATTTTCAAGAATGCAGCTTAATATCTTAACCAATCGAATTTGATGTTGCTACATTGTAGGTTCTCATTTTTCAACTGAATGTCCTGCTTATCTATGCATAAAAACTTTTTGATAATGTCCTTCCTAAATCAAAATAGCCTACATTGGTCATTCGCTGATTGTCAAACACCAGACACCCGATATGGAAACTGGTTTGATGAAACGAATAATGCATAAATGCAAGCTGTTTTGATGAATAGAATAAGGCATAACGTGAAGCTGGATTGATGAAAAGAATATTGCTTAAGAGAATCTGGATTGATGAGATAATGCCGCGTAAACTTAAGCGGAATTAAAGGAAGGCAGAAGCTGGATTGGTAAAAATATTTTTGCTTAATTGAAAGATGAAAATAATGCTTCGAAGTTGTTTAACTTCTGTGATGTGTTGGGCGATCATTTGTGCCGCGATCTTATTAGTCTGCGATCTTTTGCATTGCGACCTTTGTCCGCGATCTTTTGTGCGTGGCCTTATTGACGTAGACCGTATAAACACCCTTGACATTTTAGACTGAGTCGCAGGCTGTTGTCTCTGTGTTTTGAATATTGCAATTAGGCCTATCAACAACCTGAATCATATGCAATGTTTGTGGGATATCCTTGGTCGCAGTCACCTTGATCCAATCGTGCACTAAGTAGCTGAATTTACTACCTTGGTGCATACCTCACAGTTTAAGAATTCTAAGGTCGTTTTCAGAGATACCAGTTCGTTTTTGTATAACATTTTGCCGTATTTCCACTGTCTATTGCTCGTTCAGTCTTTTGCTGGGATGTAGGCCTAGGCCTACTTTGTTTTTACTCGAGTAAGGGTGATCTCTCATATCAGGTCATTAATTTATTTGAACAGGTCAACGCATAAAGGCATTCTTTTCGGTCTCAAAAAGAGCTTCTCTTTCCCGAGGTAGGCTACTTAACGTTATCTCCATTTTGTAAAAGCTAGAGCTCTTGTGAATCCTCATTATTTCTTTAACAGTTTTGAAATAATATCTTATACATTCAATTAATGCCCACTTTCTCTTTAATTGATATTATTATGTTAAAATATTTCTACGTTTGCGAACGTTTAGGTTGGTAGAACTCAGAAAAATAGATAAATTTCAAGTTGTGTGCTAAAAGAGTTTAGGCCTACAAATGGCTATATTATTTGTTAAAATCCATGGTTTAACATCATTTGACTGTCCTAACCTTAAACGTTCATCGAAAAGAAATATATTACCTCATCGCCTAATTAATTTTTTTGCTTTATAGAAAAGACGACAACTTCTTCTTATGCAGCAAGAACAGTAAGTATGTTTACATAGCTTATAAGAATAAACTGAAAGCTGAACCACTGTAGCCATCTCCTTGAAATTTACGCTGTGGGCAAATTTAAAATGCTACGAATGTCTTTCAATTAAAATTTAACTAGGCTCTTGCTAGTTACTAAAGAGTATCTAAAGAATATCAGTGTCATGAGTGGTAAATATCAGATAGAGCAGTGGAAAGACTATTTAACACAACTAATACTTATGAAAACAGGAGCATGAAATCACACTGTAGAAATTTGGGCTAAAACAGTTGAGCAGTGAAGTCTGCTGACGAGTTTGTTTAAGATTTTTAGTTGGACGTTGACTTCTGAATGAGTTTCTCAGTTCAATAGGAAACAGAAAATAATCAACTAATAATTTGAATATGCGTTAAAAATTGACTTGGACGATTGTTGCGAAATCTCGAACTCCATGCTTTAATATGCCTCATAGTCTACTAAGCGATCTAATGGTGAAACAGCCCAGGAGCAGCGGCAGGTCAACATTGGGGTGATCATGATCTAAGTAATTCTGGGTGCCTCACTGATTACTGCTTGTACAATAAATCACAGTCTAAACAATTTGATTTATTTTTAGCAGTGCAACGAATATTCCGAGGAACGCATAGATCCAGATTTTGGCCTTCTAGATGAGCTACTTGCCGACGGAAGCATTGATCCGCAAGAAATTGAAGATCTTTGGAGCAAGAACTGTTCATGTAAGTATAAGAAACTCTGAACAATTAGATGGAATTTTGGTCGAAGAGCAAAGTGATAGTTTTATTGCGGATCGGAAGCACATCTTTAACTGTTTAATAACCATTGACGGCATGGACGTGTATTAGTTCTTCGTCAAAGCTCTCATTCAAGCTCATTAGTTCTGCTCGGTGAACTGCATTGGATACTTGTAGATTTGAAATAAAATAAGATTTAAACTCACCTCACTCAACTGTGAAACATTTACAAAGAGTTGCCTGCCTAAATACGCCCACTGTTCTCCCTATAAAATCCGCCACACAATCTGAAATCTTTGGGTACAAATCACTATGGGCTTTCGCGTATGCCGTTTGCTGATCCTAAGAAATGTAACCGACTACCATGCAATGTTTGTCCGAAGTACGAACTCTTTATCTTTCTTGACGAGACGCTTCAAAACTCACCACCCCTTATTGGTTTTCAAAGATTCGAATATATCTAGCAGCTGTTCAGGACCTGACGCTAGCCATCCTCATATTAAATCATCAATAATACGTACTGTAATTTTAAAATTTTCGTAGATATTCGATGCCATTTTTGTCACGTTCTTCCACTGCTCTCTGTCCGAAGCCATAATGCCTCAGTTCCTGAAGTCGTCCTCAGCACAGGAGACAGAGGTCAACGATACCATCCAACCACTCCCTGTGTGGGCGACCTCTTTTGTTTGAACCCTCTATCATGCCGAATATCACTGACTTGATCCTAGTGTCGTCGCCCATTTTACATACGTGGCCGAATGGTCCTAGATTTCTCTGAACCACATTCTGCATCAGATTCTCCCTGTGGCGGATTCGTCTTATAGGCTACTGTTCTTCGTTGCTAGTTCTCAGTGTCAAACCAGCGTGCACCATCCTGCTGAAATACTCCTAAGATCATTGCCAACACATAACTTTCGTTGCAATACACTTCCGTTTTCTCTCGAAAGCTAGCTTCACGTATTGCTCGAGAATGTATGTAATGCAGTACAGCGAGTTCAGTCTGGTACCATTTGGCACAAAGTGAAGGCTTGTCTGGCCGTCATCCCACCCCGCATCATCACTGACGGACTAAACTTCATCTGTGTAGCAGACGGATCGTTCTCCTCCTACGAAACACAAACTGTATCATTTTGTGCATTCAGTACATAAAACACATTGGACGGTGACTCATAGGTGAACAAAACATTAGGCCAATCGTCCACAGTCCAGCGTCGATGCTCATAATACTCAATTAGGCGGTGTGAATAATGGCTACGCCATCTCCATGCACGAACCGGAAATGCACGTCGTGTACCGCGGTGTACATTGTCACGTCATGTAACGACGTTCGACTTAAATTTTTTAAGATTATAATATATTTGAGTCCGGTATAGGCTTGAAAAATATTTAAGAGATTCAAATCATTTCAACCGAGATATTTCAGTTTGAAAACGGTGAACGAATATTTTATGTCACCCTTTGAACTGGCATTTTGTCAAGTGTGATAAAATTGACAATACAGTGCAACTTGATTTGATATATCTCTTGATAATTCTGAAAGGCAGCCGTTTTATAATTACAATGCGTTTAAACCGTCGCGATTATCGTCAGGAGTTTTTCTTGTTGTTCATTTTCCTCGTCGGAATTAATAAACCCTTGGACCTGCACACGGGGGGGTCGTAGATTAATGGAGAACACACTTTACGCATAGCTAAGGTACCGAGTTCGATACCCGTATCCTTTATGGGGTTGACTTGTCCATCGTTCGCCAGACAGCAGCGTGTCCTAAAATGAGATGTATGAAATAATGGGCGCTTGCACGGCTGCCGACAGTTAAATTCAACTCTTGTAATTAGGCCTACTTGTCATAATTCGTTCATAATGTACGTGTAATTATACTGCGGTTTTTCAGTCTGAAACTAAGCAAAAATTATAATTATTCTATCTGATAAACCCTCTCCAATACTAGGATACGTCATAATAATTGTCAGGTTTGTAAATATTTAGTGTATGTTCAGATAATTCGTCTGTGGTTGTAATTTCAGACGGAATGAAATTGCGCGCAGTTCAAGACTTTGACCCAAAAGAGATGAGACGCGTTGAGAGAATCAAACTAGAGAATATCCTAAAGAAGCAAAGACGGGTGCTATTTAGCAGTGATTCAAATGTTTCGGACACCTTTTACGACGATGTGGATCCTTATGCTTCGGCAATTTCGTTTAAACGAGGCGACCAAATGGAGACCATTTCTCCTGCAAACATCTGGTAACTGTATCTTACGCTGCAGGCACTTCAGAATTAAATTCACCACGCAATTAGTTAATTCATGCAAAATAATTCATAGTCTACGTACAAATAACAAAAAGTATTTACAAATGAATTCTGTGAAAAGGGCTAATGCAGTAGGCATAAATTTAAACAAACATGTGAGATTAAGGACCAGTGTTAAAATTTGATTTTTATACGATTGTGAACTAGACTATGCATTTAGCTAATTGAATTCGTCTATGATAATGTTCAGCACCACGATCACCTTTAAACGAAATTAAACAAATGAGAAGATACCTTGAGGAAAAACGTTTAGCTCATCCTTTCTATAATAGACCTAACGACTTTTACCAGCTACAGCGTCGAATGGAAAAGGTGTATATAATTATCTGGACTTTTGTATTGTACATTTCAGGAACCTTGTAAGCGAAAGCTGAACCTATTTATGGCTGCCTATTCGAACTGATAAAAAAATAATAGAGACGGTTTGCTTACATTTTTCAATGTTTCTTTGCAGCGATAGAGTCGGATGGTGTGAAGTAAGGCATTTAGACAGCTGGAATGTTGGATTCATACCAAGGAATCGCGTTGTAATGGGTGAGTGTCACGAATTGTCCTTATACCCTGTATATGTATTGTATATAGTTATTTAGGCATCGCCTTGTGTGTGAATGTCTTATATATATATTAACTGAATCTATTGTACTCATAGGCCTATATTGCGGATAAACACTGCATTGATCCGTACATGTATATAATACTCAATATGTAATGAGGGCTCGATGGTCGTCGATGGCCGTGAGGGTCCAAAAGGGATGGTCGGGTCAAAGGGGAAAGCGAGGGAGGATAAAAGCAACAGGAAGAAGTGAAAGGGGCGGTTTTTGTCTTCTGTTGGTTCGGAGTTCGCTCGGCGAGAGTTAAGTCGCTTCCACTGCGAGAAGGACGCATTCCAGACGCGAGGGTTCCGTCGCTTCCACGACTGGAAGGGCGAACGAACGGACGCGAGGACTTCGACGCTTCCACTGCGAGAAGGACGCATTCCAGACGCGAGGGTTCCGTCGTTTCCACGACTGGAAGGGCGAACGAACGGACGCGAGGACTTCGACGCTTCTCCTGCTGGAAGGACCAATTACAGACGCGAGGGTTCCGTCGCTTCCCCTGCTGGAAGGGCGACCGGACGCGAGGGCTTCAACGCTTACTCCCACTGCCAGCAGGACGACGACCTCTGGACTCTGTTTTTCTTCTCGGCCGAAAAGACGACCAGAAGCCAGGACGCTCAACGAACACCTGGGACTTGTGAGTGAGGAACGAGTTGTTGTTGGGTTGGGGGGGGGTGGCCTGAGGGAGGGTAGCGGCCATCGAAGCAGGGTAGTCATAAAGGTTACCAGACGTTTTTGTATGACGTTCTTATTCACTAAATTTCTGTTTTGACTATATTTCTTTCTGTGATTAAAATTTGACTATATATCTAACAGAGTGGGCTCCATAAATGTAAACCTCTTTAGCATCCAGGCGTTTACCTCCTGGAAATAACCTGTCATCTAAAATAATAACGAACTCGTGACAGTGAGTACCAAAGATGTTGCCATTTTAAAGCACGATCGAACGGACACTCGCTTGCAGCATTCATGTAAGAAATGAATAATTAATCCTTAACAAAAAAAGACATACTGGACTCAACTAGAAAGACGGTCTGTGAGCCATCCAGAGATTGGTATGCGCAACACCAGGCGTACAATTATGCATATTTATCAATATCTGTCCCTCTAGGTAGTTAGTTCATTATTAAAATAACGACGAAACCGAAGCTTTTCCTTACGCAGACCTATTCATTAAATCAATCATTCATTTCACGAATTTAAATATCACTTCGTCAAGCGAAACTACTCAGAGGCACTCTCAGCTTTACATAGTTTACAGCAGGTAGAAAGATTACCATTGCCTGATGAATTTTTATTATCACCTCAAGTTCACGCAGCTGATAATAGCAGCAGGCTAACGTGCTACCTGACTAAGCTTCGGGCTAAGCAATGCGATCAGATTACGCGTTACAGGTGAAAATGTAACATAATGCTTCACGTACAATGTAGGTCTCAGGCCCTCAAGATGTCCACGGTTGACAATACAGGTAAATTCTGTTTTGGAGAGATCCAACATGAGGCGCTTCAAGGCCAGTCATAAAAAAAGAGGACAGTGATGCGTTCGGAGGATCACAGGTTCGAACCCATCCCGAGTCACTGCGTAGCGACCTTAGACAAGTTGCTCACCCATAATTGTCTGTGAAGAAGGCAGAGGCAAACCACCAGACTCACCTCATCTTTGGGTGGCGTAAAGCCAATGGACCTGTCTTCGGGCAGAGCACTTATCATCATCTTCAAAATTCATGCAGGAGACCGGATAGAGACAACATACATGTAGAACTGATACCAGAGCCTCGAAGGTGTAGAGAAAGTCAAGGGCCAACACTAAACCATAAGGAACTCATAAATGGGCAGGGACCTTGACCTTAATGAACTGGGTATGCTTCCGGTGGCCTATGTCTGTATGCATGCATGTGTGTGTGTGTGTGCATGTATTGAAGTATCGCATTGATGACGGGTTGTTTAGCATAGGGGTCTACCGCGTCTGGTTAGAAGGGTCGACCACTGACTGGATCCTGAGGCATGAGCAGAGAAGGATTGCCCTTTGCCTTTTAATGTATTTGACTTCTATAGACGATCGGATACTTCACGACACTATATGAGTAAACAAATTTCGATGACAGAGAGTTTCAATTATAACAGCAACAACGAATTATGATCTGCTCAAACGAGGGATATTTAGTGACTATAGAATATTAGACATAGTCAGAGTGTTCCCTCGTCGCCTGATGTAGACCTACTGTTGTAGCATTTATCTAAGCGACTCACATTCTCTGGCTGACTACTCTCTCTCTGTGTCTGTCTGTATGTATATATGTCTGTCTGTCCTTCTGTCTGTATGTCTGCCACTCTCTGTCCCTCTCTGTCTCTCAGTCTCTCTGCCTCTCTCTTTCTTTCTCTTTCTCTCTCTTTCTCTCTCTCTCTCTCTCTCTCTCTTTGGACTCTGACCGATTTTTCCGTCTGCCAACTCCAGATTAGCTTGCCTTATATATTAAACTATTAGAAATGGCCGTATTAATGTGCATTACATTAAAATCTTTATATAGCAATTACATATTTAAAATGTCATGATTGTTTGAACCCTAGCTACTCAATTGCAAGGATGAAGGTGCATTGCGTCGACGACATCTCGTCCTCCAATTCCTCAATCCTCAAGTCTTTATTATTGCCAAATCCCGGATTGCTGTAGATGTCATATACAATGCATTATAGGAGTGCGTGCATGCCTGAACTTGCAATGTTCAATTTGCAGTGGACGCGAAAATAGGTCACATCAAACAAAATAATAGATTGCCACTTTTGGACTAATGATGTTCTTCGTCATATTTATTCAAACAGATAATAAACGACCGCCTTCGAAGACAACGGTAGGATTTTTGAACTGTTTTACCTGCTGCAACCCACGATCCAATGGAGACGTCATTTCTGTTCCAATGTATCTCGGTTGTTCTTCAGCGTGGGAACGCAGCCTGCCTCTTCGGGACATTGCCAACACTCACTTAGCTCATCATGGGCGATAACAGCATAATAATAATAATAATAATAATAATAATAATATAATAATAATAATAATGTTACGGACCTCGGCTGAAATAAGACTCGGTAAGACACCCACTGTGCAAGGTAGGCACTGCCAGAGGACCTCGCGACCTGACCTACAGCAAATACACTGACCGATAAAAATGACGAAATAAGCCTATGTTGAACAATGATGGTATGGAAATAGTATAATAACAACAACGTAGTCTTCTTTTTAAGAAAGAAGCCTTGGAACTCATAAGAGAATATGGTTATATTTATTGCTTGGTTTCCAGGAGAATACCAGTTTTCGGATGCCATCGTTTAAACACAATGTGCAATATTATTTCAACCGAAGTAGGCGAGGCCGCAAACCGGACAGCCGTTGCAAAACAATCGAAATACCGCCCATCACCAGAGCGCATGCATTTGTGGTGGTAGCGCTGGAGTTCAGCGGTACTTAGAGTTAAGAACGACTGGATTTTGTGTTGGAGTTGGGACGAAGGCCTAACCGATACACAATTTGACACATTTCGGATTAGCTACCTTTCAAAAGCTTCAGGATAGCTGTCCGAAGCGGGAACGCCATGTGATTTTCTACGTCCCTCAATCCTAAATTGTTCACCTTGTTGTTGTTGTTGTTGTTGTTGTTGATGACGATGATGATGATGATCCCGATTCTATACGAGCATGATATTTTACAATAATCTAGCGTTACCTTAAGCATGATTCTTTTCATCTATCCATCTTCCGGTTGAACTGAATTCGTTTCATCAGCCCACCTCCAACTTGATCAACAACTCTTTTACCAATCCAACTTCTATTTAGCAAGGATTCGTTTGGCCATAATCCAACTTCTACTGCATGTATCGCATGCATTGCGCGATCAATAACCTTTTCATCGTAAACCATTTGTCCGTGAACCAATTTTTTTAACCTTTTGTCGGTGAACCATTTGTCGCGGAGCTCTTTATTCGGTCCGAAATATAAAAAAAATTTCATGATAATACAAAACTTAACTTGTCAAAGGTCCGAAATTTCGGGATATCACTTTAATCAAATTCCTGCCAATACTCGAACTCGGACTAAATGTTGGCCAAGAAGGAGTGAAATTTCCAGAGGATTTGGATTGGGAGCCATTTTACGACGCAATACTTACCAGAATGGATGATTCGCTGGTAGAGGTAAGATTAAAGATTATGATGCTTAAAATTGTTAATTGTGTATTATAAAGTTTGAAATTGAAGGGACATTCTGGTTTCCATGTGCCCCTAAACTGTCACCTGCCACTCTTCCCATTCTTCATTTAAATCAAACAGAGAATATAATCATCTTCAGTCAGCAGGGCAACAGTGTCACTAGAGACCAAGTGTGCAAATATATCGTAATTGGATCTTTTATAAGTATCCTAGCAAGACAACATAGATTCAGCATAGGATTAAATGTAAGCTAAATAAACAGACTGTACATAAATGCTATAAGACATAATTTCTCAAATACGATCTTTTAGCTTAAAATAAAGTGGAGCCTAATTCGCTCGCTCTTTACGTTGTAACTCTTATTTTTAACTCTAACCGGGTGTTGAATCAAAGATTAACAGCTATCACTTTGTAGGAAAAGCCCACTCTTTTCAATTCTTTGACCCGATCGTGAATAAGCTTGTGCCCTACGTCAGGCTTTAAAATGGCGCTTTAGACTTTTTATAGATTACGAAATGATGCGTTACAAAAAGCACTTGATCCACACAACACATAATATTGAGCATTTGCGTTCTCCTCCTCTGTTGTTCCTTTGGTCTTGAGTAGAATTCGTCTGCGGAACGATCATGTATGCACCCATCCAATCGTATTTCCCACAGTATAAGGCATTGATGCAGCAGACCCTGCAACACTGCACCATTCATGAGACATAATATATGGACAAAACTTTCTAAAATTATCAACTCTTCCTTTTAAAACTGGCTTTTAACTCCAGACTCTACAAATAGTCGAGGTTGTGCCAATGTTTATAAAGTGCGAAAGGTTTGACGTTCAAAAAACAGGCATATATAATATAGCAATCCTCTCTTCATACATATT
The DNA here is from genome assembly GCA_959347315.1 of Bimastos eiseni. NCBI lineage: Eukaryota > Metazoa > Annelida > Clitellata > Crassiclitellata > Lumbricidae > Bimastos > Bimastos eiseni. The sequence goes on from OY365814.1 coordinate 5,174,130, forward strand.
TTTGAAAGGCTAATGCACAGGGCTGTACCGAGCTGTAATTGCGCCCTGTGCCTAGCGTAAATCTAGCGCTCCCACATTTTGCATTTCGAAAATAATATTAAATTTATTAATGCACAAGAAATGATTCTACTGGTATAACTCCCACCAAAGCACTTTCTAGGTTGACGTTTTAACTGTAACTGTATTTTTTTGTTTTATTCGTGAATGATAATAGTGGCTTACTTCAAGAAAGAATGAATTTATAGAATAGTAAAAGTTATTCCATCCTGAAATTTGCGCCCCTTCCATATTTGTACCCTATGCAACGGCCCCGCTGGTCCCGCCATCGGTACGGCCAGCTAATGCACATCAGGTTCGGCAAATACATCGATATAAATACGGCATCCGATCTGGTCACTCAACTGTTATGCCACCAATTCGTATGCAGGACCTTATCACTGTAGTAATCGATTACAACAATTTACATTAGGAGTCTTTTTTCGACCTAGCAAGAGCTCTTGATGCCGTTAATGGCCGCATGAAATAAACACAGTCACCACGGTATCGGAGCTGGTTCAAATGCTACTGCTCTAATCGTTGCCGACTACAGACGCTTCTTGCAATAGTACTTTACAGCAAGACGCCCTATTACCTTAGGTGTTCCTTACAAAATAAAGCTGTTCGAATAATGACTGCCACACCATATAATTCCCAGACCGGCTCATTACTCAGTTAGTTCATTAATAAATGGCATACATAATAATTGCACACAGAAGAACTTACCAGCTTGCTGAATGTATGTGTCGTTTTGCCAGCAATCTTCTTCCATCTTTAATTATAATTGTTTTCAATTAAGGTTTGATACCATTCTCGCCTTACTATACACTTTAGCTGTTACCTCAAACCTTACACCCATGCATTTGTAGGTCGACAGGCGAACTGCCAGAGATATATATATATATATCTTTGTGCATTATTCCATGTGCTACGCATAGTAGGGTTGAGTGAAGATACAAAATCGTCTCAAACATCTCACAATAGCACGCAAAACTTGTGGAAGGTCTACAATAGCAAAAGTGCCAAATACCTTGCATTTCTGAAATAGTCTTCAGGTACTGCCACTGTCGATTAGTCAGTCACGTCCTTGACAGCTAGTTTCAGAGATCGTTCTTCGGGTCGAGGACGAAACCCCTCTGACGAAACCCCTCTGACATAAACCCCTGACAAACCCTCTGACAACCCCCCTTAAGTAGGACAAAAAGTAGGACAAAAACCTCTAAGAATAAAATAATTTGTGTTACTATTTTACTTTTATTATTTAGAAACGTGTGTATACTTTAAAGTCTGAAGTAAAGCATGTGTCATATTTGTCATTTCAAAGTCTGATGCGGTCACTCAGGTATCGTTGTCCAATAGTTAAATACCAAACAGTTAATTAGTTCCTTGGTCTTTTTGTTGATAATATATGATAGGTCTATGTACACTGAAGGCACCACTGTTCGTAATGCAGGCTACCTGTGACACGGCTTTTTCAGTCGCGTCAGGTGTGTCTATGCAGAGTGTATGTGTGTTATCTGTGACACGATTTTTTTATATAAGTTAGACCGGAGGTGTCAATCCTCCTCTAACTGATGAAGGCAAACATTCTGGTTCCAAGTGTCAGATAATCAAGATATCCCCTAAGACTCAAAAGATACCCCCGCCCCTATCTGGACGCCTCTGAGTTAGACCAATAGTCGTACTGAGTGTCACTTGTAATGTTGTGCAAACTTTGTTAGTAGTGTCAGTTACTATGGTATGGCTTCTAATTGCAGAAGCTAGTTAGGGCAAGAGGGGGGTTGTCCGGGGGTTTATGTGCTGCCTAAAACAGAGGGAGTTTATGTCAGAGGGCTTTTGTCGGGGGTTTTGTCAGAGGGGTTTGTTCTACACCCCGTTCTTCTACCATGGACGCAGTGACATGCATGCAATGCATGTGTGCATGTGACGAACATGTAGATAATATCAGACGATAAGAGGCAAGCCTACATTACTGTTCAGCGTGTCCTGTGTGCAGTGATGGCCACTTTTAACTACTATAGTCATTAACTAGTAGTTATAACTACTATAGAAGTAGTTGCCTTGTAGGTATAACTAGTTCTTAAGAAGTAGTCAAACAAGTTAGATAGTTATAACTACCTTTATCAAGTAGTTTTAAGTTTACTACAATATTTCACATTAACTACATTTTTTCCTATTTACGAGTTCCGTCTTACAATAATTTGTCATTTCACAACAAACATGGACGTTGCCCATAATAATCTCATGAGTAAATTTGATATGTAATTGTTTCATTAAAATTTGCGCAATCTATTGTGGGGAAGCTGGTTCCTCTCAGAACTATAGAGAAAGCCTAAGGCCTTATGCCTGTTTAATGGCATACCTAGAGATTGTTGAGCGATAAGAACTAGAGTAAAGTGGTCTTAGACGGGTTGGAGCTTATGAAGAATACAGCTGTTACGCAGTTGAATTACCACGGGTGCATGGGCGGCCGGGTAAATTTACAAGTAGGCCTTAGAGAGGTGATTGTCCAGTCAAGAATGACAGAGGCGAGAGAGAGAGAGAGAGACAGAAACAGGTAGAGACCGACAGAGACAGACAGAGAGAAACAGTGAGACAGACAGAGACAGACAGACAGAGACAGAGACACAACGGTATGAGATTGGCTGGATAGAGCAGTGGTCGTATTAGATCTTAGCAGCGATTGAGGAATTGAAGAAGAACGGTTGATGCAGGCAGCAAAAGATGAGATATACAGTGATATAGTATCACTTGTAGTATAATATATTTACACTAATTTTTGTTTCTGAACATTAACATTTTCTAAGAGTTTTACAGTTCTGGACTTTGTAGGCTAGACATTTTTGTAGTTGTAACAAGTTGGCTAATGTTACTGCTAAAACTGTGCTCTGATCAGGGTGATTTGTGCTAGTAGTTCTTGTCCTTGTTAGTTTACAATTAGATAATTATGTGATTGTGTTTCTGATCATTTTTATTACTTACATCGAATATCAGCAATTAATACAGGCAATAAACTTGCATACTGCTTGGTGACTATCAATGCACCATTTCATAACATTAGCAAAGTAGTCTCAAAAGTAGTTAACTGCTTATGGGGCAGTTACAAAAGTAGTTATAACTACGTGTCATCTAAAGTAGTTAAATAGTAGTTATAATTACATATTTTCAAAAAAGCTAAGAAGTAGTTTTAACTACTAAATAGTCGAGTAGTTGGTGCCTGTGCGTAACTTGTTCCTATTGTAATCTGACCACAGCTCCTAGAAGGCGCTGGACATCGCAGCTGTGAAGTGTCTGATATATTCAATATGAGCGGGCCTACCTCATGTCATATCTGCTCCATGTTGGCGTGTAGATAACAAAACAATCGTGGTATTATTGACTAATTCGGTATTAATAAATGCGTAGTTAACAGGACAATCGTGATATTATTGATTAATTCGGTATTACTAAATCTTCTGCTTTAGCAGTAACTACACAAGGTAACTAAAGAAATCGTGTGTGCATGGCGGTCATTAAACTAGCCCTCCTGATTAATTGCCACTGTGGTAGGCTATTTTCTGGTAATGTTCTGATTGTCACACAATGCACCAGTGAATTATGAAACATGTAGTCATTAGGGTGGAGCGAAATTATGAAGTTGCTCAAGAAAAGTTAAATAATTACAACACATATTTAATTAGTCCAGACTTAAGTACGCGTCAAAAGTACTTGTACGATCAGCTATTATTAACGGTTCTGTCCACAAGACCTAGCTCTGTGAAATGCAGGAACAATCTGCCACTCAGGTTGCAACAGCAAACTGTGTGCTCAGACTCCATGTGTCAACTAGCGAACCCAGAGGCGTCAATCCCTCCCCTGCGTGATGGAGGCAAACACCCCGGTCCCAAGTACCAAGAAGGCATTCATTCCCCTAACACGCAAAAACATTTCCTGATATTGGAGGCATATGCCTCCGGACTCCCCTATCTGGACGCCCCTTAACCAACCATCGCATGAACTTCACACTACTTTTGACTTTCACCATTAAAGTCTACTCCCCAGTGTGGTTAAACATCTAGTGCAAACCGTCGTGTAAAGATGGAGCAAAATATTTGCACAAATCAGTCGCGTTCTCTCGTTATTTGAGCGATGACATTCTTGCTGTGGTGGACCCAGTTAGTCAGCGGAACTATGGAAACGTACTATGGTCATCGCGAAAATATGCTGCTGAGCATGATTAGACGAAAGAGCAGTGATCCGAGAGCTTGAAATACGCCGAATACTTAGAGCAAGGAAACAGGGACTGTACGCAGATTCAAAGTACCGCAATTAAACTTTGAAGCATCCAACTATATAGAACTTATCAATTGGGGAGATGAAGTGACTGAGCCACCAGTGATAATGAATATTTCAGATGCTGAATTGAAGGCATTCATGACTGAATAAGAGACACCATCTCTGTGTTTTCCACGATTTCCATGTCTTATCCAGGTAGTGGACCAATGTGTAATTTAATGCAGTCTATAGACCTCTTAGCTTCTACTAACACGTGTGAATAATGGTGATTAATGAATAGCTTATAACTTGACGTTCCTCTGGCCCAATTCAATTGTCTCAATGTATATTTTTAGAGGTCTGCGGGTAGAGCGTTTTTGCTACTCGACCAATACCCGTAACACAGGAGCGTTACCCGTACCTGCATCCGACCCGTATTCAAAATTCCTACCCGACCCGTACCCACGTGTATAACCCCTACCCATCACGTCATTATCATGCCCTCTCATAGTCTTGATGCCTATCAGGCTAATAGGATCACAACTTACTAAGCATTATGCTGTTGTCGTAATAGTACCCTCATCTACAGCAGCATCAGTGACAGGAGCCGTAGTGGTAGCTATGGCGGCGGGAGCAGGGGAATAAGGAGGAAGTGGAGAAGGAGAAAGGAGAGGAAGAAAAAAGAGGAGGATTGAAGCTAGAAGAGGAAAAAGTGGAGAAGAGGAGGGAAATTAGATGCAGCAGATGGGGCAGGACCAGAATGAAAAGCAGAAAGGAGAAGAGGAGATCGGAGGCAGGAGGAGGAGGAGATAAAGAAGTAGGAAGGGGAGGAGTAAAAAAATGAGGAGAAGGTACAAGAGGAGTTCGGAGCTTGAGGATGAGAGGAGGAAGAGGAGGACAAACCAGGAAAAGAAGGAGGATGGAAGAGGAGAGGCAGCAGACGGTCAGAAGCAGAAGGACAAGTTGGAGGAAGATTATGAAGAGGAGAAGGAGGACGAGGATGAGAAAGCAACATAGGTGGAAGAAGAGGAAGAGTAAGAGCGAGAGATAGAGCCGTAGGAGAGGCAGGAGGAGCAGGAGGAGCAGGAGGAGCAGGAGGAGCAGGAGGAGCAGGAGGAGCAGGAGGAGCAGGAGGAGCAGGAGCAGGAGCATAAATTAGGAGAATGAGGAATAGATGAGGGAGGAGATAAGAAAAGGAGGATTAGCATGAGGAGTAGCAGGAAAAGAGGAGGAAGAGGAATGCAAACATGCAAACCAGCGTTGAACATACATTCAAAGAGGAGGGGAAGCATCATATGCAGGTATACAGTACTTGGTCCAAGTACTGTATACCTGTTCCAGTTTGTCTATAATAGTATTTAAGTATGTGACGATGCAAGATTCACCTATATATTTATCGGTGTCATTGTAGCCCATAAAATGGACGTTGACACGGGTAAAACCAGGTATACTAGAACCCGTGATTAGTCTGCCCGTATATAAATATTAGTCATACAAGCCGACGAACTCTTTTCACGGCGCTTTCCTGTTCATCAAACGTTACTGCTTATGGAGGTTATATATATATATATATATATAATATGCAACACAGAAGAGTTCTCGCCCAATGGGATCGTCCAATGCTGTTCGGGGTTACCTATGCTTTATTTGGACTTGTCACATGCATGCTTCTTAAAATATTGTATCGTCGAGTTGATTGACATTTGAATGGATAATAATTACATTTCAGTGTTCGTTCGGGAATCGACCCTGTAATATGAGTGATGCATTTGCGACAGTAATAAACGATTTGGGATGCTGTCTATCATTCAACCCAGGTAAACATACGACAGTGCTCGGTAAACTTATAAATAATTTGATTTAAGACAATGTCGAACTCCAACAATGTTTAGGCAGGCCTACGTGTGTAGGAAGTAGTAGTACCATCCCGGCCTGGTTGCTTACCAAACGTCATTTTCAGAGTCTGATAATGATTCTTTTTCAATCCAGGTTTCAGTATGTCTGGCGACCTGTTAAAGAAATCAAAATAGGAAAAGCAACGTTTAATTCTTTCGTCTTCAATTTCCTCATTTCTTCTCTGTCGGACACGATTGTGTCCCGTACAACTAAGCGACGTACGATTATATAAATAATGTATATATATTATATATAATATAAATATCATATATGTAAATTATACATATGTATATATGTATATCATATACATGTATATATATAATTTTATATTCTATGTATATATTTGATATATATTATATATATTGTTATATATATGTCTAAATATATATAATATATATCTACATGAATAATTGTATATATATTACTAGTATATGTATATATAATATATGTAATAGTGTTATGTCATGTTACATCGTCATCGTCGCTTCGCGACGATTGTCTACATGAATGGAAAAGTGGTGTCCAATGCTTTCTGTCTCGTACGATGTTCATTAAGCTTGTGCCTTTTAAACCAGTCCACGCCATGACATGGTCAAACCAACAGATTCTGGGTCTTCCACGACTTCGGCTTCCTTCCACCATACCCAACATCACACTGTTCTCAATACTGTCTTTAGGCTGTCTCACGATGTGACCAAAGTACCGCAGTTTTCTGGATTTGATGTGACCCAACAGTTCGCTGTCAACTTTCGCCATTTGATACACTTGTTCGGTTGTCATCATTGCTGTCCATGGAATTCTGAGCAGTTTCCTCATGCACTTGTTCTCAAATGCTTGTTTGCGTTTCTCTTCTTCTTGCTTTATTGTCCACGCCTCACAACCATACGCTGCTATTATTATGTAATAATAGTATATGTAATATTGTGATATCTAGAATAAATATATACACTCTAATATATAATAATATAATAATAGGGTTATGACGTTGTTTTCATCGGGCAGGAAAACCAGCTTCTCGGACATATATGCCTCTTGTTCAAGCCGGTTCTTTGGCCCGTCGGGCTCAAAGAGTTAAATTGCTTAATAGACAAACGTCAGACCAAAGCTGTGTTGTCTTAAATTGATGATTCCATAATTGCTGTAAACGTTTATTGCTTATAGGAAATTTGCTTAGCTTAAAAGTTATCTCTGACTTAGATACAGCAAAATACATGACAACACAACCTGGAGCCAATAATGGACTTCGCCTTGTGCTTTGGTTCAATCAGTCTGATTGCTTTGTTCCCAATTCTCCTGGTGTTGGATTCAGGGTATGCCTTTTAAATAAACAGAAATTAATGTACTTTCCTTACATTTTTTAGAGTGATTCAGTATTCATAATTTTGTAAGGCAATTACTAACTTTGGCGATTTTTCTTGCCAACCAGTTGTTTATCAGTATAGGGTTAGTCTCAAAAGAGCAGATCTAGACGCGAACCACCACTGATGATCAGTAAAATTCAGGTATACTTTTAAACAAAATGAATAATAACAAATTATTTGAAAAATGTTGAACAACCATCGGGCTTTATCATTTAAACATGGTTATGGGCCTGTGTATAGAAAACAACTGCCTCCAGCATGACACTTCATAATTCTGCAGGTTCTCACCGTTGACTCCATAAAACGACTCACAGCTGTTGCCGCTGTTATCCCGTAAAATAACAGACCAATCGTATCATCGCTTGCATCACTTGATTCCGCGAAAGTATATTAATTTTGTTGCAAAAATCACGATAGTAATTTCCCTCTGGATGCAATTCCATATGGGAAGACGGACTCGATGAATGGGCCGGTGTGACGTCACAGAGTATCCCCTAAAAGTATCTCCGGATGCTACATTTAGAAACAGATTCTCCCCGGCGGATCTACATTTATTTCAGAATAGTTAGCCTAACGGAGACTGTGCTCAGAAACAGAGTCTACGGTGAGCGAGAGCATTTCATCCTCCGTTGAAATAGACTCCCCTCGGGGACATTTTATTTTAACGCGAATAAATGTAGTCTATAGTCACATTATATTCATGACCAACAAACAGTTAATGGAAACTAAATAATGAAATCGTGATAAACAATATCGTTAACTAAAAAATAAAAATAAGGAATTTAGTTCGGCGTAAAGAAGGGTTTTTACCATCTATGGCCTGCACGATTTGCATCATCCGTAAGAATATCTAACGAACTAAAATCATAACATGAGGAGCACCTCAGTGCTCATTACTTGGTCCATTATTATTTTTAATATATAAATGGGTTTTCTATGACTTAAATGGACAGGACTGAAACTCAGCTTCCATTTAAGAAGAATTCTCTCCTAAATTCGGCTTCCATTTAAGCACAATCAGTCGGGATTTCATTTAAGCAGACTTCATTTCGTCGATGCCGCTTGCATGTTTACATTTAAGCAAAACTTCTTCATCAATTTAGCTTCCGCTAAAACATTTTAGTTTTCACCAATCTACATTCTAATTAAACAGAATTGTTGTCAGCCCGTTTTTTTTTCCAGCAAACGGACCAACATTAAGATTTAGCCTTCTTCCCTAACTATCGATCGGCTTTTTAACCGTATTTTTAATCTACATAAATAACTAAGATCCGATTTAACTTCTTCTTATTACTTCGAAACAAAACGATCATCAAATGCAAATCGAAAGTATCAACGAAAACAGCACACAATGCTAAAACTCCATAAGGCCTTAATCGAACACACGACACTAAAATTGCCCGTTAGCAACTCTCTATAAAATTCGCGCGCAATCTGACATCAGCACACGTGCGATACAGCCGAATACAGCAGCTGCGGCATAGCGCCTACATCTATAACGTCGCTGCGCTCACAGTCTGCATTGAATATATCCTGACTGATATGTATATAATAACGATTAATACGACTTAAACTATTTTACAGTGTCCAAAATACGTGGACAATTGTATTAATCGATTCCGCTTCTACTTAAGCAGAATTTCATCCTCGATCCCGCTTCTAATTAGGCATGATTCTTTTCATCAACGCAGCACAGTTGAGTCGTAAATCAAGATTCTACATGAATTCAGTTTTCACATAGATCCCGCTTCTACTTGATCCTGAATCTTTACATCGATCCCGATTCTACTTCAGCAATGATTTTTCATCAAGCCAGCTTCTGTTTTAGCAAAATTCTTTGCATTTATCCATCCTCTTTTTAAGCAATAATTTTTCATCAACCCAACTTCTGTTTAAGCCGGAATCTTAAGCCTCAACCATTTTTATCCGTGCCATTTTCTAATACCATTTCCGCCAAGTAATGCTTTGTCCTTATCATTTTGTCATTATCATTCTATCCGTACCATTTTGTCCAATACCATTTTGATCTAATGGTCTACTATTTTGCCTATTCCATTTTGTCCGTAGCATTATGTCCGTAGACGTTTGTCCAATATCATTTTGGCCTAATACCGTTTTGTCCACATTTTGCATAGTGCTTGTTGTATAGTAAAATAAACTGTCAGCACTTTTTAGAATTTAGACCAAGTTGAACAGCACAATTAAAGTCTTGCCAAAGTCCATGAAAATTTGACGTTTACTTGTCAAATTTGTGCTGTCTTCATGTATGATCAAGGTTGCTGATTATTTCAAGACTATTGATTGAGTCAAAAAATGCCTGTTCTGCCGGATTCTTTTGTTGGCTGTGAAATGCTCTAAGCTCTCCTACGAGCATCTAGAATATCAAACACTTTACCCCGGACCATGAGTCCAGTCTTTAAGTGAAGGGTTGGCGGAGGTTGGGGATGATTCGAGAAGTTGACCAGTTTAGCCTTCTGTCTACAGACCACACTGACGTCGACAACCTGAACAGCAGCGTTATCCCAACTATTTTCTGTGGCCCGGTTATTTTTATTCTTCTCCTTCGTGACCAACTAGCATCACTTTTTACCACATACACTGGCCTTTAGGTAAAATGTAACAGATCGTATGAATGCCATGCAATTTTGTGTGTGTTTTGGTTATGTCTAATTGCAGGGGGTGGAGTGACGGACTGCTTGCTTGTAGCATTCACTTATCTAAGTTATCTTTGTATTTATTTGGTTTAATAAAAAATAAATAAAATAAGATGGTACAAAGTTATAGCTTTCTCTTTCGGTCCGGTGTCGGGTCGCAAAGCTTTCAGCGCATGAATGAGCGATAATTAACTGCGTTAGAAACTGTTTACTGATTATTTGTTAGTGCCAGCGCTAAAGACCGAGTGTCCAGTTGATGATTCTGAGCTGTCCATCTCACTATTCAACCGATTCAACAGATTCAACCGATTCAAAATTGAGTTTAATTGATAAAGTTTCCGTTTAATTTTGATAACTGCAAAAACCCGATAACGATAACGATGTTACAACGAAAACGTTGCTTTTATTGCAACCAAAGCAAACCAGGTGAAATCAATAACAAATAAAGCGTGACAGAATAGACATGTGAAACAAGGAATTAATTATCTATAAACAATACTGATAACAAGGGAAGGCCCTAAGGGATATCCTCCCGCTGGCAAGGCCACCCATAATGTCATGTACAATGGAACAATTCCAATGTACTTTAAATATACTTACATTACACGATGTATACTCATACACGTCAATCAAACTTTTCTGAATCACGTATTATTAAGACCAGTCGGAGAATATTTTAATCGTAGCTGTCTACCCGTCGGCCATTGTTACGCTTAATTACTCACAGGTTCGGTGCAGTAAGGTTGCGCTTCATAATTATTATTAACGCCTGGAGGAGCTTAAACGGACGCTACAGCACCGGATGGAGTAGGGTTTTCACAAAACCGAGGTGAATAAGTGAAACGTTAGGGGAATGACACACTTTACGTATTTATTATTGTTGGTAATATTGGAATTAATTAGTGTCACTATGCGAGCTACACCATTGTGGTCGACACTCTAAAAACATACTAAACACATACACTATGCAACCAATTGTAATAACACATAGCATCACATCGATAAAAAATGAAACAGTTCACTATCTGAACTATCCTGCGATTGGCTGAAAAGAGCAATCTTAGTGGGCCTCCATAAAGTCCAATCTCGCGATGGCTTATCGTAATTAATAACATAATCCTGCACACCATGACAAGTTTGTTGGTAAGGACAATGTCAATGATCAATGCAAATGACATCCTGTGAACTTCTTATACGTTTTTAGAACAGACCTTTGCATGTTGGCATTCTGTAGGTTATGTTGCATGATAAAAAGGATGAGCCTTTGATGACCTCGACAGGATTCAGAGTTGGAACTGGAATTTCGTCATCGATTTCATTTTCACTTAAAAATGTAAGTTAAACGTCAGAAATGCATTATTTATTTCACCTTGTAGCTCAATTTTTTACAAATCAGCTTATCTCGAAGGCTACTCCACTACAAATGAATACACTCTTACTCTGAGCAGAATTAGTTTTCAGCTCACAGTTATTATCTACAGTGTTTGATTCATCAATCAGCCGCAAATACGATAATTTCAAGTTCAGTTATAACAATGAGCCAAAAATAGTTTCCTCATTGTAAAAACTGGACTTGAAATGATTGGTGTCGCGAGTTTCTCTCTCGCCAACTCCTTCCTCTAGATGACGAGAGTACCGCCGGTTCTTTCCTCCATCGCCAAGCTCAACAACACGACACACTTGATGGTTTTAATCTGTATATTTAATGATATATATATACACACCACTCATCCTATCTACACTTACTGGAGTTATTAGTGTCCTTTTGAAATGTTTCCCTAGTTTACGTTGGAGACGAGATTCCCAACTACGTTGATTACCCTTATCGTCAGAACGACCTAACGTCTCCCCCAGTTCCGAAACAAGTCCTTGTTCCTTCCCTTACTACCCTATAAGAACCCTTCTAGAGGCGATTTCCTTCGCCCTCCCACCCCAAAACTCGTATCTCTATTGGACGACAAATCACCTGCTGAAAATATTCCTAAACCGGGTTGGTTGGATCTTGATGTCCCTAGCATAGCGTCAATCACTAGGGACGTACAGTTAATGTTTGACTAGCGGCTATCATGGCCGGGCCTTGTCAGGTGTCATATACAGGCAATAAGTTCAAGGAATTGCGTTACATCATTTGTAGTTAGACCGCCTAATAGGTTGCGTCGTTCGTATCGGAATTGTCCCTTATTCTTGATTAGTGTCGACCAGCCGGTCCAGACCAGACCTTTAGCTGGTTCATGAATTTCTGGTCCGTGGGTCGCAGAGATGGTAGGGGTATGCCGGATCTGACATCTGCCTTACGGTGTCAGGTCTCGTTGCTTGACACTTCGTTGATCTTTGCCTACTCCTCGCCGTCTGTATTGAGGCCGTCTGCTTCTGGCGAAACCCATTGATGTCTCCCATCTCAGGCTTCAGGTATACAACTTCTTCCGAAGTCCTCCTACGCCTCTGCTGTCCGTCGATGACTTTTATATAGCGCCAACGTACAGAGTGTCGTGCGTGACAATTGGATAATAATATTATTATTCAGCTTTATGTTGCTCAATCAGCCATTAAGAATAGGCGAGACGCTCAAACCGGGTTGTGTCTACAACTGGATGCTGGCCTTCGTGAGCGATAGAGACCACGGGACATAATGCATCGGATTGATATCAACAATATTTACTATCGTACTATCCTCTGTATGCTAATAAAAATACTAATAATACTATTAACGACAATTTATATGGTGCCATAACGCGCCTGAACAATGATAGGCAACACGGGCGAAACAGGGTTCGATCAGTAGAGACACTTATACTTCTTGCGCAGACCACGTAGCCTACATAATGCACGTCAAATTACAGTAAAGAAGTGTTTCAAATGGCATGCTTCATCATGCTCAGTTTCACTTAAACCAAACTGCGGTTATGCAATTGGATAAATGATAACAAAACGTGTGGTTTACTTATTTACTTACTTGGTAATGTTGACAATTCTCAATCCAAAAAGTCAGTTAAATCTATCATTTTTATTTCTATTTTAATGTGTGAGATAATTATAGTCCTCTTTCGTTTCTTTGTAGCTGACTATGCTTCCTGCCCCGTATGGTGAGTGTCGTCCGGCGCAAAACTACACATACATGAAATGCATGTCAGATTGCTTGGAGGATTATGCTGGACTCATGTGTAAATGTCGAACGCTTACCTTTCCCGGTACAATTATGCTCAATACCTCACAGTGGCTTAACTCCAACGCATCTAATGCAATTCAGAATCAAGCACAATGCATGTAAGCCATTTGTAAAGTGTTTATGCATACATGTACGTGTTTGCACGTTGCATGTAGCCTACACACGTTTATGTCTCTGGTACGAGTATCTGTATGACCTCTAGCTTGCAGATGGAAAGCAATAAACATACATGAATGAAAATTCAGTCGCTGACTTTGCCAAAGATTTTGTGCGTTTAAGAGGCATTGTGACCGATAGGGTCGGGCATCAGCCAAAGGGATCGTGTGTACCTCCTGTTCCCGAATGTTTTCATCTCGGCGGAGGCGGCTGACGCGACAGTTGGAGTGACACCTACCGATTGTCGCAGGTGGCTATTAGTCTGCCGACCAAAGCGACGAATGCCTTTTCCACATCCTCTTTACGCCTAGATGAATATCCGGACGTGCGTCGTCTTCCATCAGTGAGGGACTACTCGACAACACCGTACCCGTGTTTTTTAAAATCGACATTGACAGTTTTCGCCTTACACATCGGCGCAACATGGTCCAGAGACTCTGAACATCCATGCCATATGGCAGCTGTCGGCGGGAATCCGTTGGTTGGTTCCACGCTTGTGCTTGGGTCGATCACTGGCGACTCTTTTCAGCTAATGGTGCACTGCTTGATAACGGTTAATTATATCAATTTTTTTCTTTACAACATTTAGCATCACATTGGCCAGCGCAGAGTGCGCCTCTGAGTTGACTCACTGAACAAAATATTATGCAGGCCTAAAATTTGTTCACAGAAAGGACCCCGTATAACAAAACAAAATAGGTAGATGCTAATCAGCGAGTTTTAAAATTTCAAAAACCATTGCGATGGTGAAACAATTATCAATTGAGCTTTAGTTTTAGGTCAACCCCCTTAAAATATCACTTTTCAGGAAATTTATTTAAAGTATTATTTTTTATAAAGAAAAAGGTAGAAGATGGCGCTCGAATTGGCCAGTGTGAAGCGCGTCCTCATATTTGTAATGGTACCAAGGGCTGACACTTCCAACACACCTTACAGTCAAGCGTTATTCCAATATGAACACAGCTACCACAATGGGATGTCGGGTCTGACATTTGGCTCTAGAAGTCGGGTTGGGTCGGGTCTGTTTTTTTGTCGGTCGGGTTGGGTAGGGTCATAAAAATTGGAAAACAAGGAAAGCTCTGTGAAAGTTCCTTATCGCGATTCGTTTACTCGTAGGGTCGTATTCATGAGAACCTATCAACGGATTTGCCCAAACTTATCAAATTTTCATAAAATCTAAATTAGATGTACTTTCAGTTTTAACCAATAGAGTTTTACAGTGGAAAGTTACTTGATGAACTTAGTCTGACAAGTCATTGTGTGCAATTAGTTTCAGAACTACCAATGTGCTCTCTGAATCAAGGTAAAAACTGTGCGGCAGAAGCTATGAGCTCGTTTGTATCATCCGGTGCATTTCGAAATTGTAATTGTCCACTGCAGTGTCATAGGATCACATATCCATACTCAATTTCGACAAGTGCTGTGTCACAGCATTATCTCAATTACATGTCGCAAAGATCGCAGTTAATGGGACGAAATCTAACCATGTCTAAACTGAGCAAAGAACGCGTCTACCTGGATATCTTCTACTCTCAGCTCGGCTACATCGACATCCAAACAGCGCCAGCCTACAATTTTCTCACACTGGTTTGCGACATTGGTGGTGCCTTGGGATTGATTCTCGGATGCGCATTTCTTACGATTGCTGAATTGATTCAGTGTCTTGTCCAATTGTCCAAGGATATTGGCAATTCTGCAAGGTTCGCTAAAATGCAACGCCGTTGAAATGTCAATTCGAGATCAATACTTGATGAAAGATGTTATTCCAACAATCAAAAAAATGCGGACTACTAATTGCAATTGATAACGTTTCTACATTTATCCTGAAAGCGTAGTACGTCTTTGCACAACTTTGCAACTGTAGAAAACTGACATGAACTATTTCAATACACATAAATATGAAACTCTATGATTGTTTATTTGTCAGAATCTTCTGATGAGTTCTGGTCAGCGTCAACATTATGACACAATTACACAAAGTTCATGTCTTCATATTTCAAGTCACGTGGTTTCGTCCACGCATAATACAAGACTGTGCGTTGCTGTTTTCATTGCTGTCATTTTGGTTTTGTTGTTAGACCAATTTTCATATGTTTATTCAATCAATAAATCAATGTAGCGCCTCTTTAAGAACTCTACACATAAGCGCCCCCAGTCGAACACTGGTTAAAGAGGACAGACTTATGAGTAGTGGCATGAGAACGCACGATGCTGCAGCATAACAGTGAAGCAGAATGGGACATTAAGCAGACCATGCGCAGCGTCCTTTGAGAGCAGGCAGCAGTAAGGCGGTATGGCTCCTGAATGCAAGTAGTGCCCTAAAGGGACATCGCAAGCACCAAAGAGGCGATCCGGTAGGTGCAATGCGCTGTTGGAGAGGCAGCCAGTGTAGGCAGACACATGGCCTGTCCCGGAAACACCTCCTATCAGGCGTGCCACCGACCGGTGGAATCGCTTCATTTGCCCAATCCTGCCCACTGACATCCCCGCATATATTATGGTGGAGTAGTAGTCAAGACGACTACACGTAGTGATGAAAGTACAGATGAGAGTGGATGAGGTCTTGCACCGCCTTGACTGTAAAACTTGTCTATTCTCTCTCAACGCGATTCGATGAATGTTTAGGTCTTATTTTTTATAATATATTGTTTTGTCTGGATGCGGGAAGTTTCATCGCTGAGTATTTGAAATTTTCAGTCGTCAGTGAATAACAGATGAAGGTGAATACGGAATAGTTCATGTCTTCATGTTTTCCTGCTACCAAAGTATGCGTGGCCTGTCTAGGAAAAACAATAAGAGGCGACAGTTTTTTGTTTGCTTGTAACGGGTCAGTGGATGTTCGAATACCTTGACGACGACGAGTGAAGCGCTCCGAGGATTGCCAACATCGCTAACGACATCGATGAAGGCGATTCGATTCCCACAGCATCCATCGATAGACGTGTTCGAGGACGATCCCCTTTGAGATATTAGAACCTTAGAACTAGGCGACATCGCGGCAAAATATTTAAAAGAATACGCATCGGACAAGAAAGAGACGGGCACAGCCTTCGGAATAAACTCTAGAGATGGGCAGTTTTTCATCGGCGACTACCCAATTTCGTTCGAAGGAGACCATATAACGGTGACCAATACCAACTACAAGGGAACTCCGGGACTCTGGAAATTGTTAATGATGAAGAATCCGAACGAGTCGATATACAGACAAAACGATCTGGAAGAGTACGGGGAAATTCTTAAATGCTATGTGCCAACCGAATAATCCGAAGAAACCCAAATCGTCTAGTGGATCAAAATATAAAAACTTCATTAAACCGAATTGGGAAGGGAGCCTCTCAACGGGTGAAGGGGTCGTCGTCCTCCCATATGACCCCAATGCGTTAGGATAGATGCCGTCTCTACAAATGGCTTCCTTCAGAGCGGGAAATACGGGTCTATAGAACGAGGTAGTCGGTATATGAGACGAATTATTACGACAAAGTGCAATATCTACCTTAGAGTATAAAAAAATAATGATGCAATTATAAAATGATTGTAGTTACTAAAAGATGATACATCAGCGGATACGTCGTAGGAGGCGTCGGAATATTCAAAACGATCGCGGGACTCGCCAAAAAATTTTTCTCGTCGATTGCCGCGTAATCCGTGGCATCGACGATAAAATGTTAGACGTTGGCAAAGCCGCGACAAGTGAGTTTGAAAAAACGGCCATCGATGTTGGTAAGACCGTTGCTACCAATGCCGAAAAATGACTCGTGGATAAAGAGAGCCGTTGACATTTTACACTTGGAAACGGGCGAAATCGTTGTATATCCGTCACTGTACAAGTCGGCAAAAGTGCATAAAATATGGGTTACAACGACGTGGCAGTTTGATGGAAGAATATGGAGCAAAAGGTATGAGATAAAGATCCGGTCGTAGGACTCAATTTTCAATGATGTCGTCATCGAAAATTATTAGTACTGATTCAACTTCTTCGGAAGAGCTTCCGATGTCGCGGCTATGACATCCTCGACGAATAAGCGCCGCTCTCGCTTTCGCGCTTCAGTTTTCTTCTACTAATACTAACACTTCGCTTACTTTTAATTGTACGGACAGTTTATTTCCGATGTAAATATTACTGCCCTCATAAGAAAGAGCCACGTAACTGAAAATTTGGCCGTTTTGAGTTAGATGCAGTTTTAGCAAGCTTTGATGGTCTAACACCTTGGTAGGCAATGAAACTTCTATCTCAATTAATCACCGAGATACAGCGCTTTATAATTCCACGTATCTGCAGACATGACATCTAATACTAAGTAAGAACAACGCATCTGCACATGCGTTGTTTCTTGTTAGTACGACATAACGTGATTCACAGATATGTCATCATTCGTGCTACTCGCGCATGCGCAAATGGCACTTGCGTGCAATGCTTTCATAAAATTTCACGGATTTTAGTTATTATTAACTTAATCTATTCATTTATTACACTGCAACGGTAATCACAATTTGAACTAAAATTATTGTATTGTAATTTCAAACATTTCGAATGATTTAAATGAAGTTGAATGAACTTTGTTTCAGATATCGGATGACTGTTTTTTAGGCTTAATCGACTAGCGAGCCTCACGTTTCAACATTATGGTGACATATTATTTAGTTTTGATGTTGCGACCCAGAATATTAAACAATCATTAAGACGCGATGCGAATTTTAAAAAAATATAGATTATGTAAGTTTGATATCTGCTGTCTATATACTAGGTCTACACAGCGCTTTTGTGCAAGACTTTTCTTGTCAAAGTGCTTTATAAATGTCTTGTTGTATTGTATTATATTGTATACGGACGCAGATTTAACACATCCATTTATCCAGTTTCCGGTTCGTCAACTAGGCTAAGTGTCCTAGCTTCTCATAATCAGCCTTTCGTGTGTTTAACAAGTCCAAAATATCTATATTTTCTGGTTTTCCTTTAATTTTATTTTCATTGCTGGCTAAGCAGCCGGCTGTTTTTTTAATTTTTTTTTAGTTAAGTCATTTCTTTATTGACATTATTTTTGCATACTGTTCTGCATACGTTTCTTTTTTAGTTGAATTACATAGGCTATTAGCTGTACGTAAAAGCCCCTGGCTAGCAGGATCATTTGCTCTCTTAAGGGGGGTCACCTAAACAATATTAATACTTATAGTTTGATTTATTATTATGTTTTACAATTCGAGAGGCGCTACATAAATGCTTGGTTACATTACATTTATTTTATTTCAGAGACGCCTTAGAATTTTCCTGTCCCCTTTTCCTAGCACAGACGCCCGTTGAGAGTGCAGCTGACTCGAGCAGCGCTATATAAATATGCTGATACAAGCGGCGCTATATAAATGTTTGGTTACATTATATTACTCACCCTTTCACTTTGCCAGTTTCGAAGACGCCGTAAAATTTTCCTGTTCTCTTACCCAAGGACAGACACCCATTGAGAACGCTGCTTATTGGAGCGGCGCTATATAATGTGATGTTGAATTATTCCACTTTAAAATATGATTTTTTGCAGATGCGTTGTTCTTAAGAATTATTGGCTTGATATCATTAGTGATCGTTTAGTGATCATTAGTGATTGTTTATTTGTCAGAATCTTCTGATGAGTTCTGGTCAGCGTCAACATTATGACACAATTACACAAAGTTAAAATTACACTAAGTAAAAACACATAATCGCTAATTATCAATATTAATGAGAAAAAATCGATAAAAAAGTCTCAGAAAAAAAGGCGGATACTTTTTACAGATAATGGTTAAAACACAAAGAATAAAAATATGTTATCAACTTGGCAGGAAGCAATTTAGTCTTTTGCATTTATCTCAAAATGAGCTTTTGCAAATACGTGGTTCTTTCTTATGAGGGCAGAATAGCCTTTGTAGTCGACTGGTGTGATGTTGCTCTGAGTTACGAGTTGATCCATTCCGTAGAATTTTTCGTTAAAGGTCGCCGCGTCTCTGTTAGCTCTCGAAAACTGTTGATTCGGAAATGATAGGATGTAGTCGACCGCTGGATATTTTGCTTGGTTCATCTTCACGCAGTGATGGGCACCAACTACTTGAAGAGTAGCTAAAGCTACTTCCTAACTACTTTCAAAATAAGTAGTTATAACTACTAGTTAACTACTTTAAATTACAAATAGTTGTAACTAGTTTAGTAACTGCCAGATAAGTAGTTAATTACTTTTAAAACTACTTTGCTAAAATTGTGCTATGTGTATTGATAGTCATCAAACAGCATGCATATTTAGTGTCCGTATTTATTGCTGATATTCAACACAAGTATTAAAAATATCAAAAACACACTACATATCTAACTGTAATACACATTTGATAGCACTGTATGAACATTGGGCACAAACGAGATCTGTTCCCAAAAGGGAACACATTACAAAGTGTGGCGATCGTTGCCATGTATTCATGCATTATATGATTATTGTGTCTTTTATTAGGTAATGAAGAAGAGCTGTTCCGGTGCAGCGGTGTTGAAAGTCGTATTGGAAGATGTAAACGTGGAGCCAGTAGTTAGGGATAGGAATGAAGTGGGTGTACAACGCTACCAGAAGCTGTAGAAATAGTTGCGTCAGATTATAGACGAGTTTATATTGTTGTTGTTCGTCCATCAGCAACAGGTGCTGTGACTGATGAAGAATCTGTCGACGAAGATATTCTTGCTACAAGCGGTAGTTGGTCCTTTTGTTGTTCAATTCCATGACGATGAAATGCCAGAAGCAGGTTCTTGGAAGACTGTGAAGGAGAAAGTAGGGGCACGTGTATAATTGTAACCAAAGTGGCTGAGGGTTTGCAAATGCCAAAGCATGTTGACTCTTAGCCAATGCCATTTTATTCCATCCTCATTGTTTTTGGATATAGGCTTTTGGATTTTGGCATCAGACTCGGAATGCAATTTCAGTGGGCACTGTAGCAGGACTGTAGGCCAAGACGAATCCAAGAAACAGGGTCTTTATTACAGAGTGGCCACTCCACTGTTGTTGCGTGTCACCAACCCTCAGTGCCATGATTTGTTCTTCGACAATTTCTTTACCTCGTTCGATCTACTTGCCCACCTCAAAACTCCTGGCATCAAAGCGACCGGAACAGTTCGAAGAAGCAGGATGATGCAGTGTCTACTACAAGACATGAAAGTCTTGAAAAAGACAGCTATCTCATGGTACATATACATACGACAGCATGTGTGATTATATTATGGGAGCTATGAAGTGGAATGACAATCGCTATGTCACTGTTGATTACGACTTAGTTTGTGCAACCGGTAAAACGAAACGTTGGAGTACAGCACCAATGGCGTCGCTACATTGCTCGCTGTTTGAAGCACGCTGAAAGTTCAAAATATTTCTTACAGGTACAGTCATCGTCCGATGGAGGATGCTCGAGTGGATGGAATAAATCACCATCTTGCATCCCGCACTTATGTAGGTTCTGTGCGAGAATCTGTAGACTAGAGTGTATGAAGTGTAATGTGCCACTGCCTCTGAATTGTGAAGAGAAATATCATACTCTCGGTTAACTATTTTCATTGTTCAGTTATTGATAACACAAAGCTTTGTGAAATACATTGTTTTTCAGACACTAGTCTCATGATTCTGTAAAAATTTATTTTTTTAGTTACCACACTGCTTCTAGTTAGCACACAAATTTATAACACGATACAAATAAACATGTAAAATAATGTGCTACAATGACTACTTCTTGCAGTGATAATAGAACTATTCTTAAGCTATGTTCCCATTTGGGAACATACCTCATTTTGGCCTAATGTTCCCATTTGGGCACAACGCGTCATCTGGCGGCCATAATACCAATTAAAGATCTTGCTGTGTTTCCAACTTCTTCTTACTCAGATCTCCCAGAAAATATTATTTCACATGTGTGAGTTTTGTGACCATCACTTGGGCACTAATGGGTTAAAATTACGTTGAGACGCGTGCGCTGGCTAGCCGTAGCAAAGCCTGACCACGCAGGAGTAGCATAGAGGAGCCGTTCCAAGAGGTAGCCCAAACGATATAATTTAAGCGAGTCCTTGAAAGGCCATGGGCAACAAAGATGCGTACAGCATTTGAGTGATTGGTTGTCCTTTATGCAGATCCAATCAATGTGTGGGTCAAAGCTTAGTCTTAGACTTGCCCTTCGAAGCACATACGATGTCACCCTTGCCACACAACAATGCGACCCTGCGTCAAATTAATTCACTAAAAAATATTCCTACAATATAACTACAAATCTCATTGTCTCTTGTCATAAAGTGTCTAATGCGGACAATAAAGGCAATCGCAGAACTGAGAGTTTAACCATAATCATCGTGAATAATTTTTGACAGAAATAGGGTCGATGAATAGCTAATAGCGTTCACGCATTTCGCCATCATCATCATCATCGTCGCCATCATCATCATCATCTTGATCATCATCATCATAATCATCATCATCGTCATCATCCTCATCATTCTCATTCTCATCATCATCATCATCCTGATCATCATCATCATCATCATCATCATCCTCATCATTCTCATTCTCATCATCCTCATCATCATCAACATCATCCTCATTATTCTCATTCTCATCATCATCATCATAATCATCATCATCATCATCCTCATCATTCTCATTCTCATCATCATCCTCATCATTCTCATTCTCATCATCATCATCATCATCATCATCATAATCATCGTCGCCATCATCATAATCATCTTGATCATCATCATCATCATCATCCTGATCATCATCATCATCCTCATCATTCTCATTCTCATCATCATCATCATCATCATCAACATCTTCTTCATCATCATCTTCTTCTTCTTCATCATCATTATCATCATCATCACCACCACTACCGCCACCATCATTCTCGTAATCGACGCCACTGCCATAATAATCATTGTCATCATTTACTCGAATATGGCTCATAACTCCAGTCTCTATTTCAAGAGTTGCAAACTCACGGAGCTCAAATGCCATTGCACCTACATTCTCTTGTCCTTGGCGCTCTTTTACTCCTTTATCCTGCATTCGCTTGTCCTTTGCGGTCTGTCGCATCTGTTGTTGCATTCGCTTTTGCTCTTTCTCTTGCATTCGCTTGTCCTTTGCGGTCTGTCGCATCTGTTGTTGCATTCGCTTTTGCTCTTTCTCTTGCATTCGCCTGTCCTTTGCGATCTTTCGCATCTCTTGTTGCATTCGCTTTTGCTCTTTCTTTTGCATTCGCCTGTCCTTTGCGGTCTGTCGCATCTGTTGTTGCATTCGCTTTTGCTCTTTCTCTTGCATTCGCCTGTCCTTTGCGATCTTTCGCATCTCTTGTTGCATTCGCTTTTGCTCTTTCTCTTGCATTCGCATGTCCTTGGCGATCTTTCGCTCCTCTTGCTGAATTCGTTTTTGCTCTTTTCCCTGCATTCTCTTGTCCTTGGCAATCTTTCGCTCCTCTTGTTGCATTCGTTTTTGCACTTTTTCCTGCATTCTCTTGCCCTTCGAATGTTTTTGGCAATCTTTTTCACCTCTTACCGCATTCGGTTGTCTTAGACCACCTTTTGCTCCATCTGGTGCATTCACTTGTCCTTTGCTATCTTTTGTTGTTCTACCCACATTGCTTTGTCCTTGGCGAGTGTTTTCTTTTATTACTACATTCGAATGCCCTTTGAATTTTTTTGATCCTGTTGTTGCAATACTTGACCCTTGAGGCTCATTTACTATTATTGTTGCATTTCCTGGGCATTGACTCCCATCTTCCACATTTTCTCTTCTACTGCGATGTTTTATGCAGCACCAAACTATAACATATCACAAATGGCGGATTATTGATTACAATGTTTGAAACAGCAAGAATTTATAAGTTCGGAAGACAATTTCTTATAATATCAATTCACACAATTCATTTTTATTTGTGCGCAAAATTATTACAGCAGTCAATCAATCGTTTTATTCAAAACTGTTCAAGCTACGAATTCAGTTGCTTTGTCATGCGCTAAAATATAACGGGACTCATCTTTGCTTCCTGTAACAGCCCTTTGTCCGTGTGGCTCATTTGTTTTTTCTTGATTTATTCCAGGAAACAACTTTAAACAAACTGGTTACTAAATGTGTGTCATATTATCTACGATTATTGGATATCAGGATATTCTTAGACTCTCGGGGCGACCACCAGTCTCTAGCTAACTCATACAGCTAATTAGACATTCCCCTATAAAGAGGCTGAGGTGTAAAATTTCGATCACCTTTCCATCTCAGCATGAACCCATATGCCAGTGAACTGAGCTTGTGCTTGCTAGTATATGTAACTAAGGGTGGAGTACGTGTAAAAGAATCGGAAGCTAACTGCCATAAGTACGTAAAGGTCTGACTCTTCTGCCAATTGCACCGCAACCCGGAGCAAAGGGTGAAAGATAACTCCTCGGCTTCAACCTATTCATGGACTTCTCGATTCTTTCTCCATCCTGCCTTAACCCATATCATCACCCGGTCGTCAATGCACAGCTTAATGGTGCGATAGTAGTTAGCCTTGCCCCCTTATGGACGACAGAGACCTCAGCTCATACGTGCAGATATTATGACGCGTAGGAAGACTCTACCATGCTATGATTGTAACACCCAGCACCCGTATGGTATTTCCTGAGCTGAAAGAATAAGAGGGCGGCACTGTCTCTTATGAACAGTTTCCTATGAACAGTTTTAACCAGTTTTCATGGATTGGTTTCGTATTGGATGTTATTAGAACATGATTGGCTTTGGATAAATTCAGGGAGAGTAGTTTTGCTTTAATGTTCAATCATCTACTTTAGCTGCGCTACATGTGTATGGTCAGCTCTGAATTCAATTTATTGTAGAATGTATGAGTGAAGAAAACACTGTAGTCATATTATCAACTGGTAGTATGTAACTACTAAGCATTTGCAGTTTGACTAATCAGATCCGGGTTTCTACAGGGAACAATAATTATGATAGGTCCATTACTTTTATAATTTTGCATAATTGATTTCAAAGAAACATATGATCTAGGTCTACTCCTTTTAATACTGCAGCTTTTCAAGTTTCTTTACAGGTATGAGATTCCAATATCAACATCGAAATCCTAAATAAAACCAGTATTACAATATTACAGAGAGACAGTCATCAATAACATTTTCAGCTAGACTCGTTAAAACCAGCCGCTACCACCGGTATCACCATTATAACAGTGACAAAGTCACAACACCAACAAAGTCACCATCACCAGCAACTACAAAAGATAGTAGCCTACTTGCATGGCAAACAATTTAGCGAACTTTAACCACTTCACTCCACAAGTGTAAGAGTTAAGTGAAACCAAATACCGAGTGTACCAAATTATATTTTACCATATACGATGATGAAGATTGGAACGAGGACTGCGAAAACGATTGCAGTAGTTGTGCTATCAGACATTGTAGCAGTTGTCGATTCGTCAGCGGCTGCTGTAATGTGAAATCAGAGAGCAACAATGTCAGCCTTCTTTTTGAAAATAAATAAACAGACCAATGCTAATTGTCAAGTGACACAAACACTTCCAGACCTCCTTGCATTAGACATGCTCACAATAAATTCTACCGGCTCCTTCCAATGTTATTATTGCATAGTAACCTGACTACCAAGCGACCCAGTTCCGAGTTGGTCACTCTCTTTTATATCTCGCTACTTCTAAAAAAAACAGACGACGCTAGGATCATTGTCAGGCAACGTATTTGAATAAATATCACACTAACTTAATTACCAATTGGTCAGTTAATGGAATCCAATGACGATGCTCAGTAATAAAAGCAGAAATATGTTAGAAACGAGGACGTTAGCAGTCGAACGAGCAGCTACATCGAGCATAGACTGGAGCGGACTGAGGCGGAGTTTTGGTAGACCAATGAGTAATGAGTTACAGTAGTCAATGCGGGAACAGATGAAGGCATGAGCCATGGGCGAAAGCATTGTCTAAAACATAGATCGTCGGATAGCGCGTATACTTAACACATAAAAAGCTGGAAAGAGCTGGTTAGAGATATGTGCAGAAAGGAGAGAGTAGGGTCTACTGTCTAGATTAACACCCAGATCGCGGAGATTTGTCGAGAAAGTTAACGTAGGGAAGCGCTTGGCAGGTAAAGCACAATCAAGTTTATGGAGCTGATGGCGGGTGCCCAGCCAGATCAGTTGAGTTTTGGAATAGTTTAGCAAATGATGATGTGAGGACATCCCACAGTTGAGATCAGCAGAGAGAGATTTAATAACATGTGAAGGATCAGGCTTGTGGGCACATGAGCCGTGAATAAACGGCCTGGCCATCGTCAGTATTTAGCAAAGAGACGAGAAATATGACATGGTTAACATGACATATAAAGAGTTGAACCCGCGTTGATCCTAGAGTTACCCCAAATTTAACATGCACCCAGGAGGTGTGCAACGATATTCTCTTACTTATACAGCCTTTCTTCGCTATTTAAATATATATGAATATGTTGCTGCGTTACTACACTGTATTATAACTAGTTTAATAGTGCTTATTATAGACGTGTAGAAGATTACACTATATGAGAGTTCATTATTGTACATTGATCCAGGTGCGTAAATCCCTCTGAGTGATGGAGGCAAACCTCCTAGTTCCAAGTGTCAGGAAGGCGAGATATTCCCCTCTAAGGCTAAAAAATCTCCCTTTCTGAAATTGGAGGCATTTACCTCCGGAGCCCCCGCCCCTATCTGGACGCCTCTGCATTGATCAATTAATGAACCAGTGTTTCGCCACTGCTAGCTAATATACGGTAAACAAAAGTGGGATATCATAAGTTAATCAAGATCAGCTGTTGCAGTCAAAGAGGTGGACATATGGGTTGACTATGAAGTTGTCGTGTGCAGCGCATGAGCAGTGAAGAACTTCAACTGTAGAGATGAGATGCAAGATCGGATTGGGGTCGACAGTGAAGGATAGTAGACGTGTTTCATGTCCTCTCGACAAGTATCTAATTTTTCGTCATGATTAGCAGTTGAACTTAATAAGGCGGACTATCAGAAAAGTCAGTAATGATAAGTCAAGTTATCATTGTGAATAATCGGACGCTTGTGTACTAATCACAAAAATTACAAAACATCATACTTAGCGAAACGATGTGCGTGAACTTTCTTTGAGTTGCACGCGGACTTACGGAGAGTCACAAGACGGTCGCGAGGTGTTGTGGTTGGAGATCGGTTTCGTCTGAACCTTTGATATGTAAAAGAAGCCGTGTGATTGCTGTTGAGGAACATTTCTTCCTAAACGAATAAGCGACAACTTCGAAAGATGTCGAGCTAAAGACAGAGTGATGTGGTAAAGTCATTCCTAACGGGTCGGACTAATCGAAAAATAAATCTAGGCCAATCGCCAGCATTAAGCAAGATGGGCGAGGTCGACGCTAGTCTCCTTCTGATCAACGTGGGAGGGTAAGGAAATATAGATAAGCTAATAATATAAATTAGATACACGCTGATCTAAGTAGGCCAATATAAACTATTCAGAGATCTGATGTACATTGTTGATATGATAGTTATTCTTTACACTCATTGTCATATCTAAAAGCTATTGTTGAACTCTCAGTTGGTTAGGTGAACTTCGAGTCTACTTAATTCATAACAACAAGTAACATGATACCAGATCAGTTTACCAGTTTATCAGTTTACCTCACGAGTGATTTGTACAGGTAAATTCGTTGCAACGTGTGAGAGTTACCTAAGATTATTATTTGGTAGGACCGAAGCCAAAGCAGGAGGCCGATGAGACCAAAAGGCGACGCAATCGAATTTAATGGTTCACCATATCGAGACCCGACTGCTCGTGGAAAGGAAGGAGTTGCAGAGAAGCAAGTCGCTCTAAAGACTTAGAGAGAAAAGATAGAGCGATAGTTTTGGCATGAGCCGAGAACCAGGTTCGGCTTGCTAAGAGTGGAAAATATTACTTTAAACCGAAATTGGGCTATGAGCGGAGGCCAATGTACGTGTTCAGTCATGAAGGTCGAGATATGTGAGAAACAAGGCAGGCAATCGCACGGGCAGATGCATTTAGCACTGATTACAGAGGAGACAGACGAGAATTAGATAGACCAATGGGTAGCAAGCTACAGTGATCACTGTGAGCTACAGTGATGAATTTATATATTATATTCACTTAAGCAGAACTTACACATATGCGACATTTTTATTGACGATATTATTATCGTGCGACATTATGAACGTGCGACAGTATGACTTGCGACATTTTGACTTGCGATATTATTATCGTGCGAAATTTATAATTGCGACATTTTGACTTGCGATATTATTATCGTGCGACATTATTAACGTGCTATACTTCTATTTGCGATATTTTGATTGCCAAATTCTATTCTCGACATTTTTCATGAGACATTTTCTTCGGATACCACGAAAGAGTGTTGTCAATGGTCATCCAAAAGTCACGAACACCAGTAGAGAAAGTGAACATAAAGTAGGTCATAGTCAAGTTTAATTAGCTGCTCCCGGATGCCAGACCAGATCAGCGAAGTTTTTGTACAATTATTGAAGCGTCTCGTTGCCTCCTCCCCCCAACAAAGCTATTCCAATTTCGCCTTCTCAGCTCCATTGACCGTGATGCATTCGGACTCGGCCTTAACTCCTCCCTTCTCCACAATTCTCCAGCAGACCATGCTGATCTCTTGTCTGCATACAATCCCACCATGTCAGAACTCATCGATAAACATGCTCCAATCATCACTAAATCTGAAACTCATTCAAATAATCCATAATTTAATTCCTTCTCCAATCTTTCTGATCATTGCGCCGTAACCTAGAACGAACATACATACAAACGGGCGGCGTATTTATTTTCAAGAGAGTTGAAACCATGACAAATGTTTACTAAAACCAACTTCCTTCAATAAAAAGCCCAAGGTCAATCTACCATTTATTGTACATGTACACTCAAATTCATCCAACCTTCTAGATCTTTGGAATTTACAGTTAAATTGCTTCTCAATCGCGGCTTCCCTCAACCCTTCCCAACTCTATTGCACATGTATCCATTGCCAACTCATTTTAATTATGTGTTTATGATGACTAAATAAAGAGCTCTTGTTGAACGAAAATTTATGACGACGTCATCATAAATTTCCGTGCAACAAGAGTTCTTTATTAGTCATCATAATAAAAAAATTAAAATTTTAATATTCATGCTCATTTGCATGTATCTCACAACCGGCACTATGAACACTACTATAATTTCGAACAAGATAATTGAACACGTAAACATGGGTAACATATAAATTCGATTTACTACATGACTATAATAATTAACCATAACAACATAATGAAACCCACAAAGCATTGCATTCTGTTAGTGCCAGGCCCAAGCAAGAATAAAGAAGGAGGGCAACGCTGTTGTTCTCTATTATCATACATTGGCGTTCTTCAACACAGCACCACAGTTTCCAAGAAGAACTGAGTCGATATAGGCCTATTATAAAATTTACTTCTAGTGGACAAAGAATCTTATTCGCTCCGGGCACTAATCAAATGAACAGTACCTCCACAGTCTAACATCTGCCTATTATTCGAATCTATTGTCTAAAGATGCAAACATTCAAATAAACAGAGTACAAAAGTCAATTTTCTGCGTGATACAAAAACAGATGGCCAGTCAGAGATATATGACGCGACGCATTGAGACAGATAGACGGGTAGAAGGAAACACAGTCAGATATCTAGACCTACAAAAGGCCCCACAGACAGAGAGGTAAACAGTGAAGCAGGCAGACAGATAACTAGACGGACGGATATCCATACAACTGGATAGAGGAACAGATGGTTGGTCAAATACGTGTGCCTACACACATGAGAGTCAACGCCAATACCATGATTAAGATGATGAAATCTATGCAAAGGTATCAAACTTACCATTTTAAACAACTTTCTCACGCAAGTAGGCCTATCCATAAGCTACATGTATGCAGACTAAAATATAATCAGGCAAAAGCTCATTCTTAACAATGTAATTAGCACAATCTGATGCATTTGCCATTGGCGTAAGGAATGCTGCTGTTTCAGTGAGGGCCATGTGTCTTTTGTCAAACGACTCAAAGTACATTTCCACGTATACATTCCTGATATTGTTTGATAATGCATACCATCACTGCGGCACAAATTCTAGACAAAAAGTTCTAGTAAAAAAAATTCAGTTTTGACCACAATAATTGTACGAAAATTGGTGTAGACAAAACAAATGTTTACATCTAAAAGCATTTACTTTATACGGGACCACACACATGCACATACATACACACACACACATAACCAAACACACACAAAAGACACACACACAACAGTTTGATGCATTGATGCTCTTATGTAATGGAGTTTGATTTGGAAGCTTAATAAGTTGTTGTGTTGAAAAATGTATCAAAATATAGGTATGGACCTATGTAGGGAATTGAAGTTTGAAGCATTTAAACTATTATGTATTGCAGTTTGGTGTTGGAGTTGAAGGAACTGTTAGATTAAGTAAGTGAGTAAGAAAACCAGTAGTTGGAATGTAAGAAAAGCCCATGGTGCAATATACCAAACAAAAGCGTGCGGTGAGTAAATAAGTAAATGAGTAAGAAAACCAATGTAGGAAAAGCCGATGGCTGGAATACGGCCAAACACATACCGATGGTAAGTAAGTAAATTAGTAAGAAAGACGATAGCAACAAATGCATGCCTTTGATAAGTGAGAGAAAAGCCGATGGGTGGAATATTCCAAACAAAGGCATTTAACGAGTAAGTAAGAAAGCCGATGGCGAAAAATTCAGTGGTAAGTAAGTAAGAAATCCAATAGTTGGAATACATCGAACAAATACATTTGATAGGCAAGTAAGTAAGTTGATGGAAAAGTCATTGGTTAGGGTATGAGAAACAAATACAGTTGATAAATAAGTAAGAAAAGACGTTGGTTGGAGTATGAGAAACAAATGCCGATGGCGTACAAGAGTTGAGATTCAATGGCGGTTTTGCCCATGGTGTTGAAATTTCATTGCCGTTGGTTTTACTGATAATGGTAGGGTTTCAGTGCCGATGGGATACAAGAGTGTAGCGATGTGCCTATTAAAACCCACATTTCTTATGTATTATTAACATTATAATATGCAGTCAATGTTAATTAGTTTAAATTAATTCAGAGTTAATTAATGCCAGCCTATAAATATAATGTAAAGGCGCTATAAGATTAAGTTAGAGCCCTTACTAACAGTGTTGTTGGGGAGAACTGGTCGACAGCAATTTGACATTCAGGAGGCAATGTTAAAAGGTCTGATTTTGGCCATCGGTCGTCTGCTGGGGATTGTACGGGGAAATGCGTCATCCGGGCTGCGTGAGTTTGCAATAAAATGTTCAGTATTGTTGGTGCTGAGAAAAAGTCAACACGTAATTCTCAAGTTGCGAACTCTCACAGAAGTTTTAGGAGTTCGGACAGTTATTTGACCCTGGTTCGTCTAGAACTGCTGAGGGGTGCGAATGGTGCAGTGGT
The DNA here is from genome assembly GCA_959347315.1 of Bimastos eiseni. Classification (NCBI taxonomy): domain Eukaryota; kingdom Metazoa; phylum Annelida; class Clitellata; order Crassiclitellata; family Lumbricidae; genus Bimastos; species Bimastos eiseni. The sequence continues at coordinate 5,205,185 of OY365814.1, forward strand.
GAACAGTACTGTGATCGTCGAGTAATGATGGATGTATTCTCCGTGTGTAATCAGGAGTTATTTTCGTTCTCGAACTATCGGTCATGAGCGGTGGAATGCAGAAACTCTTTTCACGTTAATATAAATGGACTGAGAGATTAATATTAGCATCTATAGTGTGTCTCTTCTGACATACTTGTCAACGGAATCGAGGCTACGCAAGTATCACATTAAGTCCGATTCATCTTTCGGACGTGACGAGTGCGAGTGGAGTACGGCACAGAAGCATTTGAGGTGAAGAGGCTAGAGGCAACAATCATCCGAGAAGAAGCAATCGACAGAATTTAAACAAAGAAAGAATCCAAATGAACACTACAGAAATCCACTGCAGATCTGCTCCATTCCCGTGGGTGGTAGATATCTGACTTAAGAAGCGCTATTAGCTAATCTAGGCTGGCTAGGTAGTCATAAGTTAGATTAGTTCATAATCAATCTATATCTTAGAATTCTATTTAAATATTTTGCTGATTTTGACTGTTTTTGCAATATAATTGACGATGAAAGTTTGCAGTAGTTATTGATTAATTAATACTCAATTGAACTCATGAATATGTATATGAAGAGGTGTAATGGCCAAACCAAGGCAGAATAAGTTGAACTGTGTATATGCATCGTTACACCGAGTTGAGATTCAATGTTTTCATTGCCGTTGATTTTGCTGATGGTGTTGAAGTATCAATGCCGTTGGTTTGACAGATACTGTTAAAATTTCAATGGTTTTACCGATGGCATAAAAGAGTTGAGATTCAATGGTGGTTTTGCCGATAGTGTTGAAATTTCAATGCCGATGGTTTACAAGGGTTGTGTTTCACAGCAAAATTATTGGTTGGACAATGAGATTAGGGTTGTAAGAGCCAACAGAGGTGAAGTTTCAAAGTTTTAAGTTCCGAATCGGTATACGTGCTAAGTGTTTGCATGCAATTTGGTCTTGAGAAAATATTTTTGCTTCTATAGCGGCTTGAATCAACCCCAAGTTGGTATTTTGAAAGCGGCCGGCCCCCTATCCACGTGTGGGCACTACACTGGAATAAATGGTATGATTTGTCACAAAAATCAATACATTGTAATTTTTCAAGTTGCACCAAAACCCAATAATTGTCATAAAAATTCATACTCGTCAAATATTAAAATGCAAAGTCATCGGCTTTTATGAATATCTAGATTCCTCATTCGATCTCATTCGATCTCTTCCTCCCCTCACCCCTCTCTCTTTCACTCTCACTCTCACCCTTTTCCATCCCCTTTCTCCCCCTTTCTTTCCATTCCTCTCTCTCTCTCTCTCTCTGTCTCTCTCTCATTCACTCCATCTCTGTCCCTCTCTCATTCTCTCGCTTCCTCCCCCTCATCCACTCTCTCTTCCTCTTTTTCACTCTCTTTCATTCCATCCTTCTCTACCTCTCACCTCCTCTTTCCTCCTCTCTTTCATTCCATCCCTCTCTCCCACTCTCTTCCCCAATCTCTATCTCATTCTTTTTCTACCTCCCATCACCATCTCCCCTCCTCTCTTTCAATCTCTTTCACTCCCTCTCATTCTCTCTCTCTCTTCATCCCCCTTTCCTTCTTTCACTCCATCCCTCCCTCCCTCTCTCTCTCGCTCTCTCTCTATCTCTTCCTCCCCTCACCTCTTCTTTCCTCCTCTCTTTCATTCCATCTCTTCCACTCTCTACTCTTCTCACTCTCATTTTCTTTCTTCCTCCTTTCCCCTCCTCTCTCCTCCTCTCTTTCTCTCTCTTTCACACTCTCTTATTATCTCCACTCCATCTCTTCCTTCCTTCCTTCCTCCCTCCCTTCCTCCTATTTTAGGTGCTCAACTTATTCTGAATTGTTCAACTGAATTTTGATTACTGTGCAATGCTAATTGTCATTAGAAATGTTCAAATGGCTTATAAAAGTAGAAGCGGTATCGATTAATACAATTTTCCTAAGTATATAAGTAGGCCCTAGAAGCTGGATTGATGAGAAAACCAGACCTAAATCGAAGCTGAATTTATGAAAAAATCTGTTTTAATTAAAACAGGATTGACGAAAATAATCTTTCTTGAATTGAAGCTGGATTGTTGAAAAATTATGTTTAAATGCAAGCAGAAATGAAGAAAAGAATCAAACTTCAATAGAAGCTGTTTTGATGAGAAATATTTGCGCCAAAATAAACTGAGCACCTAAAATAAAAGATCACCAATTTATCATATGCGCTATTCCGTTATCGTCAAGGAATATGCGGTTAACGATTCAAGTGAGGCTAAAGGGTTAACTAAAATATGATGCAAAGATATGACAGCTCGACCTACTTACAGCGCACTGAACATAAGCAATTAAGCATGGCGGCGCTGAGCCTTGCCATCTAATATTGCCAGATAGTTGCTGCCCGATAATTCTCCTGTCAAGTCGATGACGTGCTTGTAGAGCACCTCAAGAAGATTACGATAGAATTCAATTGCTTGGAGACCGAAAGGGAAATAAAAGGTTACTTGCGTGTGTACTGTTGCGGACTCCTTTCGGCGACGACCATGCTGTCGTAATGGATTTAATCGAGGTGCTATAGAAGTCAATGAATGATCGGGCCAGTCAGGCAGTTCGGTATACATTGGCATCCCATCCTCCTTACGAGGTTCCCCACCAGGAAAAGAGAAACCCTTCTGGCGCCTTCGAACCTTCGCTCGACGCCATCTTAAAAGTGACTTCAAGATCCATATAATCTTCTTCTATGCCTTCTATGCCGCGGTTCTCGGGCAGAGGGTGATGATGGGTCCCTCTTCACCGTCAGGGTTCTTACTTTCCATTCGACAGACTCGAGGCTGAACTAGGCGATAATTGGACGAGATAAAGCTGACGACGGTGCTATACAAACGCGCTACTTTACATAGGACAAATTGCAGGACTTAGTGAGGCCTATACTATTAATAATGACGACACCTTCAGATAGCCATTTAAATCAAATGCCGCTTTATTACAATTATCATAAACTTTCTGTCAGAACGAAATAATATGCAGAGATACACTTCTATCTCATAAATTAAGAAAAGGCGTCACAACAAATCAACTAATGGCATACAGTTGTTCAAGGCGGCTCACTATGACATGTACACATTGAACTACACAAAAGTCAATTAATCTTCGCAATACTTCGGCTCCATATTAACCGTCATGACTATTTACTGGCCGCTATAAAGACATCGAAAACTTATTCACTACCACTAATCTCTTGTGCCCATGACCCATCATCTACACAATCTACACAAAACAACTACACAAAATTCAGTCACAACCTCCATAATACAAATGGCGGCCGAAAGCGCAATGATCAAGCCGGAGTTTCTCTAACTTCTCGATTAGCCAAAGTTACTGCCAGATAGGGTTCAAAACCTTCCTCGCCCGTGTCCAGATCCTATCCTCATGCTCCCTTCCATGGATGCTTGGGTCTATGGCGAAATTTTACTGGATAAAAATCGTAAATTGCAAGCTACAAGAAACCCAACTTCTTTAACGGAAGCGACGACAACAACAAAGGAAAGATGCACTATACAAAGAGCCTACATCATACTACAATTATATAGCGCAACTGTTCCTCTCTTTAGTTACATTGACTAGCTAATCTAAATAAAACTATCGCTTAATAATCTAATAAAGATCAACCTTAAGTGCAAAAAAATTACTTTTCGTCACAGTACTGTATTTGGTGATGAATGACACATGAATGTCAAGTCGGTTTCATGTGTGACGATAATAATAGAAGATTGGGTTTTTCTGGACCCTCTTTTATCTGGTTGATATGGCGCAATCGTTGCATTTCGTTAAGAGATTGTTGATTACATATATAGGCCTAATCATCAATGATGATGTAAACTTTCCGAAGTGGAGCTCGTCACGAAAGACTCTTTTGAGTGGTTTAACGATATTTAATTTTTTGCATTTTGGTAATTTGTTTCTCAATGTTTTTGTTTTGTCCGCAAACATTTGATACATTGCATTGTCATGCAAGCCTGAAATGTGTGCAAAATTTCAGCTCTTTAGGTCGACGAGAACATATCTAAAAAGAGCTGAAATAAGTCGTACCAACCGTGGCAAACTTTATGCAAGCCAAGTTAATTAAAAGAGGGTGAAAAAGACTTGGTACTATAATTTTTATTCACACGAATTAATTTCAGATTTATTAAGATGGCCAGAAGACAGTATTATTTTTTTAAAGTAGAAACTAGATTGATTATAATAATTATTATTTAATGGAAGCTGGATCGATGAAGAGAATTTAAAATTGTGTTTTAGAGTAGGCCTATTTAGGCTAATTAAAAAAATTTTGATCAGAATTTCCATTTTGTCATCAATAGAACTTCTATTATTATGCAAGATATTTTCATCTATCTAGCTTCAATTCATCCATATTTCTCTTCGTCGATCCAGCTTCCATTTAGGTATATTTCATTCAATCAATCAAGCTGCCATTAAGTGTAATTCTTTTCATCAATCCAGCCTTCACTTCGGTACATTTCTTTTCATCAATCGGGCTTTCGCTCGCCTACATGGCCTTGTTTACACAGATTCCACGTCCATCGTAACGACATTCTCACGTCAATCAAGCATGACATTTTCATTGATCCAGCTTCCATTTATGCATGAATTCTTTCGTCAGTCCAGTTTCTACTTGCAAATTTTTTTTCCATCGATCCCGTCTCCACATAAAGCTACAGTCGGAATCTATGCACGTCAACAAATGTGAGGACGGGTCAAAAAATAGGTTAAAATACACTAGAAGCTCCATGGTATAATAAAATAGGTTAAAATACACTTTACCCGATATACGAAACTAACACTAACCTTAACCGACCCTCACGATGAGAAGACGTTATTGTGGATGATACCTTCGTATTATACACTGAAATAAATCCAAAATTAATTCGGGTGAATAAAAATTATAGTACCAAAGACTTCTTCTGAACCACCTACACAATGTAGAACCCGTGTAATGTTAGGCTATGAATTTTTTTTCGGCCGTCACCGCAAACTATTTCTCCCTAACCAATGTTTCGCCTAATACGGTGCCATTAAAATCAGCGAGATTTTACAATTGTGAGGACGATAGATTCATACATTGTTGAAACTGTGGATATATGCAAGAATCGTTTTTGACTTAAATTAACAACATATTTTAAGGCTTTTCAGTCAGAGGCATAAAGCATTTCAACCTGGAACATAAAAAAAATATTTATAATGTGCTATAATGACGGTAGCCTACTATGCTATTTGTTCAACCATTTGTGCAGGCTTTTGAACAATAAATAGCCATGTTTAGACGATAGCTAAAATTATTTCTCAATTTTTTATCGTCCATGTTTTGTCAAAGATTGTTCAAATATACTGCACACTTGTAAAATGGCGTCTATTTCTTTAGCCTGTTTGCGGTAATAAGCCTAGGCTACAGCGTATATTTAATTTCCTTGCTGTCAGGAAGGTCAGGATCAAATTACAAGCCACGTCAAAATTGTTATATTATGTTATTTCAATCTCACATCTATTCATATTCTCAACCGTGAATATAATACTTGAGTTGCAATCTTTGGACATATAACTTACTTCATTATTTGTGTTAATTATCTAAACCTAACATTGTCACCATATCTTAATTTTTTTTGTATTTTTGCTGCCAGCGTTGTTGCTACGACCGGTTTTCTTTTGTCTTTTTGTTCAGCTGCATTTTGGACATTGCTTATTTTCTTGTGACATTTTATAGTTCTTTTATTGTTGTTCTTGTTTTTTTTGCATTTTTGGTCCTTATTATTTTTTGACCATGAACTCTAAACCAATTAAATTAGTTAAATGCATGCTATGTTCTCATGCCTTAAATCATCAACCGACGTGTATTAATTGCTCTATCTGCAACGATTGCAGTCACTTCCATGTCTCAAAGAATTCCAGATCATGGTTTTGCCCTAATTGTAATTCCAAATTATTTCCCTTTAATCATAATAACAGACAATGGTGAATTTAATGATTGTTTGCATGAAATGTTCTCTTAAGTCTATTGCTAGATCACTAAGGGAAGGTTCTTGGCTAAACCTTTTTCATGAACCTGATGCAAATAGACCACTCATTAATATTGACAATTAATAGACATAGAAAATGTACTATCACTGATGAAAATTGATCGAGACCTGGTTGGACTCTATCTCAGCATGTAATATTCACATCCAAGGATATCCCTTTGAGTATAGATGTAGGGCAGAGGGCAAGGGTGGGTAGTGGGCTTTTCTATTAGGGACGCTATTAACCATAGAATTGTTCACACCACAATACTTACGAATCACTGATCATAAAAGTCCCATCGTCTGATGGCTCTTACTTTATTACTGAAGTAATACACGGGCCATCTGTTCTCATCCTGGACACCTTTATTGATGAATAGAACCAAGTACTGATCATTATGCAACCAAAAAAGGACGCATATGTCATAGGTGATTTAAAAATCGATCTATGGATAACCCAGGAACATACATTGACCAACTCTTTTCTCGATCTCATGATTTCCTTTCACTTTCTCCAAGTCATTACTCAACCCACCCGGATCACGCCTACAACCGCCTATATCATTGATAATGTGCTAACCAATAGAATTTTTAATATTAAGGACTCTGCAATACTGATTGATGATATCTCAGATCTCCTACCAATCATGGTATGGATTGAATCACGCCACAAAACGACTAAAACATCATTGTTTGCACCCTGCCATCAAACTGATATAAATGCCAGAGAAATCTTTAGAGAATTGCTAAGCCAGCTTGACTGGTCTGAAGTAACGGATCACTGCAACCTTAATGACCCAACATCTGCATAATATGATGTCTTCTTGTTGAAACTTAAATCAGTGTATGACAAAGCTTTTCCTTTTATTATTAAAAAATCCAATCCACCAAGGACCCCTCACCAACCACGGATCACTTTCGCTCTTTTGAAATCATGCAAAACCAAAACTTAACTGCATACTAAATTAATGAAAAATCCCACACCAGCGAATAAAAGGAAATTCTTAAAATTTCGAAAAAAATTTCAGGCTGTATAGATTGGATTAGTAGAGCAAAAGTTTTATGCCATTGCATTTACGAAATATAGCAATGATCAAAAACAAAAATGGAAAATAATTAAGACCATCCTAAGAGTAAAACCACATGATCACATGTTAAATCTATCTCGCACAACGGAGTCGAAATTGTAGATGGAAAAATTAATAGCTAACAAATGTTACACCAACATTACCTGTGTTGCACAGGACCTGGTAGATAAAATTCCTCGGTCTGAGAACTCTGTTAATACATACTTGAACCCTACCCGTACCTCTTCTTTTGCAATCTTTCCAGCCACACCTGATGAACTTGTTAACCTGAGTCACTTGCTTAAAATTACTTCTAGCTCAGGTCATGACGACCTAATTCCATGTCTAATTAAACCTATTTAAACCTTTTTGTCTCACCACTAGCTGCCGAAATCAACTGCTCGCTCTCAATTAGTATTCTCCCTAGTTGGCTCAAATTAACCATAGCAATATAACCATAACCATATTGTTTATTGGTTCCAAAAATATTACAAGATAAATCAGAGAGAACATAAACATAGTCACAATCGTATTGGGAACAAGGAAACAAAAACCCTAATGGGACAAATTGTCCCGTTAATCGGGTTGCCCATTTAATTATAACATGTACAGACGGATGGTTTAGGATAATAACATAAAATAATTAGCCGTAGGACTTAACCAGTAAACTAAGTAGACAATAGGAGAGAAAAAAAGAAAGTTGTACATTAAATGCGAGGTGCTATTCGCTATTATTTAGCAATCACAATCAGATAACTACGTAGACACTGTTTGAATGCACATATATTAGGCTTTTGGCGGAGGGTTATTGGCAGATTATTCCAGATTGTCGGTCCGGTGCATTTAATGGGAAATTTTCTAGTGTTTGTGCAGGCAAAAGTAGGCCTATAGGTATTGGTGTTGGAGGTTCAAAGAGCATAAGGATTAATTTGCGATGAGCGGGTAAAGTTATCGGAGAAGATAGACGGAAGCACATTATTATGATGTTTAAACATTAGCTCGGCAGTTTGAAAGGTCACTCTTTGGTTGACTTTGAGAATCTTAGTTTGTTTGGAAATGAGGTCAGTCGAAAGACAATAGCCCGACGCATTTACCAAACGCAGTGCTCTTTTCTGGAGTATAACTAGTCTTGACAATCTTGAGGGATAGTTAGAGGCGCAAATTAAGGTGCAGTAGGAGAAATAAGGGTGGATCAGTGTAGAATATAAGTTCAAACGAACTTGTTTATCTAATAAATGGGTTATTCTTGATAAAACGCCTAAATTTTTAGCAATTTTGGTTCCTATGCTTTCAACATGACTGTTCCAGGTTAGATGTTGGTCTATATGAATTCCTAAGAATTTTGCAGAAGAAACCTTAGGAATGAGCAAGTTGTTTATAAAGAGCGAATCCTGAATGGTAGGTGGTAATTTGCGGTGGGAGCAGAAAAAAAATATGGTTAGTTTTTTCGACGTTGAGGGAGAGTTCATTTTCAGAAAACCAGTCATTTACATGGTTGAGCTCTTTATTGAGCAATGAAAACAGTTCTTTATCAGATTTATGGGAGGCAAAATGTTAGTGTCGTCAGCAAATAGTAAAAAGGTAATTAGGTTAGACGCGTTTGGAAGATCATTCATAAATAATAAAAATAACAAGGGACCAAGGATCGAGCCTTGAGGTACACCGTGCTTGACAAGCTTAAAATTGGATAAATGGCCATTACATTTAACTTGTTGGTGCTTGTTTGCTAGGTAACTGGCGAACCAAGAATAGGCAATGCCTCGAATTCCCAAGTTACATCATTTGGTTAAAAGAAGATTATGGTTCACCGTGTTGAAGGCCTTGGCAAGGTCAATGAAAATGCCTGCAGCATATTCGTTACTGTCAATAGCTACAGAGATACTATCTTGTAAGTTAAGAAATGACATGGAAGTGGAATGGCCTGCCTGAAAGCCGTGCTGGAGCGAGTAGAGAAGACCCTTTTTATCAATATATTCATATAGGCGTACATGCATAGCCTTTTCAAATAATTTGGATAGATATGGTAGGATTGAAATGGGCCTATACTTGGAAATACTGTCTTTGGGTCCTTGCTTGTGAATTGGTGTGACTTTAGCCAGTTTTAGATTACTGAGAACAATGTCAGTTGAGTACGAGCAGTTAATTATATGGGATAATAGCGGGGCAATGAGATTTAGTATGGGACTAATTAAGCTAGGATTGAGGTCATCAGGTCCAAAGCTGTTGGTGGTGTTAAGTGAGTGACTTAGGCTGACAAGTTCATCAGGTGTGGTCGGGTAAATTGCAAATGAGGTCAGAATAGGTGGGCTAAGGCACCTATCAATTGTATTAGGTGATAGAGGTATCTTATACACAAGGTCCTGTGCCATACGAGTGAAATAATTATTAAATTTGTCCGCTATTAGTGCTCATTCGTAATTTCAACTCCATTATAAGTCAAGCTTTTAATAATATGTTCAGGAGGTTTGACCCTCAAAATACTTTTGATTACTTTCCAGGTTTGTTTTATATCGTTGCTATATTTCATAAACTCAACAGAGTAAATATTTTGTTCATCTTTTTCTCGTTAACACTCGAACTTGTTTCTAAATTGTATGAATTTTTCCTTATTCAATGTTGTGGGATTTTTTATAATTTTTTGCATAATTTGGTCTTAGTTTTGCAGGATTTCAGAAGGGCAGGCATCATCCATGCCTGACGAAAGGTCTTAACTGAATTTGATTTCTTGATGACAAATGGAAAGGCATCATCATAGACGAATTTAATATTCAATATTAAATTGTCGTAAGCTGATTCAGGATCATTATTAGCTTCACAGTGATCTCTCACCTCAGCCCAATCAATCCGAGATACGGACTCCCTGTAACGTTCTTTACTTTCTTTATCAATTCGTCGACTATGCGCAAAAGATGTGTATTTTTTAGACACGGGTAGTGATTAGAGGTCTGCGGGTAGAACGTTTTTGCTACCCGACCCGCACCCGTAACCCAGGACCGTTACCCGTACCCGTACATGACCAGTACTCAAAATTCCTACCCGAACCCAACCCGTGCCCGCGGGTATACCTGTACCCGTGACGTCATTAGCATGCCTTCTCATAGTCTTGCTGCCTGCCAGGCTAATGGGATCATAACTTACTAAGCTGTTGTCGTAGTAGTAGCAGCAGCAACAACAGCATCAGTTACAGCAACCGTGGTGTAGCGATTTCAGTGGAAGCAGGAGAAAAGAAAAAGGAAGTGGAGGATGAGAAAGGAAAAGAAGAAGAAGAAAAAGAGGACGGAATAGAGGACGAAGAAGAGGACGAAATAGAGGAGGAAGAAAAGGAAGAGTAAGAGGGAGAGAGAGCCTGTACTACGAGCAGGAGGAGGCGCAACAGCATGAATTAAGAGCAGGAGAAGGAAGATGTGAAGGAGGAAGAAAGGCAGAGATGGATCAGCAGGACGATTAGCAGAAAAAAAAGAATGAGGAAGATGAATGAGAAAACAGCAATTACCATGCATACAAAGAGAAGAGGAGGCATTTCATGCAGGTATTTAATGCTTGGATTTCGAATGTGCCTAAGAGTATGTCTATGGTAGTAATAAAGTCTTTGATGATGCAAGGTTGACCTATAGATTTAACGGGTGACATTGTAGCCCTAAATCCTGTCATTAGCACGGGAAAACCGGGTATACCCGTACCCGTGATTATTTTACCCGTACCCGACCCGACCCGTAAAAATTAATACGTACCCGTACCCTACCCGTACCCGCGGGTACGGGTCGAGTACGAGTTACCCGCGGGTATGGGTATACCCGCAGACCTCTAGTAGTGATTCGATCCAAACCATGATTGGCAAGTGATCGGATATATCGTATATTAATATAGCAGATCAATGACCTTACAAATTCTGTTAGTAAAAAGTTGTCAAAAAGGGAAGTAGTCGTAGTTGGGATCCGAGTGGGTTGGGTGATAACAGGCAAAAATTGAAAGGATGTCATGAGCTCAAGAAAAGAATTAGTTAATTTTTTGTGCTCTTGGGTTTTCAGGAGGTCAATATTGAAATCTTCTAGGATATGAGTATCTTTGTTTTAACTTGTAACAATAATAATACCTCATTCCAGTTTTCAATAAAAATTTCCATATCAAGGCCAGGCGGTCTATATACGACACCGGTTAAAAAAATACGATCCATTAGAGGAGGGAACACTTATAAACAATGATTCGTAAGTACTGTGATGTGAGAGGGAGGCTGGCAAGGGAAACATCGTATAGTTTATGGTATCTTTGACAAAAAAATCCCAAACCTCCACCCCTACCCTCCGCTCTACTCTTATGTTCAAAGTAAGTGGCACCCTTGAATGTGCACTTGACAGACACGTGTAGTGTCCAGCCACGTCTCAGTAACTGCAAGTATATCAATTTTTAGTAATAGCAATAAATATTCCACTTCAGTTAATTTATTTAGGATACTTCGACAATTAATATGCGCAATTTGTAGTTGAAATGTGGATATCAGATCTTTAGATGCGACGAGGTCAGGCGGACTATAAGTACTATTATTCCGTATAGATGTAAAATAATTTGAATCTGGATCAAAATCCTCATTGTTAGCTAAGATTCTCTCGTTATCAACCTCATCAAAAAGCTTAAGCCGAGGGCCTTCCTTCAATGATTTAACCATGGTCTCAGATGATACCATCTCTTGAATGCAATTATTAAATTGACATTCATCGTAGAAGTGGTTAAAAGGGAAAAGATGAGCAGTACATTTAGGACAGTACCACGATAATTTTGAATTCTCCGCAATATTATAATGTGAGTCATGGTATCCACTACTACAAATGGAACAATACAAACTGGTAGAATAATTAAACAACGTATGAGCACAAAAATCGCACTTAGCTAAGTTAATATTCATAACAAAACAACATATTGCGAACGAAGAAAGGAAACAGTGAAAAAAGAAACTAATCAAATATCAAGAAAATAAAAAAACGAAAAGTTCAAGGTACAGCAGGTAAACAAACACGAATTCGACAATTCGTGATCGCAACGAGCAAACGAATGCAAAGTTAGTCAAACGTGGCCGTCGATATCACTGACTCAGTCAATCATGAAAACAATGGCTACAAGTTGTTAGGAAAGAAAACATGCTAGTCGACAGTTGATGATCAGCAGACAGCTACGGAACAATATGCTGAAAAGACGAACGGGTAAATTAGCCAAAGTTGCTCCTTTTCATAAACAAGGGTCCAAAGATGACATTACTAAATACACACCAATGTCTATTTTACCTGTTCTGTCTACATATACTCCTTGAAAAAGTAAAGTACATACGTCTTTACGAGACTGTTTGATAAAATGGGTCTTCTCTACGCTCTAAATCAGGTGTGTTTCATGAAAGTACAACGTAACACGCGTGCCATATCTGCACTTTCCACTCGTGACAAATCTCCAAGCGTGTATTTTGGTGGCGTGTTGACCTCCAAGCGTGTAACTTTACACGCGTGTTAACCACCACGCGTGTAACTTTACATGTGTGTTAACGTCCACATGTGGTGACCCCTACGCACCTGTTACTGCTGAGCATGTATGGCATTGGCTATGATTCTATTCTGATCGTAGCCCTGCCACTGCATGTACTCCAGCAGTGCCAGTCCCAAGCCTGGGTGAAGGAGGACGTTGAGTATCTACTTCAATTATTAACATACCAAAGACCCAAAGTAAACAGCTGACAAATATTGATATTACAGCAATAATAAACTCCAAATGTGATGACCTTGATTTCTAGATGGCACATTTTTTAACAGAGTGAAATAATTTACATACATCAACTTGTGGTAAACGTGCAGAAACCAGATTTATACAAAATTAAGAATATTTGAATGTCCATTAATTCAGGCAATCCGTTTCAAATGTCTGAACTGCCCACTTCACAATTAACTATATATCTTACATGCATCTGCAGTAGCTGTCCAAACAGAATTACACAGCTTATACAATTTTGTAAATTGAATATTCTCAAAGAACTCGACTCTTTTCTTTCAGAAAATATGTTTGCAAGAGTCCAAGCAGTTGATACTGCTAGGGGTAATTAATATCCCAAGCATATAGCAACGTCCAATAAAATCCACTAGGCGCTCCCACATGACACGGCCCGTGCCTGGGAGCTTCATTTCGCATGAAACTACCAGTGCTTCTCCTACACCTTCTCCATGCATTACGACCACAAGACGAGGTTGGCAGCCTTATCTCTGACAGCTCTTTTCAGTCCGAGACCTACGAAAAACACATAACCATGAGATAGAAATCACCAAAAAACACAAGCTGCACATAGTATAAACGGCTGAACCCGATATGTTTTCAGCCTTCAGTATTCTGTGAAAAGGAAAAGACTATTTGGGTGCTAAATTCTTTCGAAGCTGATGCGAAATTAAAATTGAACAACCAGCTAACCACAGCCAATATAGTGATTACTCAGTGAGTTCATTAATAAATTACACACAGAAGAACTTATCAGCTTGCTGAATGTATGTGTCGTTTCGCCAGCAATCTTCTTCCATCTTTAATTATAATTGTTTTCAATTAAGGTCTGATACCATGCTCACCTTACTAAATACTTTAGCTGCTACAGCAGACCTTACACCCATGCATTTATAGGTCGACAGGTTGGAGATTGGCGAACTGCCAGAGATATATAATTCCATGTGCTATGTACAGTATGGTTGAGTGAAAATATAAAGTCGTCTCAAACATCTCACAATAGCACGCAAAACTTGTGGAAGGACTAAATTTTTGTTACTTTTTTACTTTTACTATTTTGAAACGTGTGCATACTTTAAAGTCTCAAGCAAGACATGTGTCATGTGTGTCATTTCAAAGTCTGATGCGGTCACTCAGGTATCGTCGCCAAATTGTTAATAAGAAAACAGTTAATTAGTTCTTTGGTCTTTTTGTTGTTAATATATGATTGGTCTATGTACACTGAAGGCGCCACTGTTCGTAATTCATTATAGGCTACCTGTGACACGGCTTTTTCAGACGCGTCAGATGAGTCTATGCAGAGTGTATGTGTGCTATCTGTGAAACGATTTCTTATATAAGTTAGACCAGAGGCGTCAATCCTCCTCTAACTGATGGAGGCAAGCACCCTGGTTCCAAGTGTAATCAAGATATCCCCCTAAAACTCAAAAGATACCCCCGCCCCTATCTGAAGCCTCTGAGTTAGACCAATAGTCGTACTGAGTGTCACTTGTAATGTTGTGCAAACTAGTGTCAGTTATTATGGTATGTCTTCTAATTGCGAAAGCGAGTGAAGGCAAGAAGGGGGTTTTTGTCCGGGGGTTTATGTTCTGCCTAAAACAGAGGGAATTTATGTCAGGGAAGGCTTATGTCAGAGGGGTTTTGTCAGAGGGGATTTTTGTCAGAAGGGTTTTGTTCTACACCCCGTTCTTCTACCATGGACGCAGTAACACGCATGTAATACATGTATGCAGGGCCGTTGTTAGGAGCTGGCGAATAGGGCGGTCGCCCTATTCGCCGAGGCCCTCCAGGAGCTTAGGGGGCGCCAAAATGATTTTAGTGACGTCATTGACTAAAATACAATTTGATAACCGCAGACGAACGATTGATCGAATACTTAAAATAATTTTAATATTCAAAACAATAATTATTATATTAAACGAAATTTACATTTTTCACAGAAGTTAAAGACATACTTAATTATTCTCAATTCCAAGTTGATTTAGTGCCTTTCCTTTTGTTCAATTTCAGTTAGGTAAGTAAATAAATTGTAAACTACTAAATTTTGCAATTTGGTTTAGAGTTTATATACTATATAGTATAGCAGTGATAATAATGCGAAATTGCTGTGGCTCCCTGACCCTGGGCTCGCAGACCATTTATGTCATTTTCATTTTACTTTGTATCTGCATCAGGATTTAAAAAAGTACGCTTTTATTTATAATGCAGGTTGCAGCAGAGCAGAGGCTGAGTACTGCACTGCAAGTCAGAAGTCTGGAACAGTGTACTGTGAAAAAACATAACTAATATTTATGTTGTTGTAATTTTTTAATGTACTTTATTAAGATAATAACTAATAAGATAAGATGTTAGATGTGCATCCGTCATATAATATAATGAATAGTTTTCGGATGTTTCAACGTTCAACCTTCAGCAAATAAACCAAATATATTTTTCAAGAAGATTTGTTTAAATAAAAAATAATAATTAATATTTTTATATTTTATTAAAATTTCAGCCTAAAATATGTCTAAAAAAAGTGGAGCAGAATATAGACAAGAAAAGAAAGGAAGGAAAGCAGAATCAGAGAAACATGCTGCATATTGGAATAATTGGTTTACTCAACCAAAAACTGCATCGGAAGAATCATCCATACAGACTACACAATTGTCAAATCAATCTACAGATACTTCAAGAGAAATTGACAGCGAGAATATGCTGGCAGAGACCGCACAGTTGCAGCAACAATGTAATATTGATAGAACAATTGATCAGAATTTAACAGACATGATAAAACCTATAAAAACAGATGCAAATTTGGAGTTTCTGGGCAATGACGATGTACAAGAAGACCAGCAAAATAAAAAGATAGCATTCATGATAAATTTTCAAGATCCTGCTAAATGGCCTGAAATATCCAATAATATTATGACAGAGTTAGTATGCATGGTCCTGACAACAATATGCAATGCGATTTTTCTTTATCTTCAGACTCTGAAGGTAGACATTTCACTAAAGAGTGGTTCACAAAATGTCTTTCAAATGGTGAAAAGATTGAAAGAAAGTGGATGCTTTACAGTACTTCAAAAAAGGCATTATATTGTTTTCCATGTATCCTTTTTTCAAAAGCAATGAACTGTAAATTTTCTGACACATCAAAAGGGTTTAATGACTGGAAACACTTAAACCCGAGAATTCAAGAACACGAAAACAGCCTGCAACATAGAACAAGTTACATAAGTTGGATAGACCTTGAAATTCGTTAGGAAAAAAAACAGACATTAGATCATGATTTTCAAAAGACAATTGACTTGGAGAGACACAAATGGAGGAATATACTTACAGTTGTTGGCGATGCTATTTTATTTTGTGCCAAAAATAATCTGGCTTTGAGAGGTTCTTCAGATATTATTGGTAATCCGAAGTGTGGGATTTTTTTAAATACAGTGGAACTTATAAGCCACAACCATCCTCAAGTAGCTAAACACATTAGAGACATCACAGACAAGAAGACTTCGATAACATATCTGTCACCAAGTATTCAAAATGAAATTATTGAACTTATAAGACAACAAGTAAAAACAGAGATAATTTCAAGAATTAAAAATGCTAAATATTATTCAATGTTGTTTGATTGCACACCTGATGTATCCAGAAAAGAACAAATGAGTCAGGTAATTCCCTAGGTTAGAATACACGAAGGCTTGTGTTCAATAGAAGAAAGTTTTGTTGATTTTATTGATAGTCATGAAAAAACAGGCCAAGGTCTAGCTACGGAAATAGTTGAAAAATTAATTGAAGACCAACTTGATATTTCTGACTGTCGTGGACAAGGGTATGATAACGGGGCAAACATGTCAGGCAAATATAATGGTGTGCAAGCTGTCATCATGCGTATGAATCACAATGCCGTGTTTATACCCTGCGCTGCACATTCACTAAACTTGGTTGGATTGCATGCTGCTGAAGTTTTGCCAAATATGATTTCATTTTTCAGAGTTGTGCAAAAGATTTTTACATATTTTTCCGGATCAGTTGCTAGATGGTCAAAGCTTATGTCTGTTTTAAAAAACACTTTGAAAGGGCATTGTGAAACACGATGGTCATCCAAAAAACAGGCAGTGGGTTCATTATTGAACGAATTTGAGGGTGTTTTTCATGTACTACTTGAGATTTCTAAAGATACAAGTGTGAAAAATGCCGATACATTTATCTGGAGCACAAAGTTTGATAAAATTAATTGATTTTCAATTCGTATGCTTACTTGATATGTGGACTCAAATATTGGAAGTAATTGATCGAGTAAATCGAAGTTTACAAGCAAAAGCTTTGTCAATTGGGGATGGAGCCAAAATGTTGAGTGGACTTGTAGAGTCTATTCAAAATTTGCGTGATCAAGGTGTGTCAGAAATTATTGAAAATGCAAAGAAAATTGCAACCCTTATTGGTATTGAGGTTGGATTTTCTAATATACGAAAACGAAAAGAACCACGTATGGTCTCCGAAAAGGCTGAAGACGAAGGTCATCTCTTAACACATGAAAGTAGCTTCAGCAAAGATTGTTGTTCTGTATATGACAGCATTTTATCACAAATGAAATCTCGATTTGAAAAGCTGAATGAAATCTCATCTAACTTTCATTTTTTGATTGGGTCCTTGCTGAAGCTTTTCACAAGCGAACAATTACGAACATGTGCAATGAATCTGGCCAACATATACCAACATGATTTGGATAAAACTGAATTTGCAAGCGAAATAGCGAGTTTCAAATATCAAGCAAATTCTCTTCTGTCAGATTTAGCCACCGCATCCCAAAAGGAACTTTTGCAATTAATCCACACATACTGTCTTCAAGATGCTTACCCAAATTGCGAAATCGCTCTTCAAATTTTTCTTACCATACCGGTTACTGAAGCTTCATGTGAACGAAGTTTTAGCAAATTAAAAATTATAAAAAATTATCTTCGTTCTTCTATTGGACAAGAACGTTTATCTGGCTTAGCAATTATCTCCATAGAGAACGATATAACCGAAACAGTGAGTTATGAGCGTATCATTAATGAATTTGCTTCATGCAAAGCTCGAAAAGTTAAATTTTAAGTTTTTAACATGAACCTATTAATTATATATTTTAGTTGAACTTGAACTGTTCAAATGATTCAAATGAATGAAACTAAGCAGTCTAGGCTACACTGTGGATAGTGAATAAATAGATAAGTATAATTATGAATCGCTTTTTCTTTTTGTTAAAAAATGACCAGACCAGTCGTGGTGAATGGTGATCCTGACTGTGTTGTGTCTGAGGGCCGTAGCAAGGTCTTAGGTCTTTTGGCTAATGCCATTTTCAGGAATTACGTTTTTAGTACTTTGGTAGGGTTGTGAGGAGGGGGGCGCCAAACCGACCCCTTGCCCTGGGCGCCAAAAGACCTCGCTACGGCCCTGCATGTATGCATGTGACGAACATGTAGATAGTGTCAGAAGATAAGAGGCAAACCTACATTACTGTTCAGCGTGTCCTGTGTGCAGTGATGGGCACTTTAAACTACTAAAGTCATTAACTAGTAGTTATAACTACTATAGAAGTAGTTGCCTTGTAGGTATAACTAGTTCTTAAGAAGTAGTCAAACAAGTTAGATAGTTATAACTACTGTTATCAAGTAGTTTTAAGTTAACTACAATATTTCACATTGGCTACATTTTTTCCTATTTGCTAATTCCGTCTTACAGGAATTTACGTCATTTCACAACAAACATCGACGTTGCCCATAATAATCTCAAATTCGCTATGTAATTTCTTCATTAAAATTTGCGCATATTATTGTGAAAAAGTGGGTTCCTCTCAGAGCTATAGAGAAAGCATAAGGCATTATGCCTGTTTAATGGCATATCTGGAGATTGGTGCGCGATAAGAACTAGAGTAAAGTGGTCTAAGACGGGTTGAAGCTTATGAGAAATACAGCTATTACGCAGCTGGATGACCACGAGCGGTTGGGCGGCCGGGTTACAAGTGGGTCTGAGAGAGGTGATTGTCCAGTTAAGAATGACAGGGGTGAGAGAGAGACAGACAGACAGACAGAAACAGACAGAGACAGAGACAGACGGAGAGAAACAGTGAAACAGACAGAGACAGACGGACAGAGACACAGCGGCGTGAGACTGGCTGAATAGAGTAGTGATCGTATCAGATCTTAGCAGCGATTGAGGAATTGAAGAAGAACGGTTGATGCAGGCAGCAAAAGATGAGATATACAGGGATATAGTATCACTTGTAGTATAATGTATTTACACTACTTTTTGTTTCTGAACATTAACATTTTCTAAGAGTCTTACAGTTCCGGAATTTGTAGGTTAGACATTTTTGTAGTTGTAACAAGTTGGCTAATGTTACTGTTAAACTCTGCTCTGATCATAGTGCTTTGTAACCTGTGCTAGTAGTTCTTGTCCTTGTTGGTTTACAATGAGATATGTCATAATGTCATTGTGTTTCTGGTAATTTTTATTACTTACATTGAATATCAGCAATTAATACTGGCAATAAACTTGCATACTGCTTGGTGACTATCAATGCGCCATTTCATAACATAAGCAAAGTAGTTTCAAAAGTAGTAAGAACAAACCAGGATAAGAAGGAGAAGGGATGAGGAGAGGCAGTAGACGGTTAGAAGCGGAAGGAAAAGTTGGAGGACGAAGATGAAGAGGAGAAGGAGAACAAGGATGAGGAAGAAACAGAGGAGGAAGAAGTGGAAGAGTAAGAGGGCGAGATAGAGCTGAAGAAGGGACAGGAGGAGCAGGAAGAGCAGGAACATAAATTAGGAGGATGAGGAATAGGTGAGGGAGGAGATAAGATAAAGAAGGATCAGCATAAGGAGCAGCAGGAAATGAGGAGGAAGAGGAATGAGAAAACAGTGATTAACATACATTCCAAGAGGATGGGAAGCATTGCATGCAGGTGTACAGTACTTGGATTTCGAATGTTCAAGTTTGTCTATAATAGTATTTAAGTATGTGACGATGTGTATATAGTTATTGGTGACATTGCAGCAATAAAACTGGACGTTGACACGAGTAAAACGGGTATACCCGAACCCGTGATTAGTCTATCCGTTCCCGACCCGTAAAATGCGTACCCGTAACCAACCCGTACCAGCGGGTACGGGTTGGGTATTGGTATACCCGCAGACCCCTAATGTATATCCTCCATAACGAATTTCAATTGTTTTTGTCATCATTAACTACTTTTATATTACTCGGTTCTCTTTTTATTTTTTCTAGGTTACAGTCATGTAGCATTTTAGTTAAGTCGTTTAGTATCTGTTAGCTAGCATTGCTTATATATAAATTTTAGTCATACTAACCGACGAACTCCTTTCACGTCGCTTAGCTGTTCATCAAACGTTACTGTTTATATATATATATATATATTTATTTATATATAATAAGCAACGCCGAAGAGTTCTCGCCCAACGGGATCGTCCAATGCCGTTCGGGGTTACCTATGATTTATTTTGACTTGTCACATGCATGCTTCTTAAAATATTGTATCGACGAGCTGATTGATATTTGAATGGATAATAATTACATTTCAGTGTTCGTTCGGGAATCGACCCTATAATATGAGTGATGCATTTGCGACAGTAATAAACGATTTGGGATGCTGTCTATCATTCAACCCAGGTAAACATACGACAGTGCTCGGTAAACTTATAAATAATTTGATTTAAGGCAATGTCGAACTATAACAATGTTTAGGTAGGCCTTCGTGTAAAGGAAGTGGTAGTACCATCCCAGCCTGGTTGGTTTCCAAACGTCATTTTCAGAGTGTTTTAATGATTCTGTTTCAATCATGGTCTCCTCTTAATGAAACCAAAATAGGAAAAGCAACGTCTAATTCTATCGTCTTCAATTTCCTCATTTCTTCTCTGTCGTACAACTATATGATTATATACCGATGACAAAATTCATCGTTTAGATAGTAGCATTAAAGATATGGATTAAGATGCTCATTTTCCTAAGCTTAATACCTGCTAGATATTCGGTAGTGCATTTTGTTTGATTACGTTTCAGCATGAAATAATTATTTCTTAACCCTTACCCCACCCATTATATCAAACTCATTAAATTTAGCCGCTCACAGCGGCCTCAGAAGTGATAAGGGTTAACGAGTATAGCCCCTATGGTATGTTTAGCCCTTTAAGCCCTGGTCTCCCTGGTCTACTGTCTTGCATGTCCAGAGCTCCCTGGCATTATGCACTATAAATAATATATAATTTTAGATACATTTATATGTATGTATATTATACATTAAAATAGTAGATATATTATATATATATATGTATGATACATAAATATTATGTAATATATATAGATATATTATATGGCAGTATATATACTAAACAAATGTTACATATTACATATAGTATCATAATTACATATTACACATGTTTATTATTTATGTATATATAATCTGCATGGCGGAACTGATAAGAGATCCAGACGCGGGACTTGGGCTGCTGAGAGCAACGACTGCTCTTATCAATCTACTACTGGCCGGCATCAAGAGGTACGGCCCATCTTAATCGGAGGAACTCTGTTCACCCTCCGTAAAAGCTGTGGTGGTCTAAGGTCAATGGCCATTGGATAGTGTGGCGTCGACTCGCATCCAAATGCGCCAACGCATACGCCGTCCCACGTGTCACTCTGTACCTAACCCCTAAACAACTGGGGGCTGGCGTTCCCGGAGGCTGCAAGGCTGCAACCCACGCCGTCAGACGATTCCTGACCAGTATGGACACGGGTTCAATAATGGTGAAGCTTTACATCTCGAACGCTTTCAATAGCTTGCACCGAGACTCCATGCTCGCATCAGTGGACGAACTCATTCCTGATTTATCCGCATATTGCCATCTTGCCTACGCCGAGGCGACATCTCTGAAATTCGGGATATTCACGATACAATCGCAAGAAGGTTCGCAACAGGGCGATCCCTTTTCTGTTTACCGTTACAGCCGATCCTTAATCACCTGCTTTCACCATTGGCCTTTGGATACCTCGACGACCTCACCTTGGGCGGAGTTCCTAAGGTGGTGCAGTCGGGTGTTAACTCGATCGAAGAGGGATGTCTGCGACTAGGCCTTGCACTCATCGCAACAAATGCGAACTCATATCTTCCGACACCCATATCAGCGACGCTAGTCAGGGCTTCCTCAGACAGTTCGCCCGCGTCAATACATCATCTGCCATGTTCCTAGGGGCTCCACTCTCGTCGACGGATGCCCTGCTTTCAGCCCTCGACAATTGTGTGGCCGACCTTGGAATTGCGCTCGACAGGTTGCAACTAATCGCTAGACAAGGCGCTCTACTGATCCTTAGACATTCGATCGGCTCGCCTAAACTCATGTATTTATTGAGTTGCACCCCTTGCCACGACCACCCGCGTATATGGACTTACGACAATCTGCTGCGAGGAGGGATCGAGCGAATCTTCAAAATTTCGATGACCGATGACCAATGGGGTCAGGCCCCTCTCCCGATCAGGATGGGAGGACTGAGAATTAGGAGGGCGTCCTCGCTGGCACTTCCTGCACTCTCCAGATCCAGTCCCTCGTCCAAGAATCAGTACCGGTGAAATCGGACTCAGCATGCGACTCGGCGATGTCTACCTGGCTTCAACTTACCGAAGCCTCTGCCCCAACGACGCCAGACCATAGCAAGCACACTTTGATAGACCGCTGTCAAACGCGGTTCTGTCTGTACTAGAAGAAAAGCTACAGAATCTCTGCGACCAGGCGAGACTAAGGGCCTTGCAGTCACCGCACGCCTCGGACTGGCTATACGCTCCACCGCTCGTTTCTCGCGATCTTAGACAGGAGGACGATACCGTGAGGATGGCGGTTGGCCTACGATTAGGGGTTGCCATCTGTGAGCCGCACACCTGCGCATGCGGCGCCTTTGTCTCTGCCAGAGGCGCACGTGGCCTGTAATGCTCTTTGGGTTTTGTCGTCAAGTACAAATTAATAATAACAATAACACTGTAATACCAACGACCTTGTCCATCGCAGCTTTCCAGGGCACTATGTCAAGATTACAAGCACCTGACAAGCGGCGACCCAGATGGTCTGATGAAAGATCCGTTGTCAATGCCAATGATGAATAATACCATAATAATACTAATACCAATAACAAGCTATAGTGAGACCAGAAACTGATTGACTCTAACATACAATAATAATAATAATAATAATAATAATAATAGTAATAATAATGTGAGTCGCACACCTGCGCATGCGGCGCCTTCGTCTCAGCCAGAGGCGCACATGGCCTGTCCAGTTCATTGGGTTTTGGCCGTCAAGCAAGACACTGTAATATCAACGACCTAATCCATCGCAGCCTCAACAGAGCCGGTATTCCAGCAGTCAAGGAACCGTCAGGTCTTTCCAGATTAGATGGAAAGAGACCGGACGGGCAGACCCTGATACCGTGGAGTGGGGGGCGGACCTTACTTTGGGACGCAACTGTGGTGGACACAGTGGCCGCTTCCTATATCCCCGAAACAGCGTCCACAGCTGGAGGAGCGGCGGAGATAGCAGCCACAAGGAAACACACAAAATATTCTGAGCTAGAGAAGAAATACGCTTTTGTTCCAATCGCTATAGAAACCTTCGGTCCCCTCAATAGTGAGGGCCTCGCCTTTCTGTCTGAGACTGGACGCCGACTTTCGACAACTACCGGTGACACCCGAGAGACAAACTTCCTTTTCCAGAACTTGTCGGCATTGATCCAACGTTTCAATGCGGTGGCTTTTCAGGGCACTATGTCAAGATTACAGTCCACTGACAAGTGGCGACCCAGATAGCATGATGACAGATCCGTTGGCAAGGCCAATGATGAATAATAATAATAATAATAATAATAATGGTAATAATAATAATAATAATAATAATAATAATAATATACACTCTAATATATAATAATAGAGTTATGACGCTGATATCATCGGGCCGGAAAACCGGCTTCTCATACATATATGCCTCTTGTTTAGGCTGTTTTTTCGGCTCGTTGGACTCAGAGAGTTAAATTGCTTAATAGACAAACATCAGATCAAAGCTGTGTTGTCTTAATTTTATGATTCCATAATTGCTGTAAGCGTTTAATTGCTTATGGGAAATTTTCTTAACTTCAAAGTAATATCTGATTTAGATACAGCAAATTACGTCACAATACAACCTGGAGCCAATAATGGACTTCGTCTTGTGCTTTGGTTCAATCAGTCTGATTGCTTTGTTCCCAATTCTCCTGGCGTTGGATTCAGGGTATGCCTTTTTAATAAACAGAATTTAATGTACTTTCCTTACTTTTGTTAGAGTGATTCAGTATTCATAATTTTGTAAGGCAATTACTAAATTCGACGATTTTTCGGGCCAACCAGTTGTTTATCAGTATCGGGTTAGTCTCAAAAGAGCAGGATCTAGACGCGAACCACCACTGACGATCAATAAAATTCAGATATATTTTTAAACAAATGAATAATAACGAATTATTTGAAAAAATTGAAATACCATCGGTCTATATCATTTAAACATGCTGTGGCGGGTTTCTCTCTCGCCGGCTCCTTTTTCTAGATGACGAGATTACCGCCGGTTCTTTTTCCTCAATCACCAACATCAGCAACACGACACACTTGATGGTTTTAATATGTATATTTTAATGATATATATACACACCACTCATCATATCTACACTTACTGGTGTTATTAGTGTCTTTTAGAAATATTTCCCTGGTTTACGTTGGAGACGGGGTTCCCCAACTACGTTGATTACCCTTATCGTCACAACGATCTAACGTCTCCCCCAGTTCCGAAACAAGTCCCTGTTCCTTTTCTTGCCACACCATATGAATCCTTCTAGAGGCGATTTTCTTCGCCATCCCAAACGCAACACTCGTATCTTTATTGGACGACAGATCAATTGCTGAAACTATTAATAAACCTGGTTGGTCGGATCTTGGCGTCCATAGCGTAACGTCATATCCCTAGAGACGTACAGTTAATGTTTGACTAGCGGCTGTTATGGCTGGGCCTTGTTAGTGTTATATATGGGCAATAGGTCCCAGGGATTGAATTACATTATTATAATTATACCGCCTAATAGATTGCGCCGTTCGTACCGGAATGGTCCCCTATTCATGATCCGTGTCAACAAGCCGGTTCGGACCAGATCTGCAGCTGGTTCATGAATTTCTTTTCCGTGGGTCGCAGAGATGGGGAGGGGCGGGCGGTTCTAACGTCTGCCTCGAGGCGTCGGGTTTCGTTGCTTGACACTGCGTTGATCTTTGCATACTTCTCGCCGTCTGTACTGAGGCCGTCTGCCTCCGGCGAAACCCATTGATGTGGCTCCTCTCAGGTTTCAGGTAGACAACTTCATTCGTAGTCCTCCCACGCCTCCGCTGTCGGTCGATGACTTTTATATAGCGCCATCGTCCAGAGTTTCGCGCGTGACATTCCCTCCAACCTTCAGATAAAATGTCATCGGCGTTTTTCCTTTGTTGTTCGTTCCTTCCGTTCATCCTCAGCTCGTCAAACAGAGAAAAAAGGAAAACACAGTGATTACTGTACGATATATACAATGCAATCCTAAGGCCTCGGGCCCCGTTGCTAGTAGTCCAATAGGCTCATATCCCTCGGCTTCTAGATGCGAGACAGGTGGTCCGCAACAATATTTTTGGATCCAGACCCGAACTTAAATTCTCTACGTAGCGTCTCTGTTCTAGGGTCGAATAATACTCTGCATATAGAGCGGTCATCTCTAAATTGGACTTCAACTGTTGAAGATATTCCTCCGGGGATTTTCCAAAGCTGAATGGTTATTCTCGCTGCCCCGCCCATGACTCTTTCAAGATGCTGAGGGGTCTCCCGGGCAAGTTCCATAGACCAATGTAAATGGGCTGACGTGGGTTGTGGCTGATGGACGTTCCCTTAGACTCCACACTAGGAAGGGCAGCAACTTATGCCACCCACGTGGATCGTCTTGGCATAATTTGTAAATCATCCCCTTTAAGCTCGAATTGGCCCTCTCTACCGTTCCGCTGGCCTCTCGATGTCCGGGGGTGTATGGAACCTCGGGGTACATCCTCGATGTGTTAAAAACTCTTGAGTTAGCTTACTCTTAAAATTCGTACCATAATCCTGTGTCATCAATCATCCGTGAGATGCTCCTAGACAGTAGGTCAGCCACGCGCCATTGGTGTCGGACCACCTCACTTCACCTGCTAATTACCATAGATGCAAAGCATTCAACGCATAAATGAGTTATAATTAACTGCGTTAGAAACTGTTTACTGGTTTTTCGTTAGTGCCAGCGCTGAAGACCGAGTTTTATACTAGTAAGTATCACGCATGGTAATGACGAATTCTATTTTTTATTTGGCCGAAATATTATTTTATTCAGGTTACAGAGCACCTATATAAGTTTCCCTTGCAGCCATGCTATGTAATAATAATAAATAGTAGATGTTAATACGTAAATCACATTTGGGACATTATTTCAACGTTGCTAGTAATGTGTAGAATCTAACCCGTGTGCAGTTGATAATTTGAGGTGTCTATCTCACGATTCAACCGATTCAACCGATTCAAAATCGAGTTTCATTTATGAAGTTTCCATTTATTTTTGATAACTGTAAAACTGATAACGATACACTATGCAACTAATTGTAATAACACATAGCATCACATCGATAAAAAATGAAACAGTTCACTATCTTGCGATTGGTTGAAAAGAATAATCTAAGTAGGCCTACAAGAATAGTACTTCATAAAGTCAAATCTCGCGAGAGCTTATCGCAATTAATAATCCTGCACAGCATGACAAGTTAGATAGTAAGGACAATGTCAATGATCAATTCATATGACATCCTGTGAACTTCTTATGCGTTTTTAGTACAGACCTTTGCATGTTGGCATTCTGTAGGTTATGTTGCATGATAAAAAGGATGAGCCTTTGATGGCCTCGGCAGGATTCAGAGTTGGAACCGGCATTTCATCGTCGATTTCATATTCACTCAAAAATGTAATTTAAACGTCAGAAATGCATTATTTATTTCACCTTTTAACTTAATTTCGTACAAATCAGCTTATCTCGGAGGCTACTCCCCTACAAATGAATACACTCTTACGCTGAACAGAATCTGTTCTCAGCACACAGTTATTATCTACAGCGTTCGATTCACCAATCAGCCGCAAATACAATCATTTCAAGTTCAGTTATAACAATGACCCAATAATATTTTCCTCATTGTCAAAACTGGACTTGAAATGATTGGATAATAATATTATTATTCAGCTTTATGTTGCTCAATCATTCATTAAGAATAGGCGAGACGCTAAAACCGGGTTGTGTCTACAACTAGATGATGGCCTTCGTGAGCGATAGAGACCACAGGACTTAATGCACCTTATTGATATCGAGAGGATTTACTATCGTGCTATCCTCTGTATGCTAATAATAATAATAATACTATTAACGACAATTTACATGCTGCCATAACGCGCCCAAACAATGATAGGCAATACGGACGAAACAGGGTTCGATCTGTAAGGACACTCATATCTCCTGCGTCCCAGACCAAGTAACCTACATAATACACATCAAAGCACGGTGAAGAAATGTTTTCAATGGCATGCTTCATCATGCTCCGTTTCACTTAAACCAAACTGCGTTTATGAAATTGGATAAATGATAACTCTACCTATGACCTACTTACTTACTTACTTACCTACTAATGTTACTTGACCAATCCCAAAAGTCAGTTAAGTCTAATATTTTTTCTATATTAATGTGTGAGACAATTATAGTCCTCTTTCGTTTCTTTGTAGCTGACTATGTTGCCTGCCCCGTATGGTGAGTGTAGTCCGGCGGAAAACTACACATACATGAAATGCATGTCAGATTGCTTGGAGGATTATGCTGGACTCATGTGTAAATGTCGAACGCTTACCTTTCCCGGTACAATTATGCTCAATACCTCACAGTGGCTTAAATCCAATGTACCTAATGCAATTCAGAATCAAGCACAATGCATGTAAGCCATTTGTAAAGTGCTTATGCATACATGTACGTGTTTGTAGGCATGTACACTTTTATGTATTTGGTACGAGTATCTGTATGACCTCTAGCTTACACCTGGAAAGCAATAAGCATGCATGAATGAACGTTCAGTCGCTGGCTTTGTCAAAGATTTTGTGCGTTTTGGAGGCATTGTGACTAATAGGGTGGAGCCTCAGCCAAACGGATCGTGTGTACCTCCTGTTGCCGAGTGTTTTCATCTCGGCGGAGGCGGCTGACGCGGCAGTTGGAGTGACACCTACCGATTGCCGCAGGTGGCTATTAATCTGTCGACCAACACGACGAATGCCTTTTCCATGTCCTCTTTGCCCCTCGAAGAATATCCGGACATGCCTCATCTTCCACCAGTGAGGGACTATTCGACAACACCGTACTCGTGTTTTTAGTTGATGTTGACAGTTTTCGCTCTACACATTGGCGCAACTTGGTCCAGAAACTCTGAACATTCATGCCATATGGCAGCTGTCGACGGGAATCAGTTGGTTGGTTCCACGCTTGTGCGTGGGTCAACCATTGTTTTTTCAATATTTTCAGATTACGGTGCACCATTTTTATAACGGTTAATTATGTCTTTTTTAAAAAATTACATTCAGCATCACATTGGCCAGCGCAAAGTGTGCCTCTGAGTTGATTCATTGAACAAAATATTATGCAGGCCTACAATGTGTCCACAAAAAGGACCCCGTATAGCAACACGAAATAGGTAGAAGCTATTCAGCGAGTATTACAATTTCAAAAACATTGTGCTAGTAAAATAATTATCATTTGAGCTTTAATTTTAGATCAACAGCCGTAAAATATCACGTTTCAGAGAATGTCTTTAAATTCTAATTTTAAAGAAAAAGGTAGAAGATGGCGCTCAAATTGGCCAATGTGGAGCGCGTCCTGAGGTTTTTATTAATATCAAAGGCTGATACTTCTAACACACCTTACAGTCAAGTGTTATTCCAATATTAGCACAACTACCTCAATGTAGGGTCGAGTGTGATCATATTTGGCTTCAGAAATCGGGTCTGTTATTTGTCGGTTGGGTTGGGTAGGGTCATGAAAATAGGAAAACAAGGAAAGTTCTGTGAAAGTTTCTTAGCGTGATTCGTATACTCGTAGAGTCGTATTCATGAGAACCTAGCAAAGGGTTTGTCCAAACTTACCAAATTTTCGTAAAATCTAAATTAAATGTATTTTCAGTCTTAACCAATAGAGTTTTACAGTTACTTGATGAACTTAGTCTGACAAGCTATTGTGTGCAATTAGTTTCAGAACTTCCTATGTGCTCTTTGGATCAAGCAAACATTTGTTTGGCAGAAGCTATGAGCTCGTTTATATCATCCGGTGCGTCTCGAAATTGTACTTGTCCTCTACAATGTCATACAATCACATATCCATACTCAATCTCGACAAGTGCTGTGTCACAGCAGTATCTCAATTACATGTGGCAAAGATCGCAGTTAAATGGACGAAATCTAACGATGTCTAAACTGAGCAAAGAACTCGTTTACCTGGATATCTTCTACTCTCAGCTGAGCTACATCGACATCCAAACAGCGCCAGCCTACAAGTTTATCTCACTGGTTTGCGACATTGGCGGTGCCTTAGGATTGATTCTCGGATGCACATTTCTTACGATTGCTGAATTGATTCAGTGTCTCGTCCAACTGTCCAAGGATATTGGCAATTCTGCAAGGTTCGCTAAAATGCAACGCCGTTGAAATGTCAATTCGAGATCAATACTTGATGAAAGATGTTATTCCAACAATCAAAAAAATGCGGACTACTAATTGCAAATGATAATGTTTCTACATTTATCATGAAAGCGTAGTACGTCTTTGCACAACTTTGCAACTGTAGAAAACTGACGTGAACTGCTTCAATACACCTAAAATTGAAACACTATGATTATTTATTTGTCAGAATCTTCTGATGAGTTCTGGTCAGCGTCAACATTATGACCCAATTACACAAAGCTTCAAGTCACGTGGTTTCATCTACACCTACACATAATATAAGCGTGCGTTGCTGTTTTCATTGCTGTCATTTTGGTTTTGATATAAGACCAATTTTCATAAGTTAAATTAATCAATCAATCAATGAAACTTTACATAGCGCCTCTTTAAGAACTCTACTCAAGCGCGCCCAGTCGAACACTGGTCAAAGAGGACAAAGTGGCATGTGAAGGCTGCAGCATAACCATGCTAGTGAAATAATTATCAGTTGAGCTTTAATTTTATATCAACACCCGTAAAATATCACGTTTCCTGACAGCGGTAAGGCTGTATAGCTCCTGAATGTAAGTAGTAACGTAAAGGGACATCGCCATACAAAGGAGGCGACCAGATATAATATGCCTACATGCGTTGTGTGAGAGACAGCCAGCATTGGCAGATACATGGCCTCTCTTGGTAATGCCTCCTATCGGGCGTGCCGCTGACAGGTGAACCCGCTTCAGTAGCCCAATCTTGCCCCAAGGCATGCCTGCATATATTATGGTGGCGGAGTAGTCAAGACGACTATGCGTAGTTATGAAAGCACGGATGAGAATGGTTGCAGCACTAGCAGAGAGCGATCGAGAGACCACCCTCAAGTGACTTGGCTGATAGAAGAAATTACGACTTACTGAGTTGACATGCTGGGCGAAAGAGAACAATGTCAAGGTCTTGCACGGTCTTGACTGCAAAACGTGTCTATTCTCTTTCAACGCAATTCGATGGATTTTTAGGTCTTAAATTATCGAATCTATTGTTTGCCTGGATGCATGAAGTTTCAACGCTGAGTATTTGAAATTTTCAGTCGTCAGTGAATAATAGATGAACGCGAATACTGAATAGTTCATGTCTAAATTTTTTTCTGCTACCAAAGTATGCGTGGCCTATCTCGGATAAACAATAAGAGACGACAGTGGCGATCAGTTGAATAACACAGAACTACACAGTGACGACCAAGCCACAGACTGCGACAACGACGAGGATCCTGGTGCTGTAGTCCTATGGATTATGATACATAATTATGGTGCCATAGCAAAGGCGCCTAGGACAAAAGCGCCGACATAAACCCCGATAAATGGGCGCAAGACATAAGCGCGCATCGCTATAGAAATAAAAATAATACACAACATTAATTTTGTTAGTGGGCAATAACGTACCGCATCTAATTTG
This sequence comes from Bimastos eiseni, assembly GCA_959347315.1. Classification (NCBI taxonomy): domain Eukaryota; kingdom Metazoa; phylum Annelida; class Clitellata; order Crassiclitellata; family Lumbricidae; genus Bimastos; species Bimastos eiseni. The sequence continues at coordinate 5,236,304 of OY365814.1, forward strand.
AAAGCTATTACTTCTACCACAGATAATGTTTGAATGAAATTGCAATTAGCGTTGAATTGCAGTTGTTTTGAAACGAAGACTTAAACAAATATATTTGCATATCAGAAACTAACTTCCGTGTACAAATTCGTTGAACAATTCAGACAAGAACAATACCATTACTAATTGAAGTTCTAGAGGTTTCGGTCCAGATTCCGACACCCAGAACCTCCAAGGCTAAATATGTTCTTATGAACAGACGTTTGCTGCCTTTGGCTCCTACATACTGAATTGTTCCTTTAATAGATTAGTTTCGTGACATCGCTCAGAACATAGACATCTAAACATAATTGCGTCTAACTAAATTGCTCAACACCTATTTTCGACTACATAGATTAAACCAGCGTTTCCCAAACTGTGTTCCTCGGAACCCTAGGGTTCCGTGAGGTGACTGCAGGGGTTCCGCAGAAAACTTCCAGTGTGAACAGATTTTTTTGTTTTAAGTTCCTATACCGGTCATTTTATAAACTCTATAATGTGTCATATTATATTCTAGGTTGCAAACTGGTGATATCACTACAAATAATTAGATATAGCCTAATCTGTAAGGCATGTAAGCAGTGAAACAGCTTGATTGATTCGGATATGGCTTTGTTGTGATTTGCCGCATAAAAGGTTTTTAAAATTTAGAGAAGTTAAGTTTTTAACAAAAGTGTTTTGTGAAATAATATTATAGCAGCATTTTTGACATTTTTAAATTTGTTATAGCTAAACATCAACAAACTTTGCCAGGAGAAGAAACGAAAGCATAGCACACATTAAACATTTAAAAACTTTATGCACATATTTACCTATTTTGCGATGCAGCTTACTTTATAAGTTTGCCTACGAATAATCTTAAAACAATTTAGAATAAATTACACGAATTTTATATAGGAAATTTTTGCTTAGCATCTGCATATAGCCTAACTTAATATGGAAGAAAGGTAACATTTTATTTTAGCGTCGTAAATTTTATGTACCCATGTTAATAAATAGCGTCGTAAGTTATTCTCCATGGCAAATCAGATTAAGCCTCGTTAGCGTCGGTTAGTAGAAGCGGGATTGGTGAAAAGAAGTCCGTTAATTGTCTGCTTAACGGGAAGCTGGATTGATGAGAAGAATCATGCTTAAATGGATGCTGGATTGATGAAAAATCGTGCTCAAATGGATGATGGATGGACGAGAAGATGTCCACCTTATACAATGATGAAAAGATGCATTGAACAAATGAACCATGCGTAGGCTAAATAGAAGCTGGATAGAAATGAGAATGTTACTTGACGTGGAATCTTTCTCATTATTTCCGCTTCAATTTCGGGGGAAATGCTGTCATCATTTTTACTTCCATTTAAAGAGAATTATCAACATCAATCCAAGTTCGTGTAATGCATTTAATCCTAAAATATTTCATTAATCCAGCAACCAGTTAAACATACTTCTTTCCATCAATCTTGCTTCCATTTATGCAGGATTCTTTGTTAAATTCATGTTTCAAACAATGGAAATAATTTACGACGCTAAAATAAAATTTCACCGAAAGAGAATTCATATGTCATTGTAATCGATTATTGCGTTAGGCCTATTATTAACGTAGCTTAATCTAATTCCAAACTATAGTTATTTGCATTTATAAGCGTTGTACCTACAACAGAATAAAATGATTTTGAACGGGGTTCCGCGAAACATTTTTTAGATCAAAAGCGTTCCGCGGCCAAAAAAGATTGGGAACCCCTGGATTAAACAATGACGCTATAGCAACTAGATCGCTCCAAAGTCTGTCTGGTGAGCACCTGTTTACTTGCCTTAATAAAATAATTTTAAACAAGTGTGAGCTGCAAGCTTTTGTCGTTGCCCGGTAGTGTTTTGCGCGCTTTTGTCGGGTCACCATAATTATATGCAATATTATGTAGGCCGATGACCCAGCCAGCTACATTGGTTAGAGCGCAGGCTGCCCTTTATGCGCCTTTGATACAGGCGTATAGCAGAGAGATTGCGCACCTCTGCTCGCAGCCCCATGCTGGCTTACATGTACTTCAGAGAATTAAAATTCGGACTTGAACGATCATCGCGGGGACCCTAAATGGCGCAGCGTCCATTCAAAGGGGCGGTGAGGAACAGGTGAACGACCTCGCCCGATCAAACCCTCATCGAAAAATTAGCAGAGTCCATTCTAGAATTTTACGGTGGCCATAGGAAAACGCGATAACATTAACATTTACGAAACGACAGTAATTAAACATGTTATGCTATTTATTGTTCGATTTAATGGGGTTACATGCGACGACAAAACAAAATATGGGCCAATTAATGAAGTCATTTGTAGCGAAGTAAAGTTGAGTTTATCGATCCGTTCTCTTTAGAAGTTGATTCCACGATCGTGGTAAAGAATTGTTTAGAATGATTCACTGCCGATTAGCTTCATTGATCAAACAAAACGACCATCGATCTGTGTTGGATACTGCATCTGTCTAGCCTACAAACAACGGAAATCTTCATAATTATCATAATTTGTTAATTTTATATTGGCGCATGTCTACCACGTAATAATAAATTTAATTAACTGAAAATACTGTTAGAAATTACATCGTACGACTCATGCTAGGCGATTAAATTATCACGAACTAATGCGTTTTGGACAAAGCTAACTATTTTCCTGAATTTTTACAGTGGCAAATACTGTCAAAAGGCCTTACAGTCAAACTTCAAAATTAATAATTTCTTTACTCGGGCCAAACTTTATATGTGAAAAAAACCGAGAATTTCTGTTAAGTATTCATCGTAAACTTTCAAGAGCGTAGCAAATGGATGACTTTGCTCTAAAACTTAGAATCCGGAAATGGAAACAGCGTCATTATTGACTAAATTCTACATAACTAGAGTCTCACTCTATCTATTCAACCTATCTTTGTGTATGTGCTTCCACCTATTACTTCGTGATCAATTTAAGGCTTGATTAGTTTTTAAAAGTAATGCCTAATCTTGGAGCAAAACCAGCGTAGGCCTACCACAGGCCTTACAGTGACACTTCAAAATAATAGGCCTACCACAGCGATCAATCAATTTAATCTCGCGTTGTAGTGGCTATGTTACTGGGTGAAAAAACCGTGAAATGGATGTCGCTGGAAAGATCTTATACGATTGGTCTGTGTAGTGGCGTCGCCAGAGCTTTGAATTCTAAAAGGGAACAATAAGCCCCTGGCGAAAAGAGGCATAGAGGAGCGTCCTGAGCTTCCCAGTGGTGGTCTGAGGCCGAGCCCCATGAGCCTGCATGAATTTGAGCATTTCATACCAATGGGGTATATTTTGGTCTCTTGTTTATTTAATAATGTTCAACTATGGTTTCGAAATAAAAGTAGTCCATCCAAATCATCTCAATATGCGATAAAATTTAATGTTATTATAACTAGCGTATGCAAGGAAATTGGGACTTAGGTGTTACCAGAACACAGCGTTCCTAGCCGCAGCCGAAGCAAGAAAAACAATAGAACTTTCTAGGCTTCAACAGCGAGCCATAGTCGGATTTTAAAAGGTGGGATAAAGCTAAACTTTAGAATTGACGAGGCTTACAACCTAGCTTTGTCCGGAATTGAATTCTGAACTCAGCGGATGCGTCTTTTCGCCTCTGATATTGTTGCCGTGACCCGTTGATGTGAATAGGTTCTGCTAACACCTTATGACTCACTACGGTGAATGGTTCTAGACCAATACGTCGAGGACAATTCTTTGCGAACAATTCGTCGCGGACAACTTCCAGAGATGACGTGAAGCAAACAACGATGGGTCTCGTTCCCTCCTTTGTGCCGTTTAAAAGACGCTGCGCAATCGAAATATCCTGTCTTCCAATGACGACACCTATTATTTTGTTGCACATTTCGACAATCAAATCACACGACCATAAATCGTCAAATTTCCGGCTCTTGAGTGGGTTCCAAAATGTTCGATTTGTTCTTTCAACTGCTAGCTTTCACTATTTAGTCCTACAAGCGACTCTTCAAATGACTTCATTCGAGTGGCGATCATTTCCTTCACGACCTTCTCTTTGGTTTCATTTAAAGCTTCCTGAAATTTCTCCTTGCGAATTCGAATGACATTATCAATCGCGGGTGTAATAGAAACCATAAGGTCTGTCGGGAGCGTACTGATAACTCGGCCATCCGTTAATACCTCGATAAGTTCGTCTTGGTTCAATTTCAAAGTCTCTTTTTAGGCATTTCGATGAAAATATTCCTTGGATGAAGCCGAAACAAGTTACGCAGGTAAGCCCTATATTCTGTTGTTTTATTCTACCGGCATATCACCTAAAAATTATTTACATCTATATTAAAATTCGTATTTGTCACACCATCAGCGGTCACTTTAAAACTATAGAAATGAAGGAAACACCATGTTAAGCATAATTATGTTTGACATGTATGATGTATTCTGATGTGCAGGATAGTCTAGCAGTTAGCATATTGATCTGAGGAAGGATTTAAGATCGAAGGATTTAGGGCCAGCTCTTCTTGTTCCTCTATTAGCCTGCTATTCACTAAGGGAAACTTAGGGGGCGACATTCTTTAGTTTTCAGAGAAGTGTTGATAGACTGTGTTAAATAAGCTGAAAAATAATATTCAAATGCATCAAGTTTTAAATTGTATACTTAACGTTCAGACCAGGGGCGCGATCCCAGGGCGGTCGAGGGGGACAGGTCCCCCCACCTTTTACAGAGAGGGGACAAAACAAGTTATATGTGTGTTTTCCACATTTCTTAACCCTCTCATTGGATACCCCCCCCGTACCTGTCAAACGAGATTGCCGCTTCTGGTTCAGACACATTGCGTCTTATATATTGGAAAAGCTCAGCACGCATTGTTCTATCACTCAAACAGTCCGCTTGATGAAACGTCCGGGAATGAAACGTCCGCATACCCTATCCAAGCGTTCTGTCACCGCAGTTAATCGTTCCATGGAATGTATAACCTCTAGGACTGATGGTGCTCGACTTTGAATGGAAAGAGTAGGACTCAACTGACTTAACCTTTCCTTACCTTCAGTTCCTTCGTCTTCCAATTATCTTATGTCTGCCATTTTTAACGAAAACTAACACTGATTGGCTCGTGTGACGGTAGGAAACAATGAGACAGGCACTTCCTGAATATTGCCTACAGGAAACCTCTTCCTATGCAGGAACTAATAATGCTTTATCACAAATGAGCGAACTACACAGCGAAAATCCTGTAAGGTAGAAACGTGAACGAAAAGTAATGATCATTCTATGGTCGCTACAGGATAATAATTCATGACAGTGTTTTTTCTTACAAACGTGAAGCGGTTTTAAGATCAGACTGAGTCTTCGACATCATTTGCTACTGAAAGACCTGCAAATACGGCGTTGCCACAGTCCAACCTGGTGCAGATAGCGCTTGAAAATTAACATTAAATAAAAGGTGCACGATTTTTGACCCCCTCTCCTCATCGCGCGTTGTCACAAATGTAACCCCCATTCAAGTATGACGTCACAAAGCTTTGACCAACCCGTAACAAAATAGATTCATTCATTAATTCAATCATTCATTCATTACACAGATTTATATAGCGCCCCTTCAAGAAGCGCTCCCAACTGCAGCACGTTTAAAAAGAACAGTTTTACGGCAAGTATAAAATGAGTCTGAGTGGACCCTTGGTGACAACCGCAGCGCCAACGGGAACATGTTCCAGAGCGAGAGGCCAAACACTGAGAAGGCACGATTCTGTTTAGTAGTTGTGCGGGCAAATGGGACAATGAGCATGCCTCGCTCAGTAGAGCGTAGAGAGCGGCGACCCAGTGGAGTAACAGAGTAGAGTAGAGTAACAGAGATCAGGAAGATAGGCAGTGGCGAGACCTAGCAAGGACCGCCATACCAAAGAGATGATACGGTACGAGATTCGCTGTTGGAGGGGGAACCAGATGTCTAGAATGTCATATGCACATTTCTTACAAATCGAATAAAGTGTAATTATTACAATCTCATGCATTCCTCAAGATGGAAGACTCTGGCAGAATCATAGCTTTTCTTAAAAAAACATGTCTAATAAGAATAACTCGAAACAATTCAAACTTTTTGCCTCTCAATTCTGCCACGGTGAAGAAAAATGCTTCTTCAAGCAATGGGCCTAAATAACATCTAATCCACACTCTCCAATTTTCTTCGCTTCAGCAACTCTCTGTGGCGTTTGGGTGGGATAAATGATACCTGCTTGTGTGTTACAGAATGGCTAATTCACTTCCAAAACTCCAAAATTGACACCGAGTGTAAAGAAAACAATAAAAAATTAGGAATGCAATAATCATAATTAGTGTTGTTAAATTACTGTTAGGTATGTGAAACTTGTTTAATTAAGTGAAATTTCTAATAAAGTCACGCGTACATTTTTATGTCTGATGTGCTAATGTGACGTCACATTTCGTCGAATTGTGGTCTCTGTGTGATTATCATGAGGCAAGTAGATGCATGTTTTGCAAATTAATCGGTAAATAAAATAGCTCACTGCATGCAGACTAACCGCTGAATAAACTTAAAAGGGAACGTCAATATTATGCTATTGTGCCCTGTGCGACCCTAGGAATGATGATGTTGAGTGCTAGCCAAAGGCAGGACCATGATTAGCTTTCATGTCACCGGGGATAATATTTATGAGTGAGGTAGTTTCCCGTTGCCTTCCTTGCATACAATAAGTGTTAGGTGAGAAGATTGTCCAACGTCGCCACGCAGTGACTTGAGTCAGATTCGAAGCTGTGACCCTTCAGTTGGAAGGCACAGAACATAATATTATCGCTACACCACTGCGTCACACTGCAAGGAATACGATCAATAAACTTAATGGCACGACGTCTGACGAGAATATTGATCATGAGCAATAAATATTATTACCAGAACGAACGCTTTTATGTCTGGAGTCGAAAAATTTGTTCGGTAATAATAACAATAATGATAATATCATTATATTATTATCAACAGTAGAGTCATTCTCAATCAATTGGCGAATAATATTGCCATAATGCTCGGGCATCTCAATCTGCTTACATTTGGATGACCACTCGATCTCAACAAGCGTCTTAATGGACGACCCATGCCGTCGATTATGAGACTTCAAAACAGGTTTCGCATTAAAATTTGAAGATTGTTCGTTGCAATGGCCCACTGCCTGACAGATTACTGGTATAATTATTATACATATCCAATAAGCCTTGCAACTTGTAAGCAGTTGATCGGCGGTGAAGAACTTTAAAGCGAAAGTGATACCAATAACATATAGAATATCAATATTAGTTAAGGTAGGAGCGGTAATTTGAGGCCCGAACCAGATTAGAGTAGTCAAAAAATGAATAAATCATAGTTCAGTAGAGCTGCCTTCAAATTTAATTCTGGTAGTTTATTTGAGACTCTATATGAATTACCTAGGCTTTTGGAAGCTTAAACTGCAACATGATCAATGTGGCCTTTCCATTTTAGATAAGCGTCAATTTGCACTCCCAATAAACGTGTAGAGAAAGTTTGGGCGAGCGGAGTGCCGTTTAATGTGATCATATGATCTGCAGGTATGCATTTCTTATGGGAGTGAAATAACATAAAATTAGTTTTGTCAATATTAATCTTTGATTTGTTGGCTGAGAACCAGTCAGATGTTTTTTCAATTCAAGTATGAGCTTATCCCAATAAACGTGTAGAGAAAGTTTGGGCGAGCGGAGTGCCGTTTAATGTGATCATATGATCTGCAGGTATGCATATCTTATGGGAGTGAAATAACATAAAATTAGTTTTGTCAATATTAATCTTTGATTTGTTGGCTGAGAACCAGTCAGATGTTTTTTCAATTCAAGTATGAGCTTATCAACTAAGGTCAGGTTAGAGGAGTAGAATAGCAGAATAATTATAGACCCCTATGTACTAGATATTGCATACATTAAGAAATCAGTTATTACGATAATACTAATAATAAATAGTATTAAAGTTGTTAATAATGTTTGATACTATCTTGAGATCTTGTGATGGCAGATTGACTTTAAGCGCTATAATAGATAGGCCTTCAGATATTATAAGTTGAAACAGGATTGATGATACTGAGTCTTAGAGGTGTGTGTTTAAGGAAAAATATTTCCTTATCAACTGCATCTAACCTTTACATTGAACAAAAGAAGTTAGCATGTTGCCTAACAGGGCGAGGCGTTTTCTGTGTGTTGTAAAACGTGCGTGTTGGTCTCATCATGAACACCATGTCCAGTATCAGAGGTCACTTACAAATCAGCCTTTTCAGGGTTCCTGCCGAACGTTTCCACCGGCGTAACCACCGATTGATGCACACGTATCGTAGTAAGAAGAGAACTTTACAGGAGCATAATCAACGCTTTATACTTGAATTTCGTCATCTCTCTACACGCTAAATGTCATGTTACCATAGATTGGTCTATTTATCATCTTGTTTAAAACATTCTCGTCGGCGCCCCACAACATGAAACCCCGCGCTAATTAATAGAGTTGGTCAAGAAAAGCCACTTTTAGGCTTACATGCGATAATTTCTATGGTAGGCCTACAAAAGCTCGATCCACTCTCGATGATTTTTTGCTCATGTTTATTTTCTCGTCAGATGTCATACCATGCAATTCACTGCTACTAATAATATTCTATAATAGAGCATAATATGAATATGCTTAGGCTATGGTAAATCATGTGACAAGTTCTCTATCGTTTAGTGGCGATACCGTTTCAACTAGGCCTACTCAGCGTTGCTTCATGTAGCAACATCAAATATTTCCAATAACTACACCTTCGATATACTAAGAAAAACTTAAAAGACGTTGTAACGTAAGATTAGAGTTTCGATATCTCCTCCACCATACAACTTCATCATGTGCTGTCCCTCCGACTCCCTAGTCACTAATCTTTGTAAAGCGCTCTGTTTTCAAAGATGCTTTTACGAACCTCTGTGCACAAACTTATAACCGACAACGATTCATTAATATACTTTGACACCAAAGGTGAAAGAAAGTTACAGAACGTGACTAATTTGAGGCTTCCTATTAATATATAATTTACAAACAGTCGTTTCATTGGACATGGCAAACACACTGGTCTGTAACATTCAAATACGAGTTCTCAAATTGTAAGCCTTTTGGAAGAATGATCAATATCGCAGCAACAGTATTCAGTATACAATAAAATCATGTCGAAATATTACGGTGGGTGGTGACTGTTTTAAAATGAGAAAATCAGGACTATCAACAGAATAACGCTTTCTTCAAATTATTATACTTTTAACGTTCTTCATCGTTCTGTCAATGGGATTCAAACCTTTTTTTACTTTTCTCCGGACAATCTCTCTGACAAGACGCGCGGCTCGTGGTTTGCATGGAGCATTGGGCTTAGTATTGCAATATCGATTTAGAAATGAGTGAATGATATTTACGAATACGAGAAAAAAGTTATTCATTTCGTGGACTCCTTCTCTTTATAAGCAGTTACCATAATTAAGGAACAATCATAGATTTAGTAACACACGTGTTGGTCAAAATCTATTAAGTTATGACAATGGATTTTTTCGTGCACTGAGTGCTTTTATCTACAAACAAATTTTAAAATCAGTTCTAAATGAATTTCAAAGCAGAACTATTTTGGTAAATTATTTTCATTGCAGTTTACGGCGCCGCCACTCAACAAAACTAGAAACTGGCTGCTCGATTCTTCCACACCATTGATTAGCGCTGCAATTAAACTTTTATTGGAACGGCTGAGCTCTCATTTGTTGACGAACGTTCTTGCATCAGATTGGCAGAGCATAAATACCACTGTCAATCTAAATTGCTTCTTAACACAAATGTTTAGGCCTCGATGAAATACATTAACCAAAGTCGGTAGAAAATCCGAAGATGACCCATCCATTCACGTTTGAATATATGCGGGGAGGAGATACCTTGACACCTCAGCCATTTGTAGATGATGCTAAACCGAAAGATAATGAAGGACATTCAGGCGTTTGCGAAAGCCGGATCTATTCAAGATCGAGCTCGATAACCTCGGAGACTAATGCGTTCACTGACGGATTCCAGACCGATCCAGCTGGAGAACCTATGAGCGATTTGGACGAAATGCAAGAAAGGAAAAGACTCAGTTCCTTTGGTATGATGATGACAAGCATGAAGCATCGGATGAATCAGTTTGCAGAAGAAGTATCTATTGTGGGTTTGTCCTATTTGGTCAAACCTTCAAACCACAAGATCGGTTCGATTATTCGAAAGGTTGTCTGGACAATGCTGCCACTGTTTGGAACAGGTTTCATGGTTTTCCAGAATTACGATCAAGTATTGCATTATCTGCAATACGTGATCGCGCTCTCTGCGCTTGTCAAAATTGTGTTTATTGCCAACAGTCTATTTCCATCGAATATTACAACAAGCCAGTAAAACGGTGTACAGTAAGCTGAAACTAATAAAATGGATTCCCGTCAACAGTTGAAAGTTGCCATGGGATGTTCGGGGTCTCTGGGGCAAGTTGCGTCGATTTGGTGAAGTAACGCAATTCGGTTTTATATCTAGACCTAAGTATTGTTTATGTCTTGTTGTTACCTTAAATGCATCGTCTTTTTCTTCAATCTCCTGTTTAAATGATGATAATAATAATAATGGCAATAGTAATAATCATAATAAAAGAGCAGTTGCGGCAGTTGTAATTTTACTTGCAGTCATGGTAATACAATAATAATAATAATTATGATTATAATTATAATACTAATTATTATTAATATTATTATTATTGCTATTATTTTTTTAATGTCTCGAATGGCCTAGTCTGGGATGCACGGTCTTTTTTCACACACACGTGATTTTAGCCTAATTTCGTGGAATTTTGCTGGTTTTTCTGTTTTTCGGTTGTATTGGTTTGTTCAAATCCTCATCGCGGGATAAATTTTCTCTCTTTTTTGGAATTGTGTGTCCATTTGGATGATTTTGGACCCTGTTTATAATCGTTCAGACCGGTTTCATCTGGCCTGCATGAGCCACTCCTCAGACATATATGCAGAGGGGCCCGTCCGGCCTGTCCTCCAGCCCTAGCCTATTCGGCATATGCAAGCACCCCAGTCAATCAAGGCGTGGAGGGCCGGCTGTTCCTGGCGAGCAAAATCTCGAACTTTTGCAGGAAAACCATCCTCAAGACCCTTGCCCGAGGCCCTTAAGGGATTGCAAGACCCTACTTCGGTCTTGGCATCGCAAATGACAGAGGAGGTCATCTTGGAGGCAATTCGCCCGTTCCCGGCAGGGTCAGCCGGGGGACCGAACGTCTTTAGGCCGGGTCTTCTTCAGAATACTTGGTCTCAGCCGCGTCGACTCTCGAACTGCAGACCTCCATCTTTGCGGCTGTTGTGGCAGACCCGATCAGTATGTGGCAGACCTTATGGAAGTACGTCGAGACACCTTGCCCGCGATTATGCACCACCTGCCCGTCAAACAGACCATTTGGGACCGGCTTCTGATTGATAAGGCTAAGGCTGAAATCCGCCGGTGCGCTGTAAGACAGGCCAGGCTGGACGCTGTAAGCAGTCCTCACTCAGCTGACTGACTGTGCGTTTTCGATTGCCACGTGTGGCCTCGTCCTTGACAATGAGGCGGTCCGGGTGGCGGTGGGCCTGAGGCTGAGATTGGATTGATGTAGTCCTCATACATGTCACTGCGGCGATGAGGTTGGTCCCGAGGGTCACCACGTCGTAAACGACATCATATGACGTGCCCTCCTCCGAGCAGATATTCCAAGTATCAGGGAACTGGCCGGCATCTTTAGATCCGATGGCAAAAGGCCTGACAGGATAACCCTCATACCCTAGTCTGGCGGAAATTATTGGCGTGGGATGCCACGATTGTGCATACTTGTGCCGCTACATATATCACGCCAACGGTCGGTTTTGCTTACCCCCATTCACCCACCCCCCGGTAACTTGAAATCGATTTCAAGTTACCGAGGGGAGGGGGTAACTTGAAGTCGATTTCAAGTTACCCCCTACGTTTTCGGATTACCCCAGGGGTAATATAAAATCAGATTCAGGCTACCCTCCGGTAACTTGAATTTTTTTTCAAGTTACACCTAGGCAACTAACTACTCCCCTCCCTTGCAGTTCAGCAGTGCCAGTCCCAAGCCTGGAAAAAGAAGGAAGGTTCTGCGGAAAGCTTGCGGGCCTCCCAGGTAAAACCATATCTTGCAAAAGAAAAGACACATTAAAAGCTCAACCATTGTCGTGGCCGGTCGGTCGGGAGATGAGAAGATCATGGACCCATCTATGAAGGGTCGTGGTGAAAGCCGAAAGGAAGCCAAGACTCAGAAGTCTCAAATCTTAACGACCAAATCCAAGGCAAGAATTGAATACTGGAATGTAAGAATGTTATAGTAAGTTATGTTATAGTATGTTATAGTATGTTATGTTAGCGTCTTTGTATTCTAATACATGGATCTCGGCATGTGCTTCTTCTCATTGTCCATTCAAAATCTAGTAGGAATAATATTGGTGACAATACACATCCCTGGCGTACTCTGGAGACAATTAAAAACCATTCTCCGATTTCTTCACCAATTGTTTGGGGTTCCATGTCTAAACTGAATTTGTTTTTATATTATTGGTACTGAGCAGTTAAGGTCACTATTATAATGTTCCCTTCATCTCATTTATTGTTCTTCGTGTCTTCGAAATGTGTTTCCGCTCTTATCTCTAACAGACATTTCTGCGCTCCTTTACAGACTATTTTATGTAACGTTTTGGAGTCACCTTTCTTTGCTGCCATTTCTGGTTCACTTAGCCTTGTTTCTGTCCATGTCTTTCTGTCCGCCCTACGTCGTTTCTTGACTCTTTATCCTTCAATTTGTATTCTGCTATACCTAACATCCTCTATGCCCGTGTTCGTACTCAAGCCCTGCTCTTTCTTTCTTTTTTACGTTCATCGATTGCTTTCCATGTGTTGCCACTAATTCATCTCTCCTTCCTCGTGTTCCCGCCTGGGTCCGATGACATCTTGCGCCACACCCATAACTGCATGTATAATTTTGGTGCATATACTTGTATCAGGGTCATCTTGGTATGCACTGTTTGTGGTCTGATGGTAATTATTCTTTCACTTACTAGTTCCCATCCAGTTAGCTGATATCGTTTTTGGCCGACTCACTTCTCTTTCATGCCTGGCTCCATCTGAGTAGCAGATGCTTATTCTGTGTCAAAGACATTCACGCTTACGAAGTTCTTATGAATAGCAATCTGTCGCATCACTTTGAACCCGTAATTTGCTAAATATTTTGTTTACTTTTAACGAGATAAGTAGAGGATTTTGTTATCAAGTCAGAAGTTTTGTGTCCCTAATTGTTGCAATTATTGATGTAATTGCACTGATTTCTTCACTAATTTGACTGAATCTTTATTACATCCTATGTGTATATGTAATATGTGACGCACATTAATCTAGTGTATTACTGGTTTCATACAATTTGACTTTTATATATCTTTCACATATTAAAAGAGTTTTTCCGTTCTGTATGTGTCACGTGTTTTATTCAATATAGAGTCTACCTATTATCATTAGTTATAACTCACTTGTAAGCAGAACAATTTAACATTTTGTCTCTTTCACGGAGGGAATAATGCGAACACGGGAGAGGTAGTATGAAATCGATTTCATGTTACCTCTGGGGTAATCTGAAATCATTTCAGATTACCGGGGGGGGGGGAGTAACTTGAAATGGGTCTAAAATCAACTCAGTTTTTGAAACGAACGGAAAATCCTCGGTATCTACTTGCCCGGATTTCATATCAACACGCTCCATTGTGCAGGCGAGGACAAAGTTGACCTTAATCTGCCGATTTCTAGACAAAAGGTCTTCCAGTTGTGGTAGAGCTGCTTTGAGAAAAGATGTGGCGTCAATTCCGTTTGCGCCTTCGACCGTGTATTGTTTCATGAAGCCCTTGATAGCTGCGGCCGTCTCTTTTATTTCGCGTGTTTTCATAAGAATTTTACTGAATATAGAATTCACTTTGGGTTTCAGTGCTTCCATCTTCTCATTCACTTTTCTCTTTGGTTCTTCTGGTATGTACCATTCAATCCACTTTGCGAACGTATTAATCCAGAACTTTGTATTATCAAGGACTTTTCGTATCGCTGAGACCGGTACAGGAGCGAGTGTTGGGATTCCAATCTCGGGAACGGGTGCGTCTAGCAAACTAACATTGGATGAGATTGGCGCAAAATGTTAAGGGATGAGTGTTTGAGACACATCAGCTTCAATTTCAGCAATCAAATCCGTTTTATGCAGTCTCGTATAACCAACCATACCTTTCTGTTTCGCAATTTTTCTTAGTTCGATCACAGTCTGCTTCGAGTATTCCATTTTATATTGGAGTGGCATTCCTTTAAGTCGAAATGAGATAATATTTTCATCCATTTTATATATGAGAGAATTTTTTTTGCTTGTTGAACAATGACTCATCATCGAAACTACTAACTCATTCATCATCGAGACTGTTTGAAATTCCCGTGACTTTTGACCTATTGGCGGACGTTTTGACCAGGGGCTTTGTGCATGAATTGTGGCTCATCATCGAAACTATTGAAAATTTCCTGACATTTTTCTTAGTCTGTTGGTTGATGTTTGACCTAGGGCTTTTGGTTTGTGTAGGAATTGGTTATTTTTAACCTGGTGATTGGTTAAAAATACGTTTTGTAACCTATTAGGTGGGTGATTTTGAGCAATGTTATGGTCAATTGTCCCAGATAGCGCGGTTTATACCTACTCCTGTGCGATACTGACTGCATCACTTACAGATTTTAGTGCAGCTGTAGGAAGCCCAGTCACTCTTTTACCGGGCCATGGCCAAATTACCTGTCGAGGTATCACCGGTTTTAAGCACGTAATTTCTTCTAACAACGGCATTCTGTGAGTCTGTTTGATTTGTAAGAGCTGTGAGTTGTCCGTTCGCATGCCGTTTGCAGCTTTTCCTTCTTCATCCGCACATAACCTGGCTGCGGCAACCTTCTGATCCGTATACTATTATGACCCTGCTGCTATGTTCAATGCTGCATCCTTCTTATCCACATAATTCTTTGGCCAAAGCGTCTTTCTCGATCGTGTACAGTAAACTGTCTTGTTGTAGCACCCTCAGCATCAACATATCGTTTGTTGGTTACGTGCAACGGGTCAGTGGACGTTCTAATACCTTGATGATTAACCCTGTATGGTTGGAAGGGTACACCGCTGGAGTCACTAACAGGCGGTACGTGACGTTTTGGCGCAGCCGTTTTGGCGGAGGACGTTTTTGGTGCGGGACGTTTTGGCGCAGATCTCTGATACAATAATATAATCAGGTGTTTTATAAATATGTTATATGGCAATCTACACTTCAGTGTCGTAAATTATTTCACATGGCAAATCAGGTTAAGTCTGGGAAGCGTCGGTAGTAGAACAGGCATCGGTGAAAATAAAAATGTTTAACTAGAAGCCGGGATCAATGAAAAGGATACTATTAAACTGGGAGCTGGATTGACAAAAAGAATCGTGCTTAAATGGAAGTTGGAAAGCTGAAAGTAATCATGCTTAAATGGAAGCTGGATTGATGAAAATAATAATGCTTAAATGGAACCTGGATTGATGAAAAATAATGTCATTTAATTGGAAGCAACATTGATATAGGGATTGTGACTAACACGGTTCCACGATGAGTAGAATTTTTATATCCATCCCGCTTCTATTTCAGCATAATTCTCTTCATCATTCCAGTTCCCAATTTAGCACAATTACTATCATCGATCATGCTTTGCGTTACATTGTATATTGTATCAGACATCTGCGCTAAAATGTCCTGCGCCAAAACGTCCTGCGCCAAAACGGCTGAGCCAAAACGGTCGCGCCAAAACGGAATACCAAAACGTCCTGCTTCGCTAACAGGATTAGTACACAAATTTTCTTTTCTCATTTATTGTCATCAACTTCTTGAACGTGTAGATACTTCACGAGAGAACCTGATTACAACTATATCGATTGATTGCGAGAATCGATTACAACCGCAACGACGAATCGGTTCCAGTCTGCCCAAAAAATACTATCAGTGACCGTAGATATTGGACACAGTCAAAGTCTTTCGTCGTCGTCTGATGAGCTATCGCATACCTCTGGGTTGAGGCTGCTACAGCGGCGACCGTTTCTCTCTCTGTCTGGACTCTGACTGCTTTTCCCATCTCATGATCTAGTATTATTGTCCCTCCCTTGGCTTATCAAAAGTGGCCGCACTAAATAGCATTATGTTAAAATCTATGCTTTACACTTATATCATATTTGAAACGCTAGGATTGGTTGAACCTCAGCTGAGCAGTTACGAGGGTGAAGCTGCATTGCGTCAACGACACTCTTCCTTCGATCCCTCTACCCTCAATCCGTTCGCCCTTCCAAAGCTATTTTTAACCGACCGGAACCTAACTTCAGCTCTTCCTTAATCAGACACCAATTGTTTAATTATAATTGTGATCCTACTTGCATATAGCGCAATTTTTACTATGTGATAGTTCCATCAAAGTTTGTCATGGTTTTTCAACCACCTTTACCACCTGTCAATGCTGACAGACGTTTGTGCATCTGTGGCGTGTCCAGTCACTTTTCTTCCAGCCATGTCTGAATCACCAAACATACTGGTATATCAGCGACTTTCAACACGTGAATATCTCTGTAGATAATGTCCCGCTCGTTGGCATCCTGTTGTACTTCCGCAGTCGAAATGACTGCAACTCCATTTATCTTCCTCACTCTCGCAACTCCACCAGAGCAGAGCCGTGCCTTCTCAATCCGAAATGGCCTTGACGCTCCGATCCCTTCCTAGAACCCTTTCTCGTGCATTTCTCTCTCATCTTAAGATTACTTCATTTGGCCGCGCTAGTGATTGAATCGCCTCTGAATAGTCATTGAAGAGGCGCTATATATATAAATTCTTGTAATGAATTAAATTCTCTTAAAGAACTAGTCTTGTCAGAGACTCAGACTCCTTTCATCGACTCTTTGCGGCACGAATATTCGGCTTTTCTCCATTAAATTCATTGTATGAAATGACATACCTATCATGATCCGTCGGTCACCAGTTTCGGCCATTTTAGGAGTAGGTTTTGCTCACCTTCTCTCCAACTCTTAGGTAGCACATCCCTGATGGTCCAATTACCGAGTTATTAACTGACGCCCCTATCTCCCTCTTTCTGTCACTTTCAGCTACTCGCGCTTTTAGATGGTCCTATATGAATTGTTTATATTTTAATCTTATTATTCTTCAATTCTTTTGAATAATAGACTCAGCTCACACCTGGCATTTTATTTCTATTCTTTGTCTTGCATATATTTTGTTTTTGGTTCGATGACCTTTTTGACGAAATTAATAGTTCTTTATAAACTCATCCGCTGTCTTGTAGCCTATGGTAATATGTTCATAAGAGAGGAGCTCCTAGCTGACGGGATTGCTCGGGGTCCTTATGTCACAAAAAGTACTTACCAAATGACTGCAAGTGTTATTGTACATTTATATGCACTCTTTTGTACACTTTTGATACTTCTTTTAATGCTATTTGCTTGATTAGTTTGGTTCGATTTCAACATTTCTCCTCATGCTATAGTTAGGGTCCTTCGTTTACAATTCTCAAGGTCCGCAATTTCGAGACATCGCTTCAGCCAAATTCCCACCAGTTTTTGACATGGGTCTCAACGGTGGTCTTCAAGGGTTGAACATTCCGGACGGTTTTGACTGGGAGCTTATCTACAATAAAGTCATGATTAGAATGGACGACGCTCTGATCGAGGTAAGATCAACTCATTTCTCACTACTTTAAATGGCATTGCACTGGATCGCTTTATGTCATGATATGATTTATATACATATTATATATTTTTAGTTAAATAATTAGTTAATTAATTAATTAACTAATTAATCAATTTATTTATTTATTATTCGAGGTGGTGCTATAGGGCATATACATGTATCCCTACAATATGTATGTGAACATATTATTTGACATTGCGTAGATTAGGCTATGTAACTTTGTTATTATATACACATGAGTCTAGATATAGTCATTCATATTGTAAGCGCTAGATGGAGACTTTAGTTGCCAGGAAACGTATCGATTTTTCGCACTTGCCGCGGCTAGAGCGCGAACTTTAGAAAGAAGCTGACGGGCAGTTTCAGTTGCTGACTTCAGTAGTCGTTTGGCCGATGTTAAGAGTATATGGCAGCTTAACATTAAGTTGCAAATTTTGTTGAAATCCTTTAATTTGCAGTCGTTTGCGTCGATTGTTTTGTTAGGAAAAAAGTTAAATACAGTTTCCGAGTCTTTTATGTACAATAGGCCTACATTTTAAAGACTATCTGCAGTTTGCAAGGAACTTCGAATATTAGTCTGCACTGCGGAGAAGAAAGCGGGCTGACAATGAATATGAATAATACAATAAATATAATATACTAATATACACATGCATGTATAAAATTACAATAATTAGTTCAATTGTCAATGATGGATTATCTTACTGCCATTATTCACAGATTGGATCGCTTTATATCATGTATGACAGTATACTTTGGTTGATTTTCCTACCTTCAGTGACTGGGAACATTTGTCGATTTCAGTTGACTGCATTAGTTCTGCAACGGTATCAGGACGATACTCTCCCGGAAGAATATCACAATATTTCCATAGCGCATATATACATACATATATACATACGTACATGCATACACGTGTACATACATTCATGTATACACACATACATCTATACCTACATACATGTATGCATGCATTACATGCATATATACATACCTACCTACATGCATACATGCCTACCTACATGCACACATACATACATATATATATACATACATACATGTATACTGACATACATACATGTATACTGACATACATACATGTATGCATGCATAATACATGTGTACATACTTACATGTATACATAGATATATATGCATACATGTGTACATACAAACATATATACATACAAACTGTATACATAGATACATGTGTACATACATACATAGATGTTTGCATACATGTTTTAGTTGTTTGTGATTCGCCCTGTAGAGGTATGGCCGCGTTACGGCGCCATATAAATCGTCTTTATTATTATTATTACTATTATTACAATTATTATTACTATTATTATCATTCGTACATACCTCTATGCATACCTAAATGCATGCATACATACATACCTATATGCATACCTATATGCATACCTATATGCATACCTATATGCTTACATATACACACATACATACTTATATGCCTGTATTCATACATGCAGCATTGCATACTTAATTATATACATACATACATGCAAATACACATATATACTCTAATTATATAATGGAATGGGATGATGTCCGGGGGTAATGTCCTAGACCCTTGTTCAATGACCCTTGGAAATATGTTGTGCCACTTGTATGATCCACCTAGCTGCATATTTATTTAATTCTCGTACGCGTTGATATAATAGGTATGATTTTTATACAGCTCTCAATTACTGAGCAAGGTCTGAAAGATAACAAACCACAATGAGATTCATGGACTTACTTATACCTTTCTCAATATTCCTTATACCTTTCTCAATATTCTGCAGTGAACATGATATTTTATTGCAAGAGAATGCTTTAGATTTGGAGATAAATGATTAACCCAGAATCTTAACTAATGTAAAACCAAGACAAGTCATAAAATCTCTACATTTTAGGTGTCGGACCTTATTAAGGCGTGCGTGCCAAAGTTAGAGAGTACTTTGGCGTTAAACATTCATAAATTGTGGGAACAATACAATTTCCTCGTGTCCGCTCAACTCATTTGGCAAGCCTCCTCGCCCTTGATTAAATAAAGCACAGCTGTAGCAGTCCACACAATGCCATGTCAATAAAGGATGCATAAAAATAACGGTGCAAAACAATACTCTAAATTCACTTTAATTTTGATATGCATCTCTTAGTAATCTAAAAATCATTTTGGAATGGACAATAATTATATTTCAGTGTTCGTTCGGGAATCGACCTTGTCACTTAGATGATGCATTTCAGACGGTAATGACTGATATGGGATACTGTTTCGCATTCAACCCAGGTAAGCATATTGCAGTATTTGTTCTGCAGCCTCAAAATGAAACCCAGAAGATAAAAGCAATGTCCAGTAATTATGTCGCCTACATATACAATGCCTCAGTTCTCACATTTACTTGTCTCATTTCTCACATTTTCTTGTCACGTACAACTACGCGCTGTACGATTTAGTGATTGTCTCAGAGGTGCATTTAGATAGAGCGCAAAAATAAGGATTAGTGTGTTTATTTTCTTAAACTTAATTCTGTTTGAATAATCAGCACTGCATTAAGCTTCGAAGCGTTTCAACGATTGACTATTTCTTTATTATAGCCAACTTGCCATACTTATATGGTTTAATGACAAATATCTGACAAAAACTGTGTTGTCTTACATTAGCAATGTCATAATTGATGGAAAAGTTTCTTTGCCTTTAGAAATCTCCTTAGCATTAAAGTCTTTAATGTGATTTAGCTTCGACAGAATTCGTGACGACTCAACCTGGAGCCAATTACGGACTTCGCCTTGTGCTGTGGGTCAATCAATCTGATTGTTTAGTTCCCAATTCCCCGGGTGTTGGATATAGGGTAGGCCCACCGCTATTGTATATGAATTTTTCACATAACACCTGAGTAAATCACTGTAAAGATATAGATTCTGCACTACAATTGCTATCTTCATAGAACGATTTCTTCTTGATAATTTCTTATAATTGGGCCCTATTTCTAACCAGTGCTCTTTTGTAGGAAAAAAGGTGCCGGAACGCATCTGTACTGACGAAATTAGCTACGATACGAAATAAAATAAATTTTATGGGACACAATTATCACAATCTATGCTTTTACTTAAAAATTTTAGAATGTAACAAATTGAAATGTTAAGTGTTTTAAATTCCAGAGTTCTTGCACAACTAATATTTTTATTTGATGCTTTGGTGACGGAACGCCGTTCCGGGTGGAAAAAAGTGCTGTTGCTAACCATTTTCATGTCAATCTTTTGCCTACCAGTAACGAGTTCGTGGCAAAATGGTTCTAAACTAGACTTGCACAACTACCAAATGATAACTTAAAGTAAAGTTAGCATAAATATAGATGGAATTTCTGTTATCAGACATGTCCTGCCCACGGAAACTCTCCAAAATCTATATTACGCGCTTGGCTGCCCACGTGTTACATACCGCGATCTTGGATAATTAATTATCATACTTGCTTCACCTGTATTCAAACGCTCAAGAAGTGAACACAAAAAATCTGTAGTGTTCCCTACGAGGCCTATAATTTTAATGTGCTAAAAGCTGAAAAAATCTATTCTTTTGAATGTACCAATAAACCTAACGTCGGGGAATATATGTAGAAGTTCTATATTCTGTAATAGCCAATTCCCAAGTCGCTTTAAGTTGTGGTTTACATGCAGCATACACTATACACGTACAGTTGCAGTACGCATTGCTCTTAAATTATACAGTCCTAATTACTGGAGCAAGTTGCCATATGACTTGTCAAACCTATTGACTCTCAAACTGTTTAAGCATAGGTTGCATAGCTTCTTATCGAACGTATAGTCTAGACTGTAGAGTATCTATTTTGCTACGTAATCTCTCTCTCTGTCTCTGTCTGTCTGTCTCTCTCCCTCCCTCCCTCTCTCTCTATTGTCTGCATTTGTGCGTCGAACTTGTTTGTTGGCGTTTGATATTGGAACGTATCGTTCATCATTATTTACATAATCTTACATAAGATTAAAATAACCTACAATTGTACAAAGTAAGGGAGCGAAAATGACATCCTGTTTACCTTGGATTCTTTTTTATGATGGTGTTCTGTAGGTTGTGTTGCATGACGTAAAGGATGACTTCAGCAGGATTCAGAAATGGAACTGGCATTTCATCATCGATTTCATTTTCAATGAGAAATGTAAGTTAAACGTAAGAAAGACGTTAATTGCTTCATACCTTGACTTAATTTAGTACCCTTCGAAAGCAACTCCATTGCAAATGCACTCACCTTTACGCTGGACAGAAGCGCCTCATCCGTTGGATGAGGAAAGACCCTTGCCTCTAAGCTGAGTTAACCTTAGTGCTATCAACCACCAGTTACTTCCATCGAGACTCAGTGAAAGACACGGCATCTCTGATAATGCTATAAGCTGTTTAGTTTCAAATCAATGCAGTTGACCCACGTAAAATACTGCTCAGTATGATTATTCACTCAGCGCTGCTAATGTCCATCAGACATCTGTTCTCGACACACTATGATAATATACAGTGATCGATTCGCCAATCAGTCGCATAGCTAATTATTTCAAGTCCAGTTACAATAATGAGCAAGATATGAAGCCTTATGTTGCTCTCTTAGTCAAACCCGTCCGCTTTCAAAACGTTGAGTGTATCTCTCGTTAGTTCTGACCTGTAAAACGCTGATCGTTGTTGTCTGCCTTCAACCACCTTACATCTGACACAAGCACGCAATCGATGGATATGGATTATGTAGCTCAGTCCAGTTATGATGTTCTGGCACAGTTTACCTTGAATCCACCGTTTCGACTCCGTTGGCTTACCCCTTGATTCAGTTCTTTTTTCGTGTAACGCTTCAAAACTCGTTATTTATCCTCTTAAATGAAATATGGAGTGATAATTATACCTAAGGATACGCGTCTTTAATAGGTAACCGGTCATTTCGTCCCAGATCACTTCTTAAAATTCATTTCATCACAGCTAATTTCGTCGCATTTTTAGGGTTGCGCACATTTCTAAAGAAAACACCGAAAGGTGACAGCCACGTACATGTACATACAACGAACCATTTAACAACCCATCTCGCTGCATTGATGAAAAGAATCCCTTTTGAATGGAAGCGGAAATTATGAAACATAAATAATATTCTGTTTAATTAGAAGTTGAATTAATGAAGAGATTTCTGCCCAAATCGTAGCGGGAAATGACGATAATATTTCTGCTAAAATCTAAGCCATAATGATGAAAAGATTTATATAAAACTGGAGGTTGAATTAATGTTAAGAAAGTCAGTTTAATGGAAGCGGGATTGATTAAAGGATTCTGTAAATGAAGGTGGATTGATGAAAAGAATAATGTTTAAGTAGAAGCTGGATTGATGAATAGGATGCCGTTTAGATGAAAGCGGCAATGACAAAAGATAAAAATGCTACGAAATGAACTGCGAGGAAATGAATGCAAGGTCATAACTACGCGTTGTGTCAGGACAACCAAGGGTCCAGACTATAGCAAAAATTGAGGTAATCTTTACTCATCAGCGAACAGCTTGGCTTCGAAATGAATTAAAATGCTTAAGTGTCCAAGTTTCGCAGCCGAATTTCATGCCCTGCGCATCATAACGGCAATGGCGTTGCAAGACAAACGCTACACAATATCTCGCGAATGACTCAGTGGCCCGCTTGATAAACGAATCACCGCCGTGGCGAGGTTTTGCGTAGCAGTAGTGTCGCAATTAACTGCAATCCGTCATAGGCCATCTGGTACGAGTACGCTGCCTACCATGGAACAGTCCAACATTATAAGGGCACTGTAGATTATAGAACAGCAGATGGGAGCCTCTATACTGTTGCCTCGTCAGACTCCGGTCATGTTTTGATTAACAAACACCTCCCTCCAGCAGCGAATTGTCACACTGATCGACAACTTTACGAAGAAAAGTTTTGAACAAGATGCTTCAACATGCTTATTTCTAGGTAAGCTAAATGTCGGCAGTGCAATTTGGTAAATAGTCCATGCATTTACATACTTATTCATGTTACATGACAGATCCAAAAAGTCAATTAAATCAATCATTTCTATGTTTATTTGAATATTTAAGATGAAGCCTTCGTTCGTTTCTTTGTAGCTAACTATGTTGCCTGCCCCGTATGGTGAGTGTCGTCAGGCGGACAGCTACACATACATGAAATGCATGATGGATTGCTTGAACGATTATGAAGGAGACATGTGTAAATGTAGAACACTGACCATTGAAGGTACAATTATGCTTAAAAACTTCACAGCTTATGTCAGCCCACTTTTTTCTCCTCAGTGTAAGCTAACATTCTACTATGCTGCCTCTCGTACCGCCACGCGAGCAGGCCGCATAAAAGACTCGGTAACTGTATTTAACTTTCTATTATGCATAATAATCAACATAATGATCTACAACTATAAAACCTGCACATTACCGCCACCTGGTCTTCGTGTAATTCTTTAAGTAGATGTATCAAGTATTTCGGTATTCTCATCTCTAACAGAGTTTTCCACATCAGTGCGTGGTTGATGCAGTCAAATGCCTTGCTGTACTCAATGAAGTATATGCATACTTCCTGTCCATAATTCCTTTGCCTTTCCATTATCCAACTCATATTAGCGATGTGGTCTCGAGTTCCGCATGATTTCCTAAATCCTGCTTGATTGTCGGGTGGCTCTCTCTCTCAATTGTACTCACCATACTTTTGTGCATTATTTTGAGTAGTATTTGGGTGCTACTGGTCACAAAAACAAAGTTTAACGTTGATGAGTTGAGACGAAGATTATTCGCCTCTGCGAACTTCTGCACCGCTGCGAGCTCTTTCTTCATGGTTTATCTCATTGAACTCGCAATAGATTGTGAAATTCGACCATTTTATTCTTTTCTCGTAAAGGATTCAGGTCAGAAACCGCGACCGTGTATTCTGGCGGCCCCACCCAAGCACTGAATCACACTGGCGTTGATCCTCGCAACAACCGACAGCTGCCCCCATGTCGGGTTCTACACGGCATGTGATCAACCAGCTAGTTGTGCACGCTATCCGGCAGGCAGAGAAATGACAGGTTACGCGTAAGCTCCGTCTGCAGGATTGTGTGGAAAGCCCTTGCGATGTATAACGTAGGCTTCATCTCCGAGAAGGTCAGTCACAAGGTGTTGAATCGTTATTAATGCCGCAGTTCTAGAGTTGTTTGACCAAAGCGCATACTCGTCTGCCAAGAGGTCCGACGTTGGTGACTTCGTAAAGGCCGGATGTAGATACATCCGTACTATTTCTCGAACATTCATGTCGCCACTAGGACAATCGAAATCTGGATATGGACACAACCTTAGCGATTGGGTGAATATTGGCCCTCAGCCACTGTACCGTCACATATCCATGCATGACGAACTGATTGACCTGTCATGTAAGCAACCAGGAATAAGCTGGAGCCAACATGCGAAGAAACCAGGCCGAAAGGAATTCGGATCCACCCTGTACCAAGATGAGAGCACTTGGCTACAGGGGGCGTACGGCGGACGAAGACGTGCTTCGGTGACCGCGCTTGCTCAGCCGCCGGTCCCAGATGCTGGAATGGTCTTCCGCTGTCCTTCAGATCTCCCGACTCAGTGGACTCTTTCGAGGCCAAGCTCAAGACTTATCTCTTCTCGAAGGCGTATCCCTACTGTCAGCAGTATATGAGGCGCCCTTGTAGCGCTATGGCCGCAATTACGGCGCCATATAAATCGTCTTTATTATTATTATTATTATTATTGTTATTATTATTATTATTATTATTATTATTATTATTATCAGAAGGATGATCTGATGAAGTCACATGGCCTAGGAAATTTGTAAGCAAAATGCCTCTTGTGAGAGCCGAACAGAGATTAGTACTAGTCTGTTAGTAGTAAGTCATGTGGGGCTCTGGGGACAAAATTGTCGGGGTAATTCTCGTCGATTTACAAATGCGGAGAAAATCCCACAGCTACCAAAATTGTGGTTACTTATCCTCATGTACTTTGTGGAAAAGTAGCTCCAATTTCGGTAGCTCTTGGATTTTTTCCTGCCTTTGTAAACATGTGAACGCGCTTCTGCTACAACCAACACACCAAAAACAACACGACCAAGATTGCGCTCAAACCCGCATATGCTGTTTGATGTTCAAAAATCATTTATAATTATCAAATCAGTTTGTAACTTCAGAAAGTATCCCGTTTACTGACTGGAACAGTTCCTTAACATTTTTATGACAGATATAATGATATCTAATTAGACATTTTCCACTAGTCATAATAAGAAAAGAACATAATATCCTACAAGTCTTGAGTAAAGATGCGCATTAACAACAATTGCGGTATTCGTGGCTGATGAAAATGACCTGTTGACCTATTCAGGATAATTTATTATTTTAAGTGGCATCTTAAAATCAATTGTACGACATTGTTGTGTAAACATTTAGACAAATCAACTCACACTGCAGGTAATGACTTTTCATAAGCGCCTGAAAACTCTAAGGATTCTATACCTATGATAGTAAAAGCATCAGAAAGTGACTTGATGAACTGAGTCTGATAAGTCATGGTGTGCAATTAGTTTCAGAACTTCCTATGTGCTCTATGGATCAAGCAAACAATTGTGTGGCAAAAGCCATGAGCTCGTTTGTATCATCCGGTGCGTCTCGCAATTGTACTTGTCCTCTACAATGTCATACGATCACATATCCATATTCAATCTCGACAAGTCCTCTCTCAGAACATTATCTCAGTTACATGTCGGAAAAGTCGCAGTTAATGGGACTAAGTCTAACGATGTCTAAACTGAGCAAAGAACTCGTCTACCTGGATATCTCCTACTCTCAGCTGAGCTACATCGACATCCAAACAACTCCAGCCTACGATTTTCTCACAATGGTTTGCGATATTGGCGGTGCCTTGGGATTGATTCTAGGATGCACAATTCTTACGATTGTTGAATTTATCCAGTGTCATCCAACTATTCAAGGATGCTGGATTTTCTGCAAGGTTCGCAAAGCTACAGCACCGTCGAAAGGTCATTTCCTGATCAGCACTTTATGGAATATGTTATTTTAAATAAATGGTGAATACCAAATTGGAGTAGATAACTCTTGAACAATTATTCTGAAAGAATACTACTATTTTGCACAACTTGCCAGCTGCAGAAAACTGACATGAGCTGCATCAATTTAACTTAAGTTGAAACTCTAGGTTGATCAACTTATCCGAATCTCATAATGCGCTATGGTCAGTGTCACCATTATTACGCAAGTACAATGACGCTTAAAATCACGTAGTTGTAACTTTCGCCTGTACAATATTGTGCGCTATTGTTTTCATTGTTTCCATTTAAGATTTTTATAATCGACCAATTTCTGAAGTATTAGCTGTAATATCATGAAATCAATCTTTTAAATTTAGGCCAACCAATAAGGCTTTAATGAAATTATAATTATAATTAAATTACAATTAAAGAAGCTGCGGAAGAAAAAGTTACAGCTTCTAAACATTTCACTAATCGTATCGTGATTCAATCTTTTATATTAAACATATGTGAAATAAGGAAAGACTATGTAGCCTACCATTTAATATTCCCTTGAGACTTCATCTCTAACTTTATCAAGCACTATAAAATTTAGGCTTCACCATTGCTGTGTTCCTTTATTTATACAGAACATGTTTTCTGCTCTGTTATAGTACGATCCTTGCACGGAGACACTATAATGTCCATTGAAAGAGGAGAGAGCTGATGATTGATCTCAAACGATAAAATTCTCATTGAAAAATTAACAGACTCGAAGTCAAATACATGTAGGCTGCGTTTACAGTTGCCATAGAAAAACAAGAAATGTTTATGTTTATGCGTTTAGAGTAACATGCATATTCTAGTGATCGTTAATGTTAATGGATTTACATCTAACGACAATATATAATAATGGCCAATTAATGTAACTATTTGCATCAAAATAGAGTTGATTTTATCTACCCATTAAAATTTTACGATGGTCATGCGATGGTTGTCGTAATCGTAATCTCTAAATTTCTAAAGTGCCACTTGAAAGCTAGGGGCAGGGCAACCCCTTATTCCCGAGCTCTGCGTCAAATCGAAAGGGTTGTCCAAAAGGATAGTCCGTGGAAGGTCATAGTCCGGTTTCCAGGAGGTTAGCAGGGAGGCAGAGTAGCGGTAATGGAGGGCGTAGTTTTAGTCGATTGACAGATGGGATGTCAAGTAAGGAGTCTGCGTAAGAGTTCTTGAAAAGGTGAGACTTAAGTTTAGAGTGGAAAGCCCGAGGTGTGATGGATAAAGGAGCTAGAGACAGATGATGTTGCATGACGGGCAATAATGATGGAGGAACCAAGAAAACACGGAATATAGGAGGAAGGTCGTTCCAGAGACGTGGTGCGGCGTTGCCTAGCATTGTTTAATATATGTGCTTCATAAATCAAACATAGTGAGGTCGGCCATCTTGGTCGATTCATTGACTCTGCGTCATTTAGACGAATGTTTTAATTTATATGTAGAATTTGCTTACTAACTTCTCGCATGTTGCAGTTTTTCAAAGCCAGCTAGCTTTGCCTTCTGGATTAATTCGTCGGCCTTTGGAATAATTTTTCACGTTTGAGAGTCATTTTGTCGCTAATTGCCTAGGCCATGTGACTACGCAGTCGAGGCTTAGTCATGTGGCCGTATCACAGCCACTGGAGTGACCTTGACCGTTAGTCTATTCAATCTCCCGACCACCACGCGATGAATTCCTCTTTAACATCATAATCCTTGAATCTCGACGATTATCTGGACGTGCGTCATCTTTCACCAGCGAGGGACTGACTACTTGTCGAAACGACCCCGTGTTTTGCGAATCAGTCGTCGTACGCTCTACCTCTGAACATCTATGCCATGTGTATGTCAGATGTTGACGGGAATCCGTTGGTTTGGTTCCACGCTTGTGCACTGGCCAGCCATTGGCGAAACGTATAGCTTACTATGCATTGCTTTGCTAATTATTATTCTAGCAGATGTTGTAGTTAAAATTAATTTCATGTCTAGCGCAGATAATGCGTAGATTTCTTGAAGAGGCTCTTTATCAAGTTCATTGAAAATAAATAAATAAATAACGGCAATCGATATGTTGAGTATTGCAGGCCTGCAATATCTTGCGCACAAACAGCGATGTGCATACATGTATGATAAAACTTCTAATACTAGGCCTATTTAACGTCATCTCATTGCGTCTGCATTTAATTTTATTGCATATTATTAATTAACGTTGGAATTAACATCGTTTGGCTCACGTTAGGCGATTAAATTAACAGGAATTAATGCGTTTCGGACACATGCCATTGTGCTGAATTGTAACTGTGGCCTAGTTACTTCCTGCATACTAACTGTGCATCATGGTGTGGCTGATACATGAACACTCGCAGTGGCCATGTCACTTATAAGACGAACTGCATTGGGCTGCCAGTCTCTTCTGACTTCGGTGGATGATGCTTTTCATGTGCAAATAACATATTCTACGACGGCTAAAAATGCCATGGTACTTCGCACTATTATTTAGTAGGCAAATCGACGTTACAACCTTCCAAGCCTTCATGTTCAGCCAATCAAGGAGCAGGAAAATAACAAGGACCCGGACGGTGGAGGCATAAAATGTATATGCAGTCAGCAGGGATGTGGTCTTGAAACCGCGGTCTTGGTCTCGAGACGGTCTCGAAACCGGAAAACTGCGGTCTTGGTCTCGAATGCATCGGTCTTGGTCTTGGTCTCTGACCATCGGTCTTGGTCTCGGCCTTGGTCTTGAATGCGTCGGTCATGGTCTTGGTCCTAAAGAAATGGTCTTATGATTGGTTTCCGTCTTAAATAGGCGTTCCTGATCATTTTCCGTATCAGAGCAATTTTTTCGATATTTGTCGGTTATTTTTTGATTATTAGAGACACCGGATGATTATGCCCTGCGCGTTGTTATCGATTTACGGCGTACCGACCAAACTAATATATCTTTATATGGATGTTACTGTGGGCAGAAAAAATGTTTTTGCAACAGAGCCAGCCATTTAAAAATTTGTTTTCACTAATTTCAAGGTTTGGGTACAATTTAATATCTATGTGGTAGGCCACGTGTAGACACTGGGGCCGTATTCACAAGACAGTGTTAACGCTAATGCCCGTATTAAATACGGCTTATGCCTGACTAATGGGTTATATCGCTATTCATGAGACAGAATTATTTATGATATATTAGCCCTCTAGTCTAGGTATTAGTCTAATCCTACTAAGAGGCAGGTTTAAGTCCGTTGATACCAATTTTACAACGAAACACAAAGATGCCGGCCCTTGTGCTTCGTCGATTTAGACGTCGATATGTTTGAGAGGCACTATAATTAACTCACCTCTTTCACCGAAGGCCAACATTATTTTGCTTTTAATTTTTGGGTAAAAAATACTTCAAATTTGACGAGATGCCAGACGATATTGCATTCAAAATGTCGCCACTGTAGCGCAGTGTGTATAATACGGGTAGGCCTACCATTTATTGGCTGGGATTGGTTTGTTCTCACAACAAGTCTACAGCGCAGCACCAGCGTATTCACGAATGCTGCGTCTAATAGGAGGAGTTGTCCTAAGGGCAGTTCCGATAATGGTCAAGGTCCGGTATCGATATCTACCCAATGGTGGTAGTGAAAATGAAGTCATTGTGCCGTTTACTGATATCAAGCAGGAAGATTTATATAGGGCTATTATAGGCCTTAATGATCGGCGAATCCTTGCTTTACAAGCCGCATTTTTCATCAATTTCTAAATTACGCGAATGTGAAACTTAAAACATTTTGAAGTGATGCGTCCTCATGTTTTGAATGAGTTTAACATCCTGAAGTAAATTGGAATTCATATGTGCAATTTATTTGGATTGTTGTTCTTACGGCTTGAATGAAATGTCTGGAAAATCCATCCACTTTCTCGATTGAGGGGGAGTTCATTAGAATCTTGCAAACGGTTATGGCTTATATCTGTTACCAATTGCATGTCACTCTTCAAGATCTGACCTATAGAGCTATTTGAATCTGTCCAATAGTTGCGTCACTAGGTAGGTGTCGTTCGGGTTACGCCTTCAGATGAGGTGATACCAAAGCGACATAAATTTACTGCATTACCAAGCATTTTGCACAATTTTAGCAGAAATGCATTGCTCTCAAGCAAGGTCTAACAATAATGCCGATAATAGCGAGGACAGTTTTTGTAAGCCAAGCTTCTACATGTGCTGTATCGATTCACCTGAAGCTGAAAGTCTATGCCCATGTACATGTAAGCCCTACTTATCTGAACCTTCCAATGCACTCCGTTCAGCGTTGCCATTATTACCCAATTACAGTAACGCTTCAAATCATGTGATTTCGTGACTTTCGTCTACACGTAGGCCTAATGCAAACGTGGACTGTTGTTATCGTTGTATTCTTTTGGAGTAGGCCTATTTTTTAATCGCTCATTTTGAAAGAATTTCTTACATCTTAGCTTCCAGATAATTATAATTAGCATTTGTACACCAAGGCCTACGTCAATGAGCTTTTGAGGATGAAGTAAATGAAAAGTAGAAGTAAAAATTACACTTTCTAATGCTATAATTGTTGCCAGTGCTTGCCATTAAGCGTGTTGTAGGCCTACTTCAATGTACAAAGAGTGTCATAGTAATTTGTTAGGGACGGAGGATTTCATAGTGCCGACATCATGAACTACTGCACTATATGACACCAACCCCACAACGACGTCACTGTCTCCACACATTGTAATCGTGATCGCAATCACCAAACTTCTAAAGCGTCACTTGAATGCTAAAGCGCAGAGCACCAGCTTACTCTATCCGCGTCCTGATTCCATTGTGCGCTTCAATGGTTGACAGAATAATAGCGAAATAGCAAAGTATAATCAAAAATATTGTACGCCGATACACGAAACGAGCAATCTTCCACATAAAAAAGGAACGTGAATACCTCGTGCTGTTAAATGTCAGATTCTGAGAGCTACATGTATGTGCCTTTAAGTCGATAGGTGAGCGCAATAATCGAAGGTATATAGTGAAAGTGAAAGTGAATTATTTTGGTTGAAGGTCTTTGATTTGTACTAGCTTGGTTTTGTGACGTCGTTATCTGGACAATATTTTTTACCACCCCGTGGAGCCATAGCCTCAAATGAGCATTTACTATGTGAACATCCGGGACTGAACCATGTCTTTTGTCACGAATACCTCTTCATTTATTAAATGCCCTTGGCATAGATATAAGTCAAGATAAATTGAACTAGTTCGATATGTATAGAAACTAATAGTAGAACCACCAATGTCGCCTGAGCATCATCAGACTGTCTCTTCGTTATTACTCCTCAGTCCTAGCTCTGCCTCTGTCTTTTAAATCAATGCATCTCTGACTCTACTATCCCTTGCGTTTCCTAATTCGACCATAATGTACGTAGAACCTACCAATTGCTATTTTGCTTCCGACCTTCTTGCTCCACGCTTGTAAACAAATGCGTGGGTTGTCATTAATTGTTTTGCTGGGGTCGTGTTTGTACTTGAGCTCATTGATCTTTTGAACTCAACTTATTTACAACTGGAAGAAACTTTTAAAAAGTCGCGCATATAGGCCTATTATTCAAATAAACGTGAAACGACTTGTCTTTTTTAGGTTTATTTTCCACGTTGCATCCACGGAGTTCCTTTCCATTAATGTTGCATTCTGTGAGACAGTTCATGTTTGAGGCCATCGAATGTTTGTTACCATACATACATGTACATGTACCTAGCGGCATTATGAATGTGGCAAGGTTTTATTTCTCCTAACTACTGTTTGTATGTGTATCATGGTATGTGTTTGGACCGCTTTGAAGCTCCAGTAACACCACACGAACATGTTGTTAGGAGACAGAGCATGCGTCCGTAAAACTCGTGTCTTAGATTCAGACTGGACTAAGCTACATATATTTATAGCATGGATTCTGTTAGCTTAAGGTCGTATTGTACGCTCGTATACATTGGCGGCTATCGTGAGCGCATGTCGGACATTTGGCCTAATACTGGGATGGGCCTAGGTGTGTCTAGATAGGCGTATGTGTTCGCTTGGCTATAAGTAGACGGTGCTGTAGCTGCGTCGAAGAGCTTTGTACAGAATCCTCGTGTATGGTAGACGGCTGAGTTGTAGCTCGTTGCTGCGTCGTCTTATTTTTGTTATGTAAGAACTGTCAAAGTCTCAAGTTGTACATTTAAGACGTATGGCTAATGCTGCGCTTAAAGTCAACCTTTAACTTTTTGGTTCGAGAGAACTTAGACCAACCGAGTTGCTACTATCGGGTCTGGGTCTGTTCGTTTCTCCGTTCTCTTCACAAACGTGTTGTGACCTGGAGGAACTTTCACGTTGTGTTCAGGTTGTTGCTACTTTGTTAATAAATATATTTATTATCCGTAAGGAATTCCTTAGACTAATACGTTCGTCAAAGTAGTAGCTTACCATCGTACATGTATGCATGAATATCTTAACAATGAAATAGGCTTTCCGCTGACCTTTGCGACTTACTTTACTTCGTTCCCTACACTACCCATAATTCCAATAACCGAAAGAGCATTTACTCTCGAAACAACACTCGTCAATTTTCGATTAGCTACTCTGGTCCAATAGACAGAAAGAATTTACCCAATGACATACGTTGCCTACCCAATATAATTATTTTAAACGTTAACCTTGGGAATACTTGCACTACCATTAATTCGCAAATTATGAGCCTGTGTACATTTATTGAGCCTTATTTCTCAAAATAAATACTTATGTTTTGCAATTACATTTTACTCGTGAGCTAACATCTTTGATTGAACGTCTTAAATTTATACATGTTGAAAGGGTCTCTCCGATAGCGGGACTACTCACTATAAAGACACAGACCAATCATTTTGAGAATGTCATGGGAACAATAAGCAAAGAAAAGTTTTAGAAGGCAATGATCTCTCCAGCAAGAAAATTCTTTCATCAAATGAGCTATATCGGTTAACATCGCACTGAAAGTAAAGCTATCGATTAAGTAGGTGAACATACGCATAACTATCGTTAATTTTTAAATAAGTAATACTGTAAAATAAGTAATACTGTAAAAGGCCGATTCAATGCTCATTATTTAGTCCCATGGATAGTCCATATAGATCGAATCCCAAGAACACGCTTAGATGTAGTGCAATATTATTAAAGATTCAATGAACATTTTTTAAATGAATGAGAGTTAGACATAGAACGCAAATCAACGGTGCCTTAATTGAATGTCACAGTGCGTGACATAGTGTTAGGGATAAACCATGGTGTAATATGACTTGGTGCGAACATGTAGGCATATATGTTACTTGTTGGCAAATTTCAGACTTTAGACAATGTTTCTGCATTTTTGCTTATTTGACAAATATACTTTTAAAAATAGCCTAGTGATCTTTCCATGTCTGGAATCGGTAAATTTGAATACACAGAAAAACTGCGAAAGTTGGTATGCATATCTAATAGGCATACTATAAATATGGATCAGTCCTGCGGTAATACGAGATTCTGCAATGGGATTTAAATAATTATAATGTAACTATGGCTGGAAAAATTTAAGGATTGCTTATTTGCGGCGAACCTGTCAGTTTGAATGTAATGCAATGTGATAGAATGCCTTTGCACCGCAAGATTCAGCGGCGTTTTCAGCGGGCGTAGATGCTGAAGCCAGAAAACAATATATGGCGTCTCAAGAATTGAGAAGGTGTAAGGTATAGTTATGCCAGCAGTCATAATGAGCGAAACCTTGATTCGTCAGTTGAAAGAGTTCGGTACGAGAGACACAAATATTAGTATCGTCTGCTACCAGAAGGGCATTTAAAATACTAAACTCAGCTCAAACCAATAATTAAAAGTGAGCGAATAACTGAACTTTGAGGCACTCCAAACCTAATGAGTCTTTGGGAAGATACCGGTCAGCTACCTTTTTACTTTGTGGTATCTTATGATGATTAAGCACCCTATTGCGATCAACAAAGCGAACTACATATATGTCCGCTAAAAAATAACCTCAAATCGCTTCGATTGAAAAGACAAAACGATTACTACTCCTCAGAATATCAAAAAAACAATAGCGACTTAAAACAAACCTGGACAGTTATTAGATCCATTCTTAACACATCCAGTGACAGCATTAATATTGACGAACTAAGTATCAACGGTGTTAAAATTACAGACGCGGAAGGCATGACCGAAAGACGATGAACGAGAACGCAAAATGTGATAGGACCTATACATTCTCTTTTCTATAGGGTGAACTTTAGATAAGAAGTGTTTCGTGGCGAAATAGAGAAACCGAAGATCGCTGTTGTTCTTTAATGCGGTGAAGTTGACGGGGCATAAGGAACAGTGGCAAGCGTTTGTTATTAATCCATGATACACAGTGTTCGGTCGTGGTGATTCCTTTAGGAACTCTGCGCAATGCTTTTCAACGATTCTCTTAAATTAAATCGTTGGTTTGTCATTTTTAATGACTGGACCTTTAGCAGTTACTAATGATTCACCATGAGTTTCCTTTATGTCAAATTACTTACACTGCAGAAGCCTTCCAAGAGTTAAATGAGGCACTGTAGACAGGCCCGTTGCCACCAATATTTGCGGCACCCAATCTAAATCCAAACTATGTGTAAGTGGCCTCGACCGTTGAGCAGCTCTGCGTTTCTTTTGACACAGGTTGCATTTGCTCTCCACTTCCAATCTAAGGATGGGCCCAAGCTCACTAACCTTAAGTATACAACATATGGCACTACATTATGCGTTTAAAATTGAAATTATAAATGAATTTTATTCCCGAAAACTGATACATGAGTATTTCGCAACCGTCTATTTCAGATCACTTGTCTTTTACTGTCTCGCACTGTCTTGGACCTATAATGTCTCGGTCTTGTCGGTCTTGGTAATTCACTGTCTCGGTCTTGGTGCCTCACTGTCTCGGTCTCGTTTTAGTCTCGAAGTTCCAAGTCCTGCATACAAGTCTGATAACATTCATTACAGACTATAACATCAGTTAAAAATTGTTTTGCCATGTGTCAATTAGTAGAGGCTGAATTCATAGCTGAATGAAATCTTTGCGGACCATTTTGAATTGGACAGAGATATTTTCATTTTTAATGTAATGATGCATGCAGGGGTAGATTTACTTATAAATTATATCGTTTCAGATTTAATTTGGATTAATAGGGCAGGACTGGCAG
This sequence comes from Bimastos eiseni, assembly GCA_959347315.1. NCBI lineage: Eukaryota > Metazoa > Annelida > Clitellata > Crassiclitellata > Lumbricidae > Bimastos > Bimastos eiseni. Next base: position 5,272,422 of record OY365814.1, read on the forward strand.
GACAGGCGTATAATAATTAGGCCAGTGTCATGCCATTTCCTATGTGTAGGTGTAACCCCAGCTATTTCCTAAAGGCCATGAACAATGCCTACGATTAAGGAATCGTTGATAACTTCAGCAAATAGATTTGTGACAAGATACAGTAATGAAATGATCATGAGAGTAGGGCAGATATACATGTAGCCCTTTTCCAGACCTTTAGTAATATCACGTGTAACATGGTAGCATTGACTGAACGACCTTGTAGGAGTATTTTGTATGCGGCTGTAGTATAAATTGCGAAAGAGGTTGAGTCTCAGGAATTCAAGCAGTAAGTAGCATCATTAGAAGAAGACGGTATTTTATCGACTAGTGCTTGTGCCGCCCGGCATCATGATTGTTTGTCTAATCTCAAACAAATCTCCATTTAATTTTCAGTACCATTGGCGATTTTGCATTTTAAAATATCAAAGCCGATCACAACACAGTTTCATGCTCTGCAATTATTTATTCAAGAAATAATTCTCTCAGAATTTCGATAATGTCATATTTATTTAGATAATCGTTTTTTTTCGTAATTTCAATGTCGTAAGAATCGTTGAAGCAGCGACTCGATCTCGCAATTTTTATGTCGTAGATCTTCCAGGTCAGTAGTAGTCCTCATAGAAGCACGATTATGCCTGCTACAACTGCAAACAGAAAAGAAAATACGACTCTTTATATCAATAAAGCCTTTTCAATCCACGGAAGATATTAATAATATACTACACGCCTCTACCAATATAACGCAGTTAAATTCTGGATATTCGATGCTAGTGAGACATTCATATTGCCAGGGCATTTTTCTATAAAAAAGGTGCCGGAACGCATCTGTATTGTCAAAAGAAATGTCAGCAAAATTAGCAACGATACCAAATAAAGTAAATTCTATAGGACACAATGATCACAATCTATTCACTTGCTTGTGAATTTGAGAATGTGACAAACGGAATTGTTAAGATTTTATACCAAATTCCGCAATTTTTGCACAGCTAATATTTTTATTTTCTCGTTCCGACTGAAAAAAACGCTTAAAATAATGCAGCAAATAATAATGCGAAGCTGTTGTAAATTTGCAACGCGTCTCTGTTGACGCAGAATTGGTTGAACGAAGAAATCCGAGAAGCATAAACACATGGGCCAATCCCATAAGAACTTTTGAATATTAATTGAATAACTAGATACAGAAGTATATGGCGCTTGCATAACAATTATTTGTAATAACAGCGAAGCCTTACATATTATACATCCAAGTAAAGCCCACTTCATCATCCTTATCAGGTCATTACGTTAGTCATTTTGTCAAGATATGTGTGATTAAGCGATGTATACCCATTACTCAGCCATTTGTCAGATTCAGTTTACATCCCACTCGTATTCCAGGTTTCGCTATATTGACTCATTTTGCTTTATTGATTTGTTTTTATTTCTTTATCCAACGACTCTTCAATGCAGTGTCTTTCCTCAGTCAATTCATCTATCGTCTCAGTTTCACACTATTAGCCCTTATCCGTGCTGAAATTTTGTTGCATCATCGCCTCAACTGTTATTTCTCGGTTTAACTCAGCAGAATTGTTCTTCCATTCAACATTTTCGAAATGCTTGTTATAAGGCGAATAATTCTCATTTCAAGAACTTTATTAATGTTACCTTAAATATACTTTCCAATTCACAAATTATCATATAGGCTATACGAGCATGCGTTCAAATTTATAAAGGCTCGTGCATATCTAAACAAACAATATTCTGCCTTCCTCCCACGAACGTGCCATTGGCTTACATACATGTACACATAAAATAAATCTGATTTCCGTCCAAGCATAATTATGTCAAAATTATGGCCCAATATTTCAAGTATTTTGTTCCACTCAAAGACTTTGGAGCGACTCGTCTCTTTGCAGCTTCTTCCTAATCTGGAGCAGTCGGATCTTCTTCCTTCTAGATAATCCGGTTTTTGAGCTCATCATTCTACGAAAACTGCTCTCCTATGATCAGTCCTGACACTTCTAATGGACTTTAATTTTTATTGTTCCTTAAACTTAGTCCTCTATAATGGCGGAGATGAACATTAGTCTAGATCCTTAGAGCGGCAGAGATCAAATTCTAAGATTACGGACAGGAAAAGAACTCACGGTCGATATCGCAGCCCACTCTGAGACCTGAAACGAAAATATCAATTTTTGAATGTAATCATGTAGGTGTATGGTTTGGTCAGGATCTCTTTATTTGGACAGGTTGGCGAGTACGATCAACTTCTGTTTTGAAAGTGGAAATGGAGAGGACGTTGGATGACATCCTTTCAGAGATTAGATGGTTTACCACGTGTGGTAATTGTTCAAAGGCGGTGGATAAAGATCTTGATAAGAAGGACATACTAGATAGATCGTGTTATCAGCATAAAGATGGCGGTCAACAGAGGAGTACTGGTAGAGAAGGTCTAATGGTGTTGTATATCGGACGAAGAGGACTGGATCCAGGACGGAGCCTTGAATGAAACAACAGGTTGCGAGCAGTTGCTGGAGACTTTAATAAAAATTGATCTGGGAGACAATTAGGATTATAACTGGAATAGAACTATGCCAGAAATGATAAATCAGAAAGAAAGTAAAAAAAGTAGGAGGATGATTGTGAAAAATAGTGTCGATCGCAGCGGAGATGTCTGGGAGAGAGAGAGAGAGAGAGAGAGAGAGAGAGAAAGGGTGCTTGCTGATGGCTGATGGCTGACGGCAGAACCAAGTTTATTCTAGGTTGAGGCATACTAGCCACGAGTTGCCACATTTTAAGTTTTTAAGAATTTAAGTTTCGAGGTTAACCCTAAAAAGTTTCGAGGTCAACCCTAAAAGAACCATGCAAAGGTGGCTGGTGAGATAAGCTGCTTAAATATACACAGACATGTAGGCCTACTGTACGCTCTCGTTCAGAATTGTTTAGATCATACATTCAATCGAATTTATGCTACGTGTTGTAAACAAATTTGCTCCTATTATAAGAACTTACAAGCGGCCGCGCATACATCGTATCCGTAACGGTGATTGAAATTTCCAACACACAAACCAGCGCACGCGATTAGGTCGTCACCACCGTTATAGCATGAATGATCATGACGCTTCTCTCTCTCCAGCGACTGGACATCAGCCACTGCGCCTGTATAAAATTAATTATCCACATTGTTGTGTACAGATACACAATTTCAAGATATGACATTTCTAAGATGTATCTGAATTCGGTTCAGAACAAACGTTGTCGCCACCACACGTATTTCTTATGACGTACGAGTTGCCATAACGATGTACGATCGTGAACTAATTAAAACGAAAGCGCATAATGAATTCGAACTCTTGACATTGAGAATGGACGTTGATGTCAAGTTCTTCAACTATATTTATGCAGCCAGGAACGTTTGATATCAGGTTAGGAGCTTCTGATGTCTAGTGATCAACTCAAAGGTCATTACATCATTTAACGACATTGCGTCGAACTCTAATATATTACAGAGGAATCGCTGACGTCAGATTAGACGCTTTTGGATTTTGCCTGAATGTCCCAAATCTAGTTTAATGTCGTTTGATTTCGTTTAATACAACGCTAGCACGCACATTGAAGCTATACGAAATCGAGTCGATCTTGCGTAGCAAATAACATCACCATCGGTCTTAGCAGAGAAAATGAGTCTGAATTTAAGTTTCGAGGTTAATAACGATGATATCTTGTTTGTACTTTAACAGATCAATCAATCACTGGACCTCTGGACTCGTTCCTCATGTGAAATGAATGTGGTGAAGTGTAAACAAATGTGCTACCTTTGTCGCTAACAATTTTTATTTAACTCTGTACCGTGTGATTGTGAGTTATTGCAATAAGCATTTCAATGATTTCATCGAACTCACTTTCGTAGCAACGATTGAAGCGGTAAATTCCTTAGCATGACACTCAAATTTTAATATTAAATAGATATTGTCTTACACTGGATAACCAGGAGCATGAGAAGTCCAAAGAAAACGACTTGCTTCATCTGAAAATGATACAATAAATGATGCAGATCAACATTTCGCATTCCTTAATGATCAGTATGATTTTTTAGGTCAGCATGAGACTTGAAGGATTAGGAGAAGAACATTCGACAAGAAACGTTTGGGAAATTGTGAAAAAAGCGAGAGGGAGAATAGACAGAGAAACACAGTTACTGAAGAGACAGAGAATTTGTTTTCGTTTCAACACATTCCACGGGTGGGGTATTGGCGGTGCATTAATCATAGCCGAGTTGGCTAAGGGCGTAGTTGGAGCAGAACTCCTTATGAAAATTTCTGCCCTGGCGGCAATTTGTACCTCAACCTCTCTGTTGACAGTCGATTATACCACCGCACACCGCTTACGTCTGTGTCATCATGTTCAGTGAAACTAACATGTTTGAACCCTACATCTGACTCACATCTTAAAATCTTCCAACATTCTCAAATCCTTATTTCAGATGGTCTATATTTCAGAGCTATAGTGTCACACGCTCATCATAATTGTCTTCACCATTCTTATCTATAGGTCCCAATTCAATCTACTATCATCAGTTATCCTCTCATTTTCACTCGGCACATGTTGCATGCTTCTATGGCACTGAAAAGTCTCGTTGAGGAAATAAATCAATCTTACCATTGTCGCGAAGTAAGGCTTCTGTCGTGAAAGCTAAGAGCACCTGTTCAGGTAAGAGTCAGCTTGTCGATGTTCGAAGACACCCAGCAAGTGGAATATATAGCGGATTGTGACAAGGGCGCAGTTCCAGCTGTTGCTCTTGCGACTATCTTGTTTACAAGCGACACGTCATGCTCTGATCATAGAGACTCGATTAGATATCGACCAAATCGAAGATCACCACATCAGGCGGATCCGTTTTCAGCCAAAGAAGCACGTTCTGTTATTGTCGAATACTCACCACCTTCACCCCATTTAAATATTCGATGGCCTGATTCGCTTGTTTTTCATCCACGTGTTTTCCATACTGCGTGCGCCATCTTCGCTTAACCCGGTCGCTTAACCTTTGCTTAACGACTTTGCCGCCACCAGTTCATTTCTGGGTCATGATTCCTACGCGTTTTAGCCGACATTTTGTCATTCTTCGTACCAACACTCCTCAACTATGCGGCGATACCGGTCGCTGACAATCTAGCGGTATTCAAACCTACTCTGTGGTTCTGAAGCTGAAATTGTTTGAATGAGAGAATGACAGAGAAAAAGAAACAGGCAGACAGACAGACAGACAGACACACAGACAAACAGACAAGCAGAGACATACAGACAGACAGACATACAGGGACAGAGCGAGAGACAGAAACAGAAAAGAAGACAGACAGAAACAGCTGGACAGAGAGAGAGAGAGAGCGTAAGATAGAGAGAGAGTGAGAGAGAGAGAGAGAGAGAGAGAGAGAGAGAGAGAGAGATTCAGTAATTCAAAGATATAGCGACAGCGAGAGTAGAATGGACAGATACAGTCGATAAGCGTTAGAGGCAGACTGAGAGCTGGGCCTGAACAATAGTAAAAAGGCCACAAGACAGTAACCAGGTAGGCTTATGCATGTGTGCCTGTTTGTATGAACATAGTGTATTTGCGCAAGTAGTCCACATATTGCATTTTATTCTTTGTATAAATATATATGTATGTATGTACGTATGTACGTACGTATACATGCATGTATGCATGAATGTAAATATATGGTGTATGTATATATGCATGTATGTATGTACATATGTATGAATGTATTTATTTATGTATGTATTTATTTATGTATGTACATATCTATGTATGTATGTATGTATGTATGTATGAATGTATGAATGTATGTGTGTATGTATGTATGTATGTATGTATGTATGTAGGTATGTATGTATGTATGAATGTATGTATGTATGTAGGCATATATGTACGTACGTATGTATGTATGTATGTATATTTGTATGTATGTATATATGTATGTTGTATGTATGTATGTATGTCTGTCTGTATGTATATGTGTGGATACGTATATTCGTGTGCATATATTTTTTTTTCTTTCTGCGGCCGTTCGATAATAACCGTAGATCTGTGTTTAGTATCGAAATTAATTTCAGATTCGTGCCCTACAGGATCGTTAAAGTCTACCATCTAGACATTATCGGTTAGGATCCAGCCGAGCTTCTTCTCATGAATTAGTAAGTTAATTTTAAGAGCTTTTGGAAGATGAAATAATAACCAGAAAACAGTATTATTATGTCAAGAGTGTCCGAAGAATGCAGTCAACCCGCTTTCTCCCTCTCCATAAAACGGATCAACATTCAAAGTTCTTCTTCTTTCTTATCTATCAACTGTTTTCACTGTATGACGTATCATCTACAGAAAAGACTCAGATTTCAAATTTAACTTTCCAATTAATTCAATCCGAGGAAATATCAACTTAACTCGCAAATATCGATGAAAGAGCACACAACGTTAATCTGCCATATACTTTAACTCGAAAAAGACTACTAATGTTGCATGTCAACATCTATCTTCAAATTTCGCGCCCACTGACATCAGCACGTGCACAGCCAATACATCAGTGGCCTGAGGCCTGAAAATCGATCGTCGCTTAGCAACTTAAATCTGCGCGAAGTGCCTACGACAAGCATTAAGAATATTTCGACTGAATATATATTTATTAATATATATATATATACTAATAATTTATGCGATCTGAACTAAGCAGTGTCCAACATGCGTTGACAAATGCACAAATCGCGCATAATTATTTGCAAATCTCTGCTTGAAGTTTTTTCTGATGCCTTTCTTCGCCATTTTTATGTCTTTTTATTTATTCTGAAATTTGATATCGCTAGAGGCGTAGATAGGGGGCAGAGGCGGACATGTGTCGCAGGGCGCCGAGTTGGAGGGTCGCCAAAATGAGGATTACAACATTATTTTTTTCTGATATTTTGATGCAAATTACATGTAATTTAACCCAACTAAGTAAGTAAGATTAAATTTTGATCTCATTACCGACAGGTTGTCAAACATGATTTCGGCGCCCATGGGCGAGACTGATCAGTAATCGTTAAGGGTTCGTAAGACAGAATAGTCCTGACCTATTTCCAAATCTACGCATTTCACTGCAAATTCTGCTAACAATTGCTGTTTCAATTGCAAGCTGCGAGCGGTCTGTCAGGCAAATTGAAGCCAATTATGTCGTATTTGCGAGTTTCAACGGGTCAATATTGTCTCATCGATCTTGCTCTTCTTAGCGTCGAACGAGAAACATTGAAGAAAACAAAATTTATATTTTGCTAACGTTATTGACCAATTTGCGATCGCTAAATCAACAAAAAGTAACCTTTTAGATTGTCTATTCATTCATTCGTTATATAGATTTACATAACGCACATTAAAGACTACTACTCAGGAGCGCTCCCGACTCCAGCACGGTTAGCAGAACAGTTTTAAGGCGAGTATAAAATGAGTGTCAGTGGATCCTTGGCGACAATCGCAACGCCAACTGGAGCATGATCCAGAGCGAGGGGCCAACCACTGAGAATACTAATAATATAAGTATAAATAGCGTACAGATATATCTGAAATGACGTCACGCAATTACGGACGAATGTTTACCCCTTCCACTCGTCGAACGCCGTCTCAAAAATTAACCCCCTGAAATATGATGTCGCAAAGCTCTACATCCTTCCGGATAAACAACAGACGTCGAGAATGTCATATGCACAATTTCTTAAAATTATCAAACAAAGTAGGGTCTACTTATAACTATAAAAATACTTACAACTATATAGTGAAACGATGAATAATGAAGATGGTAGAATTATTACACTCATTATGCAATACACAAGATGAAAAACTATGGTAGAATCATTACATTTTAAAAGATGTTTGATAATAATTAACTTTAACCCATCCAAACTGTATGCCTCTACATTCACCCACGAAGAATCAAAAATCGCTTCATGGAGCCTAAATAAGGAGAGCTTTGGCCACATCACCCAGTTCAATGGATATTCCATTCACATCTAGCCCTATGCGTCTATCCAATTTACTCACCGTCTCTCAATAATATTTACTTTGTTTGCGATTACGACCATTATTGGTTTACGTTGCCGACGTGCGACGACTTTCTGTGGCCTGATACTTTTGGGCGGCCTAATTGATTCCTGCTTGTGTGTTACAACATGGCGGCTTAACTTCCAAAGCCAAAGAATTGACACAGTGTATAAAAAAATGCAATGATCATAATTAATTTTGTTGCATTGTAGTAAACAATTGCGGTTTATTAAGTAAAACCTGTTTGAATGACACAAAAATTTAAACTGCGAATTTTGATGTTTGATGTGATGTCACACTTCTTATATCCTCTCCCCTCGTCACGCTTCGACACAATGTGCGACCTACTCCTACTAGGCAAATGATGTCATTTATGGACGGCCCCAAAGGGGCGCCAATTGCGTAGTTTGTTTCCGGGCGAATAATACCCATGCAACGACTCTGGATATCGCCCTTCTTCCACCATCTTATGCTTAGACGTGCACACGCCTCGACGGCACAATTGCAGCTGCACTTCAGAGCAATTGTGCGCAAAGAACTATAATTGTCTTATTATTGTTATTATTATTGTTATTCTTCTTCTTATTATTATTATTATTTTTATTATTAATTTTTGTGTTCATTGTTCTGGAATGGTTAGTCTTCGCGGATGGTTTTATTGGTGGAGAAAGTGCTACTTTTTATTATTTTTATTATTATCATTATTATTTTTATTATTATTATCATTTTCATTATTATTATCGTTATTATTATTATTATGATTATTATTAGTAGTAGTAGTAGTAGTACGTTCAATATCGTAGAGTTGATAAATCGTTTTGTCAGATTCTAATTCAGCTTTAATCTCTTTTAGGCCTACTCATTTCTTAAATTCAAGGCATTTTTACTCATTGCTAGTCTTCTCTTGATTTCTACATGACACTTTGCATCAATCGTGATCATTCCTCAAAGAATAACAGGTGAGAGAAATTCCGAATGTGCTACAATTTCTTCCTATCCATTGTGATCTTTAGGCTCGCTGATTTTTTATCAGCTCTATGATTAGATGATCGACTATATGTTATGTGGGTCTACAGATGATGAACGAGAACGCAAAATGTGATAGGACCTATACATTCTCTTTTCTATAGGGTGAACTTTAGATAAGAAGTGTTTCGTGGCGAAATAGAGAAACCGAAGATCGCTGTTGTTCTTTAATGCGGTGAAGTTGACGGGGCATAAGGAACAGTGGCAAGCGTTTGTTATTAATCCATGATACACAGTGTTCGGTCGTGGTGATTCCTTTAGGAACTCTGCGCAATGCTTTTCAACGATTCTCTTAAATTAAATCGTTGGTTTGTCATTTTTAATGACTGGACCTTTAGCAGTTACTAATGATTCACCATGAGTTTCCTTTATGTCAAATTACTTACACTGCAGAAGCCTTCCAAGAGTTAAATGAGGCACTGTAGACAGGCCCGTTGCCACCAATATTTGCGGCACCCAATCTAAATCCAAACTATGTGTAAGTGGCCTCGACCGTTGAGCAGCTCTGCGTTTCTTTTGACACAGGTTGCATTTGCTCTCCACTTCCAATCTAAGGATGGGCCCAAGCTCACTAACCTTAAGTATACAACATATGGCACTACATTATGCGTTTAAAATTGAAATTATAAATGAATTTTATTCCCGAAAACTGATACATGAGTATTTCGCAACCGTCTATTTCAGATCACTTGTCTTTTACTGTCTCGCACTGTCTTGGACCTATAATGTCTCGGTCTTGTCGGTCTTGGTAATTCACTGTCTCGGTCTTGGTGCCTCACTGTCTCGGTCTCGTTTTAGTCTCGAAGTTCCAAGTCCTGCATACAAGTCTGATAACATTCATTACAGACTATAACATCAGTTAAAAATTGTTTTGCCATGTGTCAATTAGTAGAGGCTGAATTCATAGCTGAATGAAATCTTTGCGGACCATTTTGAATTGGACAGAGATATTTTCATTTTTAATGTAATGATGCATGCAGGGGTAGATTTACTTATAAATTATATCGTTTCAGATTTAATTTGGATTAATAGGGCAGGACTGGCAGGACAGGCGTATAATAATTAGGCCAGTGTCATGCCATTTCCTATGTGTAGGTGTAACCCCAGCTATTTCCTAAAGGCCATGAACAATGCCTACGATTAAGGAATCGTTGATAACTTCAGCAAATAGATTTGTGACAAGATACAGTAATGAAATGATCATGAGAGTAGGGCAGATATACATGTAGCCCTTTTCCAGACCTTTAGTAATATCACGTGTAACATGGTAGCATTGACTGAACGACCTTGTAGGAGTATTTTGTATGCGGCTGTAGTATAAATTGCGAAAGAGGTTGAGTCTCAGGAATTCAAGCAGTAAGTAGCATCATTAGAAGAAGACGGTATTTTATCGACTAGTGCTTGTGCCGCCCGGCATCATGATTGTTTGTCTAATCTCAAACAAATCTCCATTTAATTTTCAGTACCATTGGCGATTTTGCATTTTAAAATATCAAAGCCGATCACAACACAGTTTCATGCTCTGCAATTATTTATTCAAGAAATAATTCTCTCAGAATTTCGATAATGTCATATTTATTTAGATAATCGTTTTTTTTCGTAATTTCAATGTCGTAAGAATCGTTGAAGCAGCGACTCGATCTCGCAATTTTTATGTCGTAGATCTTCCAGGTCAGTAGTAGTCCTCATAGAAGCACGATTATGCCTGCTACAACTGCAAACAGAAAAGAAAATACGACTCTTTATATCAATAAAGCCTTTTCAATCCACGGAAGATATTAATAATATACTACACGCCTCTACCAATATAACGCAGTTAAATTCTGGATATTCGATGCTAGTGAGACATTCATATTGCCAGGGCATTTTTCTATAAAAAAGGTGCCGGAACGCATCTGTATTGTCAAAAGAAATGTCAGCAAAATTAGCAACGATACCAAATAAAGTAAATTCTATAGGACACAATGATCACAATCTATTCACTTGCTTGTGAATTTGAGAATGTGACAAACGGAATTGTTAAGATTTTATACCAAATTCCGCAATTTTTGCACAGCTAATATTTTTATTTTCTCGTTCCGACTGAAAAAAACGCTTAAAATAATGCAGCAAATAATAATGCGAAGCTGTTGTAAATTTGCAACGCGTCTCTGTTGACGCAGAATTGGTTGAACGAAGAAATCCGAGAAGCATAAACACATGGGCCAATCCCATAAGAACTTTTGAATATTAATTGAATAACTAGATACAGAAGTATATGGCGCTTGCATAACAATTATTTGTAATAACAGCGAAGCCTTACATATTATACATCCAAGTAAAGCCCACTTCATCATCCTTATCAGGTCATTACGTTAGTCATTTTGTCAAGATATGTGTGATTAAGCGATGTATACCCATTACTCAGCCATTTGTCAGATTCAGTTTACATCCCACTCGTATTCCAGGTTTCGCTATATTGACTCATTTTGCTTTATTGATTTGTTTTTATTTCTTTATCCAACGACTCTTCAATGCAGTGTCTTTCCTCAGTCAATTCATCTATCGTCTCAGTTTCACACTATTAGCCCTTATCCGTGCTGAAATTTTGTTGCATCATCGCCTCAACTGTTATTTCTCGGTTTAACTCAGCAGAATTGTTCTTCCATTCAACATTTTCGAAATGCTTGTTATAAGGCGAATAATTCTCATTTCAAGAACTTTATTAATGTTACCTTAAATATACTTTCCAATTCACAAATTATCATATAGGCTATACGAGCATGCGTTCAAATTTATAAAGGCTCGTGCATATCTAAACAAACAATATTCTGCCTTCCTCCCACGAACGTGCCATTGGCTTACATACATGTACACATAAAATAAATCTGATTTCCGTCCAAGCATAATTATGTCAAAATTATGGCCCAATATTTCAAGTATTTTGTTCCACTCAAAGACTTTGGAGCGACTCGTCTCTTTGCAGCTTCTTCCTAATCTGGAGCAGTCGGATCTTCTTCCTTCTAGATAATCCGGTTTTTGAGCTCATCATTCTACGAAAACTGCTCTCCTATGATCAGTCCTGACACTTCTAATGGACTTTAATTTTTATTGTTCCTTAAACTTAGTCCTCTATAATGGCGGAGATGAACATTAGTCTAGATCCTTAGAGCGGCAGAGATCAAATTCTAAGATTACGGACAGGAAAAGAACTCACGGTCGATATCGCAGCCCACTCTGAGACCTGAAACGAAAATATCAATTTTTGAATGTAATCATGTAGGTGTATGGTTTGGTCAGGATCTCTTTATTTGGACAGGTTGGCGAGTACGATCAACTTCTGTTTTGAAAGTGGAAATGGAGAGGACGTTGGATGACATCCTTTCAGAGATTAGATGGTTTACCACGTGTGGTAATTGTTCAAAGGCGGTGGATAAAGATCTTGATAAGAAGGACATACTAGATAGATCGTGTTATCAGCATAAAGATGGCGGTCAACAGAGGAGTACTGGTAGAGAAGGTCTAATGGTGTTGTATATCGGACGAAGAGGACTGGATCCAGGACGGAGCCTTGAATGAAACAACAGGTTGCGAGCAGTTGCTGGAGACTTTAATAAAAATTGATCTGGGAGACAATTAGGATTATAACTGGAATAGAACTATGCCAGAAATGATAAATCAGAAAGAAAGTAAAAAAAGTAGGAGGATGATTGTGAAAAATAGTGTCGATCGCAGCGGAGATGTCTGGGAGAGAGAGAGAGAGAGAGAGAGAGAGAGAGAGAGAGAGAGAAAGGGTGCTTGCTGATGGCTGATGGCTGACGGCAGAACCAAGTATATTCTAGGTTGAGGCATACTAGCCACGAGTTGCCACATTTTAAGTTTTTAAGAATTTAAGTTTCGAGGTTAACCCTAAAAAGTTTCGAGGTCAACCCTAAAAGAACCATGCAAAGGTGGCTGGTGAGATAAGCTGCTTAAATATACACAGACATGTAGGCCTACTGTACGCTCTCGTTCAGAATTGTTTAGATCATACACTCAATCGAATTTATGCTACGTGTTGTAAACAAATTTGCTCCTATTATAAGAACTTACAAGCGGCCGCGCATACATCGTATCCGTAACGGTGATTGAAATTTCCAACACACAAACCAGCGCACGCGATTAGGTCGTCACCACCGTTATAGCATGAATGATCATGACGCTTCTCTCTCTCCAGCGACTGGACATCAGCCACTGCGCCTGTATAAAATTAATTATCCACATTGTTGTGTACAGATACACAATTTCAAGATATGACATTTCTAAGATGTATCTGAATTCGGTTCAGAACAAACGTTGTCGCCACCACACGTATTTCTTATGACGTACGAGTTGCCATAACGATGTACGATCGTGAACTAATTAAAACGCAAGCGCATAATGAATTCGAACTCTTGACATTGAGAATGGACGTTGATGTCAAGTTCTTCAACTATATTTATGCAGCCAGGAACGTTTGATATCAGGTTAGGAGCTTCTGATGTCTAGTGATCAACTCAAAGGTCATTACATCATTTAACGACATTGCGTCGAACTCTAATATATTACAGAGGAATCGCTGACGTCAGATTAGACGCTTTTGGATTTTGCCTGAATGTCCCAAATCTAGTTTAATGTCGTTTGATTTCGTTTAATACAACGCTAGCACGCACATTGAAGCTATACGAAATCGAGTCGATCTTGCGTAGCAAATAACATCACCATCGGTCTTAGCAGAGAAAATGAGTCTGAATTTAAGTTTCGAGGTTAATAACGATGATATCTTGTTTGTACTTTAACAGATCAATCAATCACTGGACCTCTGGACTCGTTCCTCATGTGAAATGAATGTGGTGAAGTGTAAACAAATGTGCTACCTTTGTCGCTAACAATTTTTATTTAACTCTGTACCGTGTGATTGTGAGTTATTGCAATAAGCATTTCAATGATTTCATCGAACTCACTTTCGTAGCAACGATTGAAGCGGTAAATTCCTTAGCATGACACTCAAATTTTAATATTAAATAGATATTGTCTTACACTGGATAACCAGGAGCATGAGAAGTCCAAAGAAAACGACTTGCTTCATCTGAAAATGATACAATAAATGATGCAGATCAACATTTCGCATTCCTTAATGATCAGTATGATTTTTTAGGTCAGCATGAGACTTGAAGGATTAGGAGAAGAACATTCGACAAGAAACGTTTGGGAAATTGTGAAAAAAGCGAGAGGGAGAATAGACAGAGAAACACAGTTACTGAAGAGACAGAGAATTTGTTTTCGTTTCAACACATTCCACGGGTGGGGTATTGGCGGTGCATTAATCATAGCCGAGTTGGCTAAGGGCGTAGTTGGAGCAGAACTCCTTATGAAAATTTCTGCCCTGGCGGCAATTTGTACCTCAACCTCTCTGTTGACAGTCGATTATACCACCGCACACCGCTTACGTCTGTGTCATCATGTTCAGTGAAACTAACATGTTTGAACCCTACATCTGACTCACATCTTAAAATCTTCCAACATTCTCAAATCCTTATTTCAGATGGTCTATATTTCAGAGCTATAGTGTCACACGCTCATCATAATTGTCTTCACCATTCTTATCTATAGGTCCCAATTCAATCTACTATCATCAGTTATCCTCTCATTTTCACTCGGCACATGTTGCATGCTTCTATGGCACTGAAAAGTCTCGTTGAGGAAATAAATCAATCTTACCATTGTCGCGAAGTAAGGCTTCTGTCGTGAAAGCTAAGAGCACCTGTTCAGGTAAGAGTCAGCTTGTCGATGTTCGAAGACACCCAGCAAGTGGAATATATAGCGGATTGTGACAAGGGCGCAGTTCCAGCTGTTGCTCTTGCGACTATCTTGTTTACAAGCGACACGTCATGCTCTGATCATAGAGACTCGATTAGATATCGACCAAATCGAAGATCACCACATCAGGCGGATCCGTTTTCAGCCAAAGAAGCACGTTCTGTTATTGTCGAATACTCACCACCTTCACCCCATTTAAATATTCGATGGCCTGATTCGCTTGTTTTTCATCCACGTGTTTTCCATACTGCGTGCGTCATCTTCGATGGACGCTTAACCTTTGCTTAACGACTTTGTTGCCATCAGTCGATAAATGACCGATGCTTCTTACGCGTTTAGTTGACTTTTTGCCTTCCATCGAGCACTCCTCGTTTATACAGCGGTTGTGGTCACTGACAATCTAGCAGTGTTCTAACATGATCTATGGTTCTGAAGTTGAAGTTGTTCGCCATCCAGATGTTTGACATTCTCCAATTCGCTTTTGTTGTTATGATGGTCGTCGTCCATGAGCTGGATATTTAATCTGATAGATCTTTCGTTTATTTTGTATCATTATTACTTTCTCCCCAATAATTCAACCCTCCTATTTTATCCACCTTTGGCGATGGCAGAGAAAATGATGCTGCAATGCAATTAGTGGACATGAATCAAAACCAAAAGACAAAAGACATGACCTTATTCCCTTCCTGGTCGACTTTCATATAAATATGCAAAATATTGCCTCTACGTTTCAAATATTGTATTCAATTGGTGTCAAAGTGTTCATTTGCAAAAAATGATCGATTCAGTTTTATATAGTCCACACAGGGTTGAGATAGCGAGAATGGGAGCAAGAGAGAGTGGGGGAGGGAAGGAGACAGACAGGGAGAGGATATGGCGACGGAGAGGAGCCGGATACGAAGACAGAGGGACACACACTGAGACATAGACAGAGATAGAGACAGTGACAGAGACAGGCAGAGACATACAGGCAGGGTGAGAGAGAGAGAGAGAGAGACCGAGGCAGGTTTGCAGATATTGCGACAGCAAGAGAGATAGACATTCGTTCAGACGGACAGATGCGCACGTACACTTATTAGTTTAAATTAATACACACGCAAGGTTGGACAGGATCTGGGTATGGCAAAACTTGACAAATTCTCTAGGTATACATGATGAGTTTAGGCCAATGAAGCTGATATGGATGAACTCCAGCATAGCTACATCAGCCGACGAGGCGAAGCACAAGTCACATCACTTTGTAGTTTGCTGGATTTTGTTGGTTTCTTAGAACCATTTGCAGAGGCATTTCATGAGACGTTTATACTCGCGAAGATTTCCGATAACCCTTCCTGCACGTTCGGCTTCCTATGAAAGGAGCTTTTCAGCAATGAAAATAATAAAAACATATCTCCGCAAGTCCATGATTTATCGCATAGATTGAGTAATCTGGCGCTGTTGTCGCTCGATTCTGCGTCAACCATAAATTTGGATTTCAATGTTGTTGATGAATTCGATGCACGTCATAAGAGTTTGAACATAGATCTAATAATTTGCATTAGAGTCTTAAATAGAATGAACAGTCCAACCGGCATCAGGATCGGTAAAGCAACATTAGACTCATTCTGATTGTTTGCCTTCTTGTTTCGGGTGATTTATTGTAATAATTGTTTTGCATGCCATATACAATATTTTTATTAGTGTAGCTAACATGCTGGATTAGTAAATATGTACTGCTGCTAGTAATGCATAATAATAATAATAACAATAATAATAATAATAATAATAATATTAATAATAATAATGATAGTAATAATAATAATAATAATAATAGACCTATAAGCTGCAGTAACGGTTCTGCAGTAGGATAATGCTGTTATTTTAAATGTTTTCAGCGATAATGTTATCGTAAAACAGAATCTATGATGGCATTACGTTCAATCATAGGTCTACGATCAATTGCCTTAATCATATAATCATCATAGGCCTACTAATTTATACACCATTAGGCCTATACACGCCGTTCGTCATAAGAGCCTTAAAGTCATGCCTGTAAGTTTGTCCATAATAATGTATGTAGCCAGGAATGATGTCATGTTATAAATTCATGTTCCACCCCTATTTGTCCTTGGCCCCCTCTGTCCACCCCACTGTGTATAAGTTTGAACAGCCACTGGCCGATGGACGGCAAATTGTTAAATCCGCCACTGGAGCAGATGCATTTTGAGCTTCAGTGATCGTTGAGTGAGAGCGATTGTCTTAGAAAAGATGGTAAAATGTCATATTAATGCATGAAATGGAAATGGAAATTTTCGAAAATTTATCAGCGCCCACAAAAACTACCGGTAGCCTACGTCACCGGCGCTACGCCAAATAACGTCCACAAAAGTTCGTTCCGATTCCAGGTGAAAATCCAGGAGGCTCATGAAGAGTTGTTACCATGAGCAATCACAAAAAGGAGAGCAAAAGAACATGAATGCGTCTATCTGAACTATTCAGAGAATGCAGGATCATGTTTTATTCAATTTAGCAGTAAACTTACATGTTTACTGACATCATTACAAGTTAGTTTTTTACGTAGGTTGCAGTGAACAATTACGCTGCAAGAGTAAACCCAAAAATACGGGCACATAGGGAAGTATATAGAGCGAACTGTTGACAATGGGGTTACAGCTGCTACTCAAAAGAAAGGACATTATCAGAGGTGAATCTTAACAACTCAGTTTAATACAAAACTAATCTTAGAAGAAGTTAATTCTCCTCCGTGTACAATGTAGGCTACGCGTGCTCAGTGCTCACCCCTTGATGATAGGCTATCGACTGTGCGCCTCAATTTTCTTGCTTGTGGGTGTTATTGACCATTAGGCCCATGCATCAACCAATAGTTCAATACGGTATATATATAATATGTATATATATAATATGTATATATATAATATGTATATATATAATATGTATATATATAATATGTATATATATAATATGTATATATATAATATGTATATATATAATATGTATATATATAATATACATATATATGTAAACGCGAAGATTCGTGCGTACCCACATGATACATAAATCGTGCATAGGCCTACTTAAATGGGGCAAAATTAGCCGCTATACATATTTTCCAGCATAACTTTGAGGAGAAATATGTTTTCATAATTATGTGAACAATTTTTCTTTTATATTTCTGTGCTTCATAGATCTATAGCCTTCTCTCGTTCTATCAATCGGGTTTTCCGAATGCCACTCTTTTAGACCCTGCTGCCATGGTTGGCCGTCTAACATCGATAGGTCTCAGTTGTCAACTTTTGGCGCTGTCAGATGTTAGTGTCACATTCGAGCTTCGAACTGCTGACTAGGCGACACCTTCAGTTCTGTGATGTTGTAGTCCAAGACTTTCTCTGGTCCGGATCTGACGCTCGTGCTTGACCATGTCATCGATTAGGTTTCGGAAAATACGCACGGTCAACCACCGTTTCTATTTTTAAAAATCCACATGTTGGTCAACTGCTTGGTCAAAAGCGCCGATTGGCTTGAACACAAATCCTGACAAATATATTCTGTATTCAATTTCTTGCTGCGCTTCTTATTGCGGACTGTTGATGGTTCTCCAGATGCGCTGTGTCACGGCCAAATTTAGAAGCTTCGCCTACGTGGGTCCCACCAGCCGGCACAGCCTCTCCCTTCCTCTTCGGGAGGACCTGCTCTCTATTTCCTCTGCTGACTTCCGGGGGCGTCTGAACACTTTCCTGTTTTCCGTTAAGCTAAGTGTTGAGTTGTGAGCGCCGATGATATCGTGAGGCGCTATATAAGTGTTTAAGGGACATACTTTGTAGATTTACACCGGATGTTCTATTATAAACTAAAGCATGATGTCCAATGGTCTAGGTCACGACATCGGTATGCTTAGCTGCAGCAGCAAACATTATCGTTAACCGCTACATACGAAATTGATGCTGTAATCGGATTTAAATGAGTCTAGCGCGTGACTCCGGTCTCGTTGTTCGACCTCCGCGAGAAGCACCACGATTCAGCTGAAGATTCATTAGCCTACATAACCGCGACCATAACAACAGAATTATTATCATGGTACAACTTCAGAAAAACAATTCACTATGACCTTTATACAACAGCTGGAGAGTCATATATTTAGTTACCTTCTGTACATGTTATTTATTCCCATTAAAAATCTTATACGATTTTTACAGTCTGGTGATGACTCAGAATTTTGAGGAAAACAATGCGAAAAAACTCTTAGGGGGCCACGTATAGTATATGGTAGCGAGGGCCACCAAATACAATGATCAAATTAAATAACAAGCCCAGCGGATTATTAATTGATGGCACATAAGCCTCATGCCTAGGCAAGAGTGCTTTCATCATCCAGCTCAATTTTTTTAGTAATTACTCCTATGTTAATCCAGCTTCTACTTAAGCAAGAATCCTTTCATCAATCCAGCGTAATTAATTAAGCAAGAATTCGTTATCAATCCAGCTTCTATACATGGACATGATTCCTTGAATTAATCCCGGTTCCACTTCACACTCAAACAAGTTCGTTATGCTCATATATTGAGCCTAGGCCTAGTTTGATTTTTGAGTAAAAAATAATAGGCCTATATAATTAGGTTCTCACAAAAGCCAATATTTTTTACACGCAGCTGGTTAGACTTTTAACATTATACATGTATAAAGGACAATCAATAAATGATGTCACGCAATATTTGACGATTTTTTTAACCCCTCACCCTTCGTCATAAAATAATACAATGACACCCTCAAATATGATGTCACAAAGCTCTGACCCCTTTCGAAAAAACCAGATGTTCAGAATGTAATTCAAATTTTCTTATAATATATAAAAGATGCAATTATAACTAGAAAAAGTTATAACATGTTAGAACGAAGAAAAATGGACTAAGTAGCCTGCAGTTATTACAATCGTAGACCTATGCATTCCTCAAGACGAAAGGCTCTGGCAGAATCTTACCATCATTAAAATAATTGTAATAACAATAACTCGAAACTAAAATTTTATGTTTCTCCATTCTCTTGCGGAGAAGCAAAATGCTCCATCATGGAATGAAGAATATACAATCCGCAAACTCTCCATTTGCTTCACTTCAGAGAGATCTCTGTGGCCTGTGCGTTTGGGCGGGATGATTGATTCCTGCTTGTGTGGTACAGAACTGCTGCCTCACTTTCAAAACCCCAAAATTGACACCGATTTCAAAACAAACAATCCAAAATAAAGAATGCAATAATCATAATTAGTGTTGTCAAATTGCGGTAACAATTGCTGGTAGCCCCCCCCCCAGTTTTAATGCTCAATGCCCCCCATGTGCCCCCAAATTGGTTCTTTTTATGTTTCTCCAATGGCTTTTTAAGATGACTTTTGCTAAGATAATTTGTGCCCTCCCCATTTTTCAAATGTCTGGGGGCGGCAAAATTCAAAAAGTGGGGTGACCAAAATATCTTTTGGCGCTTAGCGCAATATTTTTTCAATTATGCCCCCCACTTTTAAAACCTTGTTACACCTCTGTGTGAAACTTGTTTAACTGAGTAACATTTCTATTATAATTACACATTTTGATGCTTGATGTGATGATGTGACGTCACATTTCTTAGACCCTCTCTTCCTCGTCACACATCGTTTCACAAAGGTGTGACTCCTTCCCCTTTAGGTGCGTGACGTCATTTATGGACGGCCTCCATAAAGGAATTTATGTTTTACACGTATGTTTTATATATAATAAGTTTTTATCTATATGTGTTGGCTTAGGGCCTACGTGTGTTTTAGGCAGATATGTCCACAGGTGTAGGCCTATGTAGGCCTCATGTATTTACGTATATAATATTGTTATTTTATCTCGTTTAACTCGCTTACTGTTATCCATTTAGGTTCAACACCAACACAAAATAAAGTGCAAACATGTGGGTATTCATAGCAATGTGGGTATTCATAGAAGGTGCAGGGGTGACACCATTTAGAGGGATGACACAAAAACAACACAATGACTGTCTTAAAAGCGCTTGTGCAGCATTTCAGCAAAATATTAATTCATTTTAAATTAACGATGACAGGTAACTAAACATATTTTGTAACATTATCTTACACGGATATGATTATGATAGTATATCAATTTATGGGTGACACCATTCAGAGGGGTGACACCAAAATAACATAATGACTGTCTTAAAAGCGCATGTGCAGAATTTCAGCAAAAGTCAAACTTATAGACCTCCCCTTGCAACTCAAGAAAGTTATAGAACCGTCTGTTTCTTTCAACCTTGACGTTGCATGAACCCATCCATTCAGCGCAAAGTCCTTGTCAGCAATAGGCCTAGTTTAGGTGTAATTTTTTTACAAAAATGTAACTTCTCCTATCACATAATGTGTAAGAATATTCTTACTTACTTACTTAAATACACTATAAACATGAAATTGTTATTTTTAGCCACACATTGAACAGCTTTATCCTGATTCCTTTGCGTATGTGACTAAAAGACTGGTTTTTTAGAATCCTAATGCTGACCCGCTTAATTATGTCTGTTTGCAGCATGGCGTAAGATATACATGGTGAGTTCACTTGGCTGTAATATGTGACTAATGATAACTAACAGTTCGCTAGATGGCGATGGCGATGCCACACGATCAACATGGCCTATAAGGAAGTATAATAACTGTGTGATTTTGTAACACCTAAGCATAGCAAATTTTTAAAAAGGCAAACACAAAACGGTGTTCGATCAGCCATCAATAAACGCAACATTTGTTGGAAAATAGATGTATCTTATAATATCCATGTTCGTCATATGTACAGGCAGACAGAATAATCTAAAGATTAACCACAGTTGAATTATGTACAAAATTTAATATGATCATAAGCAGTTACCACATGTATTCTACGATAATTCTAATCTATAGATGAAGTCAATTCTTGCCCACTGCTCTCCTGGCATAGACTATTGCAACTAGCTTCCTACTGGTATCAATAAGGCCTGCTGAACAAAGCTCGTGGCTCTTTGGCTAAAGATATAACTAATACATTCAAATAGGAATATGTGAAACCTGTGCTTAAATATTTGCAGTGATGAAACAAACCTGTTAATACAGACAATCTACTTTCAACCATATTCAACGTTTGTGACTCTTTATAAGGCAATGTATCATTATATGCATATGCTTGAGGCCGCACCACCATTGCATATACCATGAAAAAAATTAGAATTACATATGCCATACGATGTACACGAAAAATGGAAGCACATGTATCTAGAGCCACAATTTCTTGCTACCACACGATACACACTGAAATAGCTCTACTGCTTGAGGCCACACCACCTTGACGTAGCTGTGAGAAAACAACGGTATAACATGCATTTTAGCGCCAGTGAATAAGCTGGTCTCCATGACGTGGCTTTGGTGGGCGGTGAGAAATTTTAGAGGATTTACATTTTATTTACATTACATTTGTATATTCATCACATATCCTTAGTTATCTTTATATTTTTTGCTAATGGCAGTTAGGTATCATGTCCATTCAGTCCGAGACAAATTTCTCATTCTAAGACTTAACAATCTTAAGTTCATATCTTTCAGTTCTTGGATGTCATTTTTTTAAAAGCAGGTGAAAAACACATCAAAAGGAGCAAAAATTAAATTCATAATAGTTATGTTGACCTAATTGCATTGTTGAGATTTCATGCTGTTCTTGTATTCGAGCAACGACTTTGTATTGAATCACTTTTCCACAGTGATGGCACCAACTACTTGACTAGTAGTTAAGACTACTTTCTAACTACTTTCAAAATATGTAGCTATAACTACTATTTAACTACTTTAGATGACAGGTAGTTTTAACTACTTCTGCAAGTACCGCATAAATAGTTAACTACTTTTAAAACTACTTTGATAATGTTTTGTCATGGTTTATTGCAGTATGCAAATTTATTGCCAGCATTAATTGCCGACATAGAGTGATATTCAACGTTAGTAATAAAAATGATCAGGAACACAATGACATAGGGCCTATCTAATTGTAAACTAACAAGGACAAGAACTACTGGCACATGCTACAAAGCACCTTGATCAGAACACAGTTTTAGCAGTAACATATGCCAACTTGTTACAACTACAAAAATGTCTAGGCCTTAATACAATTAAATGCAAACTACTGGATAGTATTAAATATAGGCCTGTCTACTCTTTTAGTGATAAATACAAATATATTAATGCAAGACAGAATTCTAACTGCTTTTAGTTGGATCGCCAAAAATCATCCCGGCCACTTAATGGACTTTGAAGCCATCAGTTGTCTCATATCAAACAAAGTAGACGTTTGATAATATTCGCTCTCTGTGCTCTATAAAATATCACTGCCTATCTCACCTTTTGCTCTTTGCATCAACCGTGCCTCTTCAATTCCTCGTACGTTGCCAATCGCTGCTCAGATCTAAGACGACCACAGTGCATGGTCTCTCCAGCCAGTCTCTCTTACCGTTGCATCTCTCGCGATCTCTGTCTGTCTGTCTGTCTGTCTGTCTGTCTGTCTGTCTCTCTCACCTCTGTCACTTTTGACTCGACAGTCACCTCTCTCACGCCCACTTGTAACCCAGACGCGAATCACTTGTGATCATCCAGCCGCATACTGACTGCTTTCCTCATTATGGATCATAAGCTTCAACCCCTTTAAGAGCGCTTTACTTTAGTTCTTATCGCTCAAAGTAGTTGAGATCTGGAGTTTTTGGCTCATTCAGCCAGAATATACTTATAATAACCCAGTAATTAGATAGCCTATAGTAAATATTACACAGCATTACGTGGCTAGTGTTGCACTGTAAAAATATTGCTTAGTGTTAGAATGCTATTACTATTAGTATTACATATGCATAGATAGCTAATTATTGCGCGCAATATTAAACAGTAGGCCCTAGATAGGCCTAGTATTAGTAGGCCTAGTATTAGGCCTACACAGCTGAGCACCAATGTTAAACTTGTAATATGGACCTACAAATGTGCAATATGGACCAGGTCCGTATTACGCACACATAAAGTGGTCCGTATTGCACGTGACGGGGTGTTTGGTAAACCGCTTGCTAACGACAGAAAGTGTGTTATTGAACGATCGGGTTTCTTAAATACAATTAAGCATTAAATCTTATACCTACAAAACTTAATACGTTATGTCTATCTGCTATGGGTATTCTTCAGAACATTTTTAAAAAGTGCACTCAGTTTTAACAACCTGTATAAACAACTTTTAATAATTCGTTGCCAGAAGTTGCGTTCTGGACGAACGGACGAAAACAGTAAAGAACTTAAACAAGATAAGGTCTACCTAAAAACATAAGGTACCGGTGCAGATATTGACCTAGAGTCTAGATACCAGAGGTGGTCTCCGTATTACACGGTGGTCCAAGATACAAGCCTTTCCCCTATAAATAAATAGCTTTCACGCATAGTTTACGACATGGAATTATGCAGGCTCAAAATAAGCATCGGCCTCAGCTTACATGACCTTATCACCCTTCCGAATTGCGTTCCTTTTTTTCGTGTCTGCACATTTCATTAGAAGGTGTCGCTGTTTGTGGTTGTTTATTTTCCTTTACTAGTGCCTCTCTGATGATTGCTGTGAATTCAACTAGATCTAGCTGTTCTCCTTTTGGTTGGTTCTTTTGTTCTACATATCAATGCATTGAACACAGCTGGGTTCAGTACCCACAGGAATATGCGCCTGTACCACTTTGAATTCTTATGATCCACCTTGTATAGTGACATCAGCATGTCAAACAGATCGACACTGCCGATATGCTCGTTATATTCTCAACCCTATCTGTTTGGAAACTGGATGCACAACATAAATTATATTATATTGCTTTGCCCCACATAATCAATGAATCAATGATTGTGTAAAGAATTGTTGAAAGTATTCAAGTGGGGATCACTTCTCTTAAGGGTCACTGAATCTTTGTTTTCAGAGCATGTCCGATGGCTATGGGGCAGACATTTTTCTTCATCGAATGTATGAGTGAATTGCTTCTTGGAGAATAGGACCCTTTATTTACGTGGTCCTTTTCAAACAGCTTTGAAGGTTTCCAGAAATGTCATCAGTATTCTTTTCTAAGAGGTTATCAAGTGGTAAGTTATATTGACTAGAAGTTGCCCCACTATCTTCAGCATCTAATGATGGTTTATTGTCACTATCAGATTCACTTTCTGGATCTAATATGTCAGCATCTGGCAATAACCAGATCTGTTACCACTCAACCGCTCCTTGTTTTGCATTTTTTTCATGTCACAATCCAAGTTCTCTATAACCTTAACATATTAAATTAGAAGTAATTTGCTCAAAAGCTATTTTTCAATAACTACAGAACAGGTCTCAATATTTGCTACTGAATCAAGATAGTCACACAGAAACAGCAAGAATTATAATACTATACATATTTTCAATCATTGATGCCTCACCTTGTGCTGTTATTTCTTTGAAATCTAGCGACCGCCATGACCAATCCTCTCCAGTTTTTTCTGTCCAAAGTTGCATCTCTTAATTCTTCCAGGCTCATTTCAGTTTTTTCATGTATCACATCCATCCATTTTTTGGGTGCCCTCTTTTCTTCCTTCCTCCTCCACATGCCAGCATCATTTCTTTTTTTCCATTTGATCGCATAACATGTTTGAGAAACCCCAGCTTCCTTCTCAACACTGTTTGTTGTAACGTCTCATCATTCTCGACTCCAATCTTCCTGCGCACTTCTTCGTTTGTCTTCTTCTCCGTCCATGATATTCTCTGCATCTTCCTCCATATCCACATTTCGCATGCGTTGATTTCCTTCTCCATGTTCTTTGTCATTGTCCATGTCTCACAGCCATATAGTACTGTAGGATAGATCATTGCTCTCACTAATCTTTTTTTGTGCCTATGCTCACATGTTTGTCTTTCCATATCTTTTTCCAGTTCGTTCATTGCAGCTTTCCCTATCGCCACCTTTCTCTTTACTTCCGAGTCACAGTTTTCCTCTTTTTCTATTAATGATCCCTGGAACGTGAAGCTTGTTACCACCTCTATTTCCTCTCCGTCTATCTCGAAACTGTCCCAATCAGCTGTTGTCATTATCTTTGTCTTTCTTAAGTTGAAGTATAGGCCTGCCCTCTCACTTTCTCTCTTCAGTCTTCTTATCAGATTTTCCAGATCTGCTTCCTTCCCTGCCAGTAGTGTTGTGTCATCCGCATATCTTAGATTATTCAATGTCCTTCCTGCTATCTTTACTCCTTTAGTTGCCTCTTCCATTTCTGCCATCCACATTATCCTTTCTGCATACAGGTTGAAAAGAAATGGGGACAGAATGCACCCTTGCCTCACCCCTTTCTTGATTTTAAATTTGTCTGTGTCTCCAAATTTTGTTCTTATCACTGCTTCCTGGTCTTTGTACAATCTCTTTAATAGTTGTATCAAATGTTTTGGTATACCCATTTCTATTAGAGTTTTCCACATCAGTTCATGGTTAATGCAGTCAAATGCTTTGCTATAATCGATGAAACATATGTGTATTTTTTGTCCATATTCCCTTTGCCTTTCCATTATCCAGCTCATTCATGTTGGCAATATGATCTCGCGTTCCCCGGGATTTCCTAAATCCTGCTTGATTGTCCGGAAGCTCTCTCTCAATTATATTCTCCATTTTTAATGAATTGGTGCCTACTGACTAAATATGGAGTCATATTTAACACTCACTTTTTCTACTTAATTATCTACTTAAGCCATTATTTTTGAGACGAGTTCCATTGTTTTGCTTTACATAATGGCTCAACCGCACTAAAATTGACTGATATTGCACAAGTCTATCAATAATTGTGATTTAGCGTTTTTTCGGAAATGCGAAGGAACGCTTGGAAGTTCGTAAGACATGCTTTAATCATGAATCAATCGAGACCAGGGAAGCTTAATGGCGCACCCTCAGTGGTTCCATGTTGACGACATGCTTCCTCCCTTCTAATCTAGTCTATTGTCCTCTTTCTCACCACTCATCTCATTCCAGGACAATGAGATAAAACAGGGTTTACAGGAGTTTGAGCCACTGCAGGGCCCTCATGCCTTACTCAGAGCTTATGAGTTTCGAGCCACTCCTGAGGCTCAGCAAGTCAAGAGGAAATCTACTAGTAACAGACATCTAAAAAAATGTATAATCGCTGTTGAGGCTTATGTGGAAGTACATTAGAGTCTTGATCCAGAAGACTTGAGGAATTCTGGAATGGGAAGGAAATTAGAATCTCAGTTTGTGCTGTTGGTCCGTAGTTGATCAGTCTTTGCAAAGTTAGAACTTCATTACTGGGTTGACAGTTGTTATCAATGTCAGCATTATCTGATAGGTTTGATTCAATGTCCAATACATCTCCAGATAAGAAGGTGTCCACTGTCGATATCTATTAGCCTTAAATAAATGTTGAGCTCATGGACACTTTTCTGAAACTGTTATTTCTTTCAAACCCTTCCATGTTGTGTAGAATTGGTCTTGGTGGAAATGAGCATCTTTACCAGCAGAATATGCCTGTTGAAATAGATTCAACTTATCATCAGGTAAAGAGCATTCAAATGCACTTAACGCAAGTAAAATTCCACATGGTCTGCTTTCAGCTATGGTACCTCTGTGGCTTTGTTGTGGTCATTGGCTTCCTCGATTCTTCTGTTTCCACCAGTCTTCTTCTTTGTCTACTTCGGCAGTACCACAACGACTCTGCGACCTACTTTTAACTGTCGTATATTAAGTCTACTTCAATATTCTAGTCGTTATCTACCAAATCACCTGACGATTGACTTATCTCATGAGTTTAACTACTTTCGGATAAGTTTTACAAGTCGACGGAATCTCAACCTGTCTTCTCCGAAACCTTGAAGCTAACTGACTAACCACTCTCTTTCCCTAGTTCATCACGCCACGTCGTCCAAAATGACCTTCACCTCTATATACGTCTTCTATAGCAGCGTCCCTTCATTCCAAGAATCGGACCTCATGTCTGCCTCGTGACCAACTCTCTCTTGCCTTACTCTGTCTCCAGGCCACATATAGCAAATTTATACATATGCACATTTATGTACGTTATTATTATATATATTTTATATATATCCTTATATATTTTTACTATTATTATATTGCTTTGTTATTTTATATATATATATATATATTATTTATACAATGCAAAAATATACTCTGTAATATCTACGGATGTCACAGTAGCGTGTACCCAAACTATATCTCCTTGATGGTGCTTGTCTCTGCTGTTGCAATCTGTAATCACAATAGATCAGAAAAATTCGTCAAGTAAACTGTGCCAAAGTTTACTATTGCCTCATATAGTGGATTTATGAGAAACGTTGATCCTGCGCAGAAGATGTGAACAAACAAATAATCTAATGACATTGGCCCACCCTTATGTAAATAATTGTCGAATAAGAAATTCTGAAAGACAATCTTAGTCTAGGTGACTGGTTGTTGCTATCCGAACGATTATAATGTCGATATAATGACTAGGATACAAGAATTTCATTACGAGAATACCTAGTGCAACTTGCTATTCATATTCACTGAAGTTGATTTCGATATTGAGCCGCTAGCAATGGTTTGACGATAAGTTTCTGCAACTGCAACTGAACTTAATATTTTTAGTAATTTCAGACCGACGACCAGCCATGACTGTTATTTAATGTGCATTCCTTATTGCAATACTGAAATTAACGAAACACGAAGTGGCTTGTACACTGTGTCCCGATGGAAAGTAGACCCCTAAACGTTTGTCAGTGAGGGTTTTGTTTTGTTAATTTCAGTATTGACTGCTTCAACACCATCTTGCATAGATTTCACGATGGAACGTTTGCTCAAACCAGAGTTTGGCAATTCCATGACGTGTCAAACCCTTTGATGATACATTCCATGCTATCTCAGATGGTTAACTTTCAATGTCAAACCGATGTAGAGCTCATTGAGCTTTTTCTTTGGCAATAATATATGTGGTGGAATATATCCTCCAGCAGCGTTTATACAGGCAATAAATGTTATGGTTACTCTGCTGTCACTTGTTTTGTCCTGATTGTATTTTTCTACTTTGTGAGCCGCACCTCTTCTTGGCTTGTGTTCAATTGCACACCAGTCTTGTCCATGTTCCATTGTCATGGGATTCATTGTTGGTTTCATACAGTTACCCAAGTCGTAGGCAAATTTTGATAAATTACCAAAACTTTAATAGTTCAAATAGTTACAAACAAACATTGCCCAGAAATGATGAATTTCAAAATGCAAGAGTTCAACATCTTCACATAAATCCTCATGATACATTGCGTTTATATCAAATAATCATTCACTTGTATAGCACGAACTCAAACACTCAAGAAGATGTCGAAGCACAGTCACATGTTACGCAAACCCTTCACAGAAGATACGGAAGATTCTTCTTCTATCTGATCGAGATACAAGGAGAAAGTTCTCTTTCACCAACGAAACTCCCCTCCACCAGAGAAAACTTCTGACTGAGAAAACAGCTCAAGAAAAACTCCTCTCCACCAGAGATACAACTTCACCAAAGATACTCCATCAAAGAACAACCAACAACGTACGTGAAAGCGACAGTCATAAGAGATGGGCTCCGGTTCTTCAATCACTAAAATGGCTGCTGCCTTCCTCTTCCACTCCGTACTCTCGTCTACCTTCTTCTACCACACCTTACTCTTGACTACTTCCGGTCTTCCTATCTGGCTCCCTTTTCATTTAGCACAATACTGATTTGGATCATTTGCCATTTGACCTGCATAATCTAAAAATTACTGAATGCCATACCCAACTCCAAGTGCAGCTTGGTTGTCAGAAAAGTCAACAGGTTTGTTTTTCAAGAGCTTCACTAAACAAAGACTTTTCTCAGACTGCTCCAATTCATGTTTTTCCATTAACAAGCTGTTTCAAAGTTGCCCTATGTACATTGAACTGCTTTGAATCCTGTCGTTGACTCATCGCACTAAGAATGACTTCATGTGCAGCTTTCATTTCAGCTTTTGTCCACTGGAAACGCTTGGATTTTGCTGGCGTAATAAAAAAACTCCTTCCTATGGTTTTTAGTTTTGATTTTTCACCAGCTGTCTTCTTTAACAGATTCAGACATGTTAAATAGGGACTTTGAAGCCATCGTAGACCAGGCCTATGGTCTTTATGCCCTATATTAGATTACAATTCCATCATTATTTCCATTGCAACAACGATGAATGCGTAAGTTCAGTCAAAACTACAGTAAGGTCTTATTCCAGTAATGAAAATGAGTAGTCCGGCTGTATGATATTCTTTCTTGGTCTTAAGCGTCGACATTATTCGCAGGGATTCCAGTCTTGTTCTTATGAGGCCATCCCTTGCTTTGATACCACAGATTGGAACTGAAGCCTCAGTCACTACTTTTACGCGTTGTGCCACTACTTGTGTGTGGCATGATAGTTTGGGAAAGTCTGACTTTTGTGCTGCATATTTCACTACAAACTGCATCATGTCTTCATCAGATACTTCCATTGTAAGTGGTGGTTCTATAATGCATATTTGCCAGTCGATGAGTTCAGTGTAGTCAGAGGCATCAAACGTTAGCCTCAGAACAACGAATTCTCAAGTTTCTGACTGAGAAAACAAATCCATACTTCTCTTTTGGCTAAACAGTTGATAAGGCCAACCTTGTGGATGTTTGGTGGTGGACTCGAAGACTATGAAAATAAGCGGAACGCTAAGTAGGTAGGTGGCAGTCTCTCAAGTGGTACATATTTCGTGGACAACATGTGTGACTTTTAATTGAAGAATTTGTACCATACAGTGCCAAAATAAATAATTCTCAATTTGACTAATTTCCTCTTTTGATGCCTGAAAACTACCAAAGTGACCACCTGTTCATGTAGATGTATCGATTTGTCAAAGATTTTCGTTATTTTTATTTTCCCCATTTCAAAAAATGCTGATGTGGTATCTCATCCAGACAATGGAATGCAGAAAAGGAAGACTTCTACACACAGAAGCACCAAGAATTTTCTGAAATCTTTAAATGTCTATTGAACATGCTTTAGTTTGCATGAAAACAAATTGTTTTGGTAGAAGCAATAAAAAAATATCGGTGTTCTTGGATATCACAGCAACTGTTTCCTCTGATTTTAACAGCTGAAGAACAGCCTATACAATGACAACTTCTGGATCAAATTCGTCTCCAGCATGTCTGACCTTAATGTCACTGTCAACTAAGTAACTGGAAAATAAATTTATATAGTATTGTTTGTTGTTCTTATTGGCCAAAATACAAGATTTCTTACTTGGAATCAGATAATCTCTTTGGACAATGACTTCTGGACCTGCAACATCATGCAATCGCCTTCTCTTCGGTTCCAGTTCTCTTGTTGATTTTTCATAGCTATCAAAAATCATCAAAGGCTGTTGATCGAGGAATTTCCGATAATGTGAAATTGCATGTTCAGTATGATGTTGACACGAGTCTGATTGTGCCTACCTTAGGCCAGAGTAACTGCTGCAGAAGAGCACAACCATCAATGACAATTCTCTTTGCAGTTAATTCATTGGTGCTGCAAATGTCTGGACAAAGATTTTTAATATATTTGCTAATTGTGACTTTGTTGATTTCCTCATTAGACCGTCATCAGAAAATAATGAAGGTGCAACTGACGACAATTGATATGAACAAATGGCTGGATCGACTTCCCCAAACATGATGCTATTGCTATAAGACGCTGGCTAAGTTAGCAGAGGAGGCATAAATTTTTTCATTGGCATTGAGAGCAACGGCTTTCTTCATGACACTAAATGTTACAGCTTGATGTGACCGCTTCAGTGTAATTTGTGAAAATGGTTTCCAGTGATGGATTCATTAATTTTCTGTCCAATTTCTAATGGATTGTCCACATTTACTCGGTCATCAGCAACAATTCCTGTTGCTACATATACCAAAGCATTAGAATCTTGAAATACCTGAAAGAGATTGCGATTTCTTGAGAATTTAAGAAATTTTTCCATATCCCGACAGTCTCGCTTAACTCTTGTCATTCCAGTTTGCCTGTGCTGTTCCGACCAAATTCCTGAATGAGTGCTTGTTAAATTATGCATTCCTTCCGAATATTGTGCAAGAGCATGTGCGGACAAAAGCCAAACCATCTTTGCTGTTTCCCTATGAGTGATGTTAATCAAACCACCCGCTGATTTTCCTGATCGCATCAATGACGGATCAATAATCATGTCAGACCAAGTCCCACTCTAAAATATCTTTTTATTTCGTCTAATGGTAAAAACAACCATCCTTGAAATCTTCAGCAATACAAGTACACAAATTCTGGGCATCTTTTAGATACAATCGACAGCACTTTGTGTAGTAGTCCCAAAACCCTGATCTCTCAGCTCTGATAAACAATCAAATGACCACAGCTTAGCTCTTCTTGAAATACTGGCTTCTTTCTTCAGTCTCTCCAGATATTCTTTAAGATGATGCAAACTTTCACTTTCAACAACTTTGTCTAGATCAAATGTTTCTTCTAAAATATCTTGATATAATATTTTCAAGTTGCTAAGCATCTCTTCTTCAGTTTCTAAATGATTTTGTCTAGGCCATAGGCAAATCTGATACAGAGGTGGCAACAAGCTTTTCAGTTGACATAAAATGACATTTCATCATCCATTATGAATTGTTGGCAGCCATGGAGTTGTGTGACAAAGCCACAATCAACAACTTGTTCAGCTAGTGTAATTTTTGGCAGTTGGTCTTCATGATACATGTGAAATGGGTCAAGTATTAGAATGCCTTCATCACATTCATTATGTTAGTTCATTGACTCATTCAAATTATCCCCAAACATGTCATCTTTGTTGCCAGCTAAATTTTACTCATGTCCCTTTGCCAATAGCGACATCTGAATGTAGTATCAGTCAGCAAGCAAGCTCTAAGGGTTTTTGTGTAGGATTTACCTTCCATGATATTGTTCAGTGAGTTCTTAGCATAGACTTCGCACAAAAAATTCTCTAATCCACTATCTTCCGTTACCTTGCAGCCTGAACCAAGAAATGACATTAACAAGGGAAATCCATCCAAACGAACAAACTGATCACTGCTGTCTTTTTTATGGTGTATGCTTTCAGGTATAAAGGTCGGTCAAATTTGATGACAGTACAATGTTGTCCAAGTTTTATAGATTGTTTCTGAGCAAAAACCATTGTGCTATACACAGATTCACATGTCTGCAGAATCAAAGGGATAATTGGATTGAAAACTACAGTTGAACATAGATAAGATCCATTTGAAGCCTGTGCCATAAAACCTTGCCAGTTTGGTGTTTTAACATCTAGTAATTGAGAAGAAATGAGCTACAAGTTATCTCGGTTGCTGTAGTTTTTCGCCTTACCAGTACTTCATCTAAAACAGCTGTATGGGAAGTTCCTACTTGGCATGCAATTATACCCATAACATGAGTTGTGTCATGACCACTTATGGTATCTTCATTCCAGTGAAATTTATCTGCCACCCATTGACAAAATCCTCCAGGTCCGATTGTAGTCAAGCCAGCTGGAATTCCTTCAGATGTTAAATTTTGAAAAGTGTGCTACTGAAAAAAGTAACACATGACTGTAAGGGCAACAAATGCCAAGAGCTGAATTCAGAGCACATCGATTAGTACTTTTGATCTGGTTGTCTGGTGCACAAACTGTCTGGTGCCGAGTGTGAGCTGAAGAGGGGATTTGTAAGCCTGCCTGATGGCATAACAAAGTGATATTATGATTAATGTCTTTGATGGAATATTTTCTTGCTTTCGACCACAAACAATTTCTTTAATCTCGAATTCCATCATTACATGAAGGATAGAAGTCATTACTGAAATCTTCACGCTGCAAAATCTTGAAAGTATCGCTACCAGCATCTGGAACTTTTTTTTTTCTCGTCAGCTTCATCTTCAAGAGTTGTAGTATAGGAATTGTGCAAAAGTGTTGTGACCCTTTCTTTGAAAGTTAGACAGTAAGTTTCCCTTCAAGTTCAGAACAAACAAACAGCTGGCCAAACATTTATTCAAGTCTATGCTTCAGATGGTGTATTCTGTATGACTCCATTCCTTCTGGTAGATAACTTGCCATTTGCCTCTTCCGCAAATGTGCACTGCTGTTGCATATTTGAGCCTTCTTGCAACCAAGAACAAAGTTTCGAAAACGGTGTTATTGTCCATTTTCAAATTTCAATGGTTGACACTGGACCCACTATACTTGATGTTTAATTTAATGATAAACGTCATTGACTGCTGGCAGGTCTTGAGCCCTCATTATTCGACCTTTACCTCCAAAGCAAGATTATCAGCACACAGCTTACATGCTTCAGAGTTTCCTGCAATAGACTCTTGTGAACAGATTTCTCCAGATGACAGCTATCCAGCATTGCAGACTGCAAAATTTCATCATCTGTCTCACTATCAGGACAGAGTAGACTGCCCTGATAGATTGTAGGAACTGGTTCTTTCAGAAGCCACACTGCCATTTGCACCATCTTTCATACTAGAGAATAATGTGGACTGCACTACACGCACACCATCTGTGTCAAGTCGCAAGCAGGGTTATTTTCGTTAACTGAAATAGGAATTAGAAGTACAATTACATACATACATACATGCATACATACGGTACGACAACAAACTCGAAACAGACTGAAGCTGTTCGATCTCCAGAGTCTCATGTAGTGTAGCAATGACGTAAGTTTTGGTAGACAGTGCATAAAACAGTTCTGTTGTCATCGTTTGAATCGGTGTTTCTATCTACACTCAAAATTCAGTAAGCAACAGTTTAAACTAGGAATGATGGTATCACCAATACGAGTTGACAATATTCCAATTACCCTGTCCTCAAGAATTACTTCCAAAGATGTAGGTCGCCAGCCTTCAGCTGCTGCTTCTACATTTTCCTCGCTGCACTGGGTTCTAAACCAAAAAACATGACGAATAATACCAACCAATTTCATATATCCAATTGTGAATCAGAAATACCGGAGGAATACATCTACAAGATAAATTACTAAATGACTCTTGATTGATATTAATGCACTGGTGGAATATTTGCAATGTTTATTTGACCTTGCATGTTGCTTTGATCTTTAAGGTATGCCTACATATTTTGTGTCACATTATGTTAAGTCATATTAACCAAGAACATCTATCTATCTGTCTTTTGATTGTATGTGTACAAATATTGCTGTTTAAGCCATTTAGAAAGTTTAATTTTGTAAGAAGCACATGATCATTAACAATAGTAAATTACACTGAGAAACAAAGATAAAATTACAGATCATTACTTATAAGTTTTGCCCCTTGCCCTAGAAACATATTATATGAAATATACTGTTAAGCCAATGACAGCAAGATACAATTACCATAGTTTTTTTACTACAACTACTAATAATCTTGGGTTCTGCAAGCATATGCAGCTATATCAAGTTCAACAGGCACTCTCTAGTTGTGTGGTCGCGTTACAGCGCCATATCAATTGTCGTTACTATTATAATTATTAGCTGTGCCACTCCAGTGGGGCCTGATTTCAGTGATTCTTGCCTCATATTTAGGCAGCTAAGCACAGAGATGCAAAAACCAGATTTCTAGAAAATCTAGTTTTTTGGGGATGGGTTTCCTGGTTTTTAATATTCCTTTGAATTTTGTTACAACAGTTTTGTAATAAAAGGCATCAGACATAGCATGAATAAAGTGTTCTAATATTTCATTCTGTTTGATTTCCAACTGAACCATGCACAATTAGTAATATGTTAGATTATTAAAGTTCTGAGTTTAACATTTTTATATTAAGGTACTGCTTGTCGAATGGTTGACCCATTTAACGGTGACGCTGCATTGACTTTTAATTGAAATTCATTAAACCATTAATATTTAAAAAGGAGAAAGAAGTATTTTAAAAAACATCTTTTGTTATTTGTCATATTTTTAGAGCCATGAAACCAACATGTTTGCAACCATGGCTAGGCATGGTTGCTTTGGTTTTACATAATTCTATCTATAGAGAATGTTACTCTGTAGCACAACATTGCGTGTTAGCATGTCACAATTATGTTATATAGGTTTTCATTAAATAAGTTGGTGGCATTGGGTGCCGTGGTTCAGTCACATGTTAAGCAAAGTTTTCAATCAATGATTGTTGCTTAAATGGTAGTGCACCTTGAAACTATTAGTAATTGTACTGTCAAACTTAGCTTCCTGAGCATCCAAGTCTGCTACTGTGTATTAAAAAGCATTAAGTAAGGACTATTGAATGATAATGCTAGATAAAGGCCAATGGGAACCTCTTTGCTTCTGTCATGCTTGATCAGGGCCATGTGTTGAACTCACTCCTTCCACTGCTGAGACCACAACCCTACTCCGTGAAGCCGAAACTGCAGGACCGATAATGACAAGCACGAATTAGCTGACACGTTGTGGCTTCATATCCCTTCCATATTAGTCCCAGGGCATACACTCTTACAAGGAAGACTTTGTCAAATGATTTATGTTATTTAAATATCCTGTAAAATAAAATGTGGTATACATAAACAGTTGGTTGAAATAAAGAATACACTGCAATTAAATATATTATTTTACAGTACTGATTTCCTGAATGTTAGTATCTGGCTTTACTTTTGCAGTGCCTATAAGGTGGTGTTACCAAAGCATTACTCTGACCTATTTAAAGAGATACCACTGATTTGTTGTAATTTTTCTGATTTTCATTTGAAGCTAGGAGAAGCTAGTAGATTCAACCAATCTTCATTGCCTCACTCATGGAGGTGAAAAGTGTCTGTCAAGCATATCTTGCTTCATGGTATGTCAAAAAGTCTCTAAGAAAACAAAGCCAAAACTGTTGCACATTCGAAAATTTACCTTTATAAGTTTTCTGACTTTAGAGTGTTGAATCTGTAAAAATGTATTTTTTCTGTCAATTTCAATAATATGTGAAATAAATCTGATGTAACATTTATATTTTTTCTTGCATAGACTTGGACCTTGATTAGGAAACCAAGGTAACATATCACAAAACTTACAATCAGTTTGTTTCAATTTAATTGATTTATTGATATGAAAATTTTTATTTTAAGGACATCTAGTTTTTTTAAGGTGCCACTTAGCCCTTTACCGACGAAACTAAAGTGTACTAGAGTGTATGGGAAAACCTATGTGGCTCATTGTAATAGTAATTCTTCAAAAGAGGGCTGTTAGAATAATTGCAAGCTTACCCACTATCTCTCACACTCAACCCTATTTTATTAAGCTTAACATAATAAAAATTCATCAGGTAAATTCACTTCAGTTAGGTCTATTCATGTTCAAATTTACAAATAAGCAATTACCATTGATATATGATAACTACTTAGTACTTTAGTACTTAAGCTGATACTCGCTCATATGCAACAAGACAAATGGGTCATTGCCGAGCTGTATTTGCTAGGACAAATACAAGATCTTTTGCATTGAGGTTCAGAGGTCAACTTACATGGAACGGGATTCCTGCAGGGATCAGGCAACTGACAAGCCTACAGTCATTTAAGATATTTCCTCTACTCATGACACTCCTTCTCCACTCTGTCATCATTTTCTGCCTTCAAATCAGCATCAGAGACAGAAATATTCAATATGTTGCAATCACTTCCTAACAAGCATTGCAAACTTAACAGAATACTCACCTTCTTACTAAGCGACTACATATCTATCCTTGTTACCATCGTTACCAAAATAATCAGTCAACCTCTCTTTATCTACTGGCAATGTCCCACTAATCTTCAATCATTTTTTAGTCACTCCACTCCTCAAGAAACCATCGCTGGATAAAAAAATCCTTTCTAACTATCGACCTGTATCCAACCTTTCATTCATTTCTAAACTAACCAATCGAATAGGCCTGTCCCGGATCAGTGACTACCAGACTTCAAACTCCCTCCTAAATACGTCCAAACTAAAATCATACTTATTGGCTTCTGTTTGTAACTCAAGAAAATTCCTGATTCCTCTTATTTCCTTGAACCCTGACTCAGCAACAGTCTACATCCAACAACACATTCACTGCAAATTCTCCCGCAACTTTGGTATAATGTTTGACCAAAGCCTTAGCTTCGCTGATCGCATCACCCAACTTTCCCGCTCTTGCTTCGTGCAGATCCGTGACCGTAGAATTCGCCCTATAAACTTGACCTCAAAACTGCATCTACAGTCTGTGGTCCATGCTAAATTGGACTACTGCAATTCTCTTTTACTCAACATAGACTTCACCCAAATAAATTGCCTCCAAGCCATTCAGACAACTCTAGCTTGTGCTGTCGCCAAAACAAAACCGTATCATTCTCTGCCCTCAAACGACTCCACTAGCTCAAAATACCTGAAAGAATTGAATACAAAGGCATCTCACTCCCCTACACCACACCCCAGTCCTCACAGCCCACGTATCTTTATCAGTTCTTCACACTTCAACCACATTGCCCGTTCCTCTGCCAACCTCATAATGCACTGTCCTTCTGTCACCTCATGATTCAAATTTGTAAATCATTCTATAGCTACTACTGTCTCTCCTCTCTTTGGGTCGAACTCCTTCCAGTGTTAAAACAAATATACGATTCATCCTAGGCACTCGCCAACACCTAACCTCTTGCTATCTTACCACATGTCTTTCACTCAAAACTGAAAACATTGCTTTGTCACAAATTACTCTCATTCCCCCGTCGCTGTTTAAACTCCAAACACCATCCACCTTAGCCGTCTGACTGTCTGCCTGCCTGACTCTCTGGATTTTAACTCCTGCCTATCAATTTTGTTTTGATTAAGCGCCTGTGAATAAGTGGGTTTTCACGACTTCGCTTTTGTGGGCATTGTAGAAATGTTGAGATTACGATTACAATAATAACAGAGCTTACACGCCTAAAGAAAAAGAAATGCTCTTCTGATGGTTACTAACTTACTTAGTTATTCGCCCTGTGTGTAGGCCTACTTCAAAGATAACTTATCAATTGCACTTTATGTATGAGGCGGATAAGATCAAGAAGAGACGAGCACAGGAAATATTCGGCGAAATATAATTTTACGTTATCAGTAAAGTGTATCACCAATATCGTCCTCTTTTCTGTTCTGCCTCGTAACTTTTTAGGTGGCATTTTAATGGAAAAGCCCAAGGGTAGTTATATCTCCTGCTCTCGTTCAGCAGCGTAAAAACTGATAAATTGGATGACAATTTCTACTTGACAGATTTTTCAGATGAAGAGTTACTTTATTTTCGACTCAATCTGTAATCATTAACTTGTTTTCCTAGACACAAATATCGTCCC
Organism: Bimastos eiseni; assembly: GCA_959347315.1. Lineage (NCBI taxonomy): Eukaryota > Metazoa > Annelida > Clitellata > Crassiclitellata > Lumbricidae > Bimastos > Bimastos eiseni. The sequence goes on from OY365814.1 coordinate 5,311,655, forward strand.
ACTATCAGTTGTTTCTCTTCTTTATCATAGCACAATCTATATGCCGAGGGGATCATCTTTTCATCCATTTAATTCGTTGGACAAATAACTTGATTCCATATGAGTTCGGAATCCAATAGAATTATCTCGCATTCCAGTAGTCAGCCACGAACACTCGATCGTCTGAATCGAGTGCGAGATATTGGGGATCATTCAGTTTTTGTGTTTCGTTTAAAGGAATAAAACGACGAATGACCATACATGCATCTCCATCTCTGGTCAGCTGACGTATGGCCCACTTTGTCTCAAAGTCTCTCCCTGTTGGCCTACTCTGTTTCTTCTCTTCCTTCCACTGGTGAATGATGACGAAATTTCCTATGGATGTTTCCACTGCATGAGTTGGGTTCTTGATTTCTCTTAGTAGCTGAATGAAACGAAAATGTTCTGCCTCTGATCCGTAGATCCAAAGACTGGACGCATTAAGAAACCACATTATTAGACACAGACACGAATTACATGATGAGATACAGATTGACAAAGAACGTAAATTTCATTTTCCCAGTTTAGTCACTCTATGCACAACTTCATCTTTTCCTATGTCAATTAATTCAGTAAAGTAGATGAAAATCGGACACAGAACTGTATTAAAAACAAATTCATCGTCAATGCACTACTAACTAACATTTAGCATCTTGATTTACTAATTAATACAATTTTTATTTTACATACTAGTATATTATTAGCCTATAATTGTGTTATTGAAATAAGATCACATCCGGCAGATGTCTGTTCATTCAATGATTCAGTCATGACTAATAAAATTTTTAATCATAATATTAACTGTTATTTATTGTTCTTCAGTAATAATTTTTTTTCCGCTGTATTGATTGATATCAGCTGGGCCTATTATTGCCAGCTTCACCATCTCAGGGATATTTATTAGTCGTTTATGTATACAATAATATTATTATGAAAATTTCTTTTATGAAGAAAGCATTTTGTAAGAACTTGCCAACTGTTTTCTTAAATTGATTGATTTCAATGTTGATCACTTTCGATTGGATGATTTCATGAGTGGACGGTAGATTACTTGTGACACTAAATAAGTCATCTCTTAGCTGATTCGACTCGTAAAGCTGTTGAATCTTTTCAAGTGCTGATTGTGAACGACACCAGATCCAAACAACCACGGTCTTTCTCTCCAGTTGAGAGTTAACGATTTCAGTGCCGTTATCCCTAAGGTCATTAATGAGATCGTCATTGTACAGTGATCTTTGTTTGGTTCTGTTCCTTAGGCCGTTGATTGTTCGATGAAGTTGCTGCAGATCCGTGAAAGTTGTACAAATTGAACAACGGTTTTTAACCTTGACTTTTATGGCGACTAAAGGCAGAAAGAAGGAATTTCAGATGTCAAACAGATTTCTGAGTTGTTTGATTAAATCATCATGATTAAGTAAGGAACTTGATTAAGTAATAGACCTAAAGGAAATGTGTTGGCTTGGCGATAGTCTATAGACTTAATCTGGTTTATTTGCAATATATATATATACATATATATATATGTATATATATAGTGACTCATTATATCGAATAGGCCTGCTTAATTATGCTACCGAACACTGCAGTAAATCTGAAGAATTGTTGAAAAATAGGCATGGTTTTCACAAAAGATTTTTTTATTTGTAAATTTATATTGCCAACATTTTCGAAATCAGCCCAATAGACCTGAAAATGAAACTCTCCTGTAACAGTACAGAAGTTCGGCGTTCTTATCTCTGAACATTGTCGTTCAATCAAGTGAATCTGTTGTCTCTCGACTGCCTAACGGAAAAACTCGTCGTTTGGTTGAATATTTTCAAAGAGATAATTTCGGTTGCATCTAATGCAGTGGTTCCCAACATGGGGGTCGCGACCCCTAAGGGGGTCGCGGCGGCATTTTTAGGGGGTCGCAGCGGCTTATTGGAATTAGCCAAAATATCTTAGGAAATTTGTGCTTGAAGGTTTTCAAATGTTTTTCGTTTTTCAACCATCTTTTTCCAGTATATACAACATTAATTTTACTATCCTTAATGAAGTTTAATGATGGTTATCCATTACTACTAACTTACTTACGGTGATTGCGGGTAAAGGTTAATCTATGTTATCCCATTCTGTTGGAACTGGCACCTGTACAGAACACTGTTGTTATAATATTAAAAGTAGTACAGTTATTCATTTTCTATACTGCTGTTCGCTGGTTGTCGAAAGGAAATATTGTCAATCGTGTTCTTGAGTTGAGAGATGCGATCAAGTTATTCCTAGAAGTGCAAGGGAAGCTTGAACTTATGGCTTTATTGAACAATATAGTTTGGAAGAAATTAGTTGCTTACTTAGCAGACATCTTCGACCACCTAAATAAGCTGAATCTGAAACTTCAGGAAAATTAAACGCAAATTCTCCAATTTCAAGACAACCTTGAGGCTTTTATATCCAAGCTGCAAAACAGGCGTCGGAAAGTAAATCTAAAACATTGCCAAGTTTGAGTTTGAAAACTCTGCAGTGTGCTCTCGTACGAAATCCATTAGGCCTATCTGTTTCCCTGAATGTAGCCAGAATTCCCGATGTAGATGAATTCTTGGATATGCGCAATGATTCTTCGGCACGTAACTTGTTTCTTGAGAAATTGTTGACTCAGTTCTGGTGGGCCGTGTATCAGTCATGCGTCGAAATGTCACCATGCTTGCCTTTCGACTTTTTGTTCCGTTTGCCTCCACATAGCCTACCTCTGCGAAAGTGGATTTTCAACGCTTCTACATATTAAATCAAAGGCAAGAAAACGACTGAATGTTGAGAATGATATCAGGTTGGCTTTAATAAAAACTCGGCCACGAAATTTGAAAGTATAATCATCATAATAATTAAATTGAAAGTAATTATTAAAATATTTGGTTGCATAACAGTTGCAATTTTATTCCGAAAAATTAGTTTCCATTGTGTTTTCTGCATCTGTAATTGTGGTTGTCCTTGACCTAGGTCCTATGACATACGCGAACGTGGCGGGGGTCGCGGGTAACTCGATTGTAGAAAGGGATCGCGACTCGAATAAGGTTGGGAAACACTGTTCTAATGATTGCAAATCTTCTAGTTTCTTCGTGCAAATCTTCAAGACCAATACCGTCACTCGGCCTGTACCTCCGAATATCATAGCCCATAATTATATCGGCTCATCTTTTCTTGTCAGACTCTTAGATCAATAGGCATTATTGTGAAATTCACTATGCGCAAAGTGTAACCTGGAACCAATATGCAATAATTCCCAGGTTAAACTGAGAGGAAATTGGTTAAAGGCAGATCCGATAGAAATCAAGAACAGCATGCGAAAAATAACTGCTTTATCAAATGTAGGGTCTAGGCCTACTCTAATTCTACACTAGTGACGATATGTGTACAAATCACTGTACTGTGGCGAACCTCGAGTCAGCACCGGACGCTTGTCAGGCGAAGGCAGGATTGAACAAGCGTCCAAGGAAAACCTGGATTACTCCTTTTTATTACGGTACCCTCAGGAAGTCCCGGGACTTAGGCTAAGGTCCCGGGACGTCGGCTAGGCAGCCGACAGAGGATACGAGACGGTCCCGGGACGTAGGTAGCGAGTCCCCGAGGACCTCTACGGCAAGCGTCCCAAGCGAAGCACGGCCAAGCCCTCAGCAGCAGCGGCCCTAATCGACCATGGAAAAGACGGGCGGCGCCAGACATACCGTTACACAACTAAGCACAGTATTTCATTTCATGACTGGCATCAGAAATAGAGCTAAATTTTGTGGAAACCTATTGGTCTAATATTCCTTAGCAAAATCCATATCCAACGCTCAAATATCGGCATAAAATTTCACCCACACTCATTCATTGACTGCATATCAAGAGAATAATGCATGCTGTTGTATTTCAATCAGCCAACTCGTCTCTTCATCTAGCTGCTTATGTTTTGCCAACAAATAAATACTGCACTATCTTTGATTTATTTAGGAGCAGAGCTGTTCTGTTAGAGAATGCTTTTTACATTATACAATGTATATTTCAAGCCCTAAATGCTTTAGGATTCTGAATATAAATTCTTTGAATCACTACAATTGGAGCATGAAGAATGCATAAGCCCCTAGTGAAAGTGTTCGCTTAGGTGACAAGATATAATAAATTCACCAGAGTAATTCATGTAATTTTAATAAAATACTTGCTTGAAAGCCAAATATTGTTGGAACAACTTAAATATTGCTCGCATTTCGTATCCGATGTCGGGAATTCGTCATGATCCAAGATAGGCGTGCATGTAGGCCTATAAGTTCTTTTGATAACAATACATTATGCAACTTTCAATGCTAGCAGGCTAAGTAGGCCTATAATCCAATTTACATTTAAGCCGCTGCCAAATTTGTTTTTTAAACCTCCGTCTTATTATTCGTTGATAACTGCAAAAGTCGACTGATGCCAAAGAGCTAATGGCAACTTCGTCTCTCTGATGATTTGATGATTTCAGAATCCAGTGTAGAAATTACTTTTCTAAGATGATGTCCAACACCTCCAATGGAAGTTCATTCACCTGAAAAGTTAATCACTAGGTGCTCCAAGTTGCAATAACTAAGAACTCTGGGGCGGCGATCCCGGGAAGGTCGAGGGGTCACGTCCTCCAACCTTTTACAGAGAGGGGACAATATATACCTGTGTCCCCCATATTTCCTACTCCTCTCATTGGGTGTCTCCCACCTGTCAATGAAGTGAAAGAGGAGGTTAAAGTGAAATCGATGATGATTTCATGCGTAGGCTTATGTGTTACCTATAGGTGCTTATAAAGGCCTGCAGATGTTTGCAGATTCTGCAATAATTTAGTTTAATGAAAATTATTCAATCCTACCATTGTTCTCAAGGGATGCTCGTCATTTTCTGTTTTAAAATACAAAATGTAGAATTTCGTTTTCAATAATGAAACTATATCTTTCTTTGAGGTAAGCTAGACTCCAAATTTGTTTTTCACTTTGTATGTACAGGGTAGGCCAAAAACCCTGCGGTTATTTGCTAATATTTCGACCAAAAGTACGAAATATCAAATGAAATTTAGCAGGCTGAAAGCCAATTCATATCTACAAATAACCTCCAAAATTTACTCAAATATTTCAAACAGAACAAAAATAATATCACTTTTACTGAGTACAACCATCGATTTTTGATGGTCAAAAACATTTAACGCCGCAAAAGTTTATAAAAGTTTATGAAGTCACATTTCAAGTACATGTAGTTGTAATAAAACACAGTTCATAATTATTTTTATTGAGAAAAGAAACTGGAAATTATCGCATATGGAATGGAAGTCACTTTGACGTCATCTAGCAAGCAGTCGATTAAATTGGTGAATAAAAATGATTTGCGATTAATCATTTTATGATAGCATTTGCAACCAAATTACATGGGCAAGGTGTCCATGACAGATAAAATGCGTATACAGACACTTCATGAATCATGAGCATGATCTTGGAGCCAAAGCTGTAATCAATGCTCACTCTGAAATCACTGGAGCTGAGCACTTATAAAAATATGCGGACGCATTGATGATAGGCGGTTTGCGGTAAAACATCGTACGGGCATCGGAAAGCAGAAATCTATCCGCACTTGAACATATCGAGCATGTTGACGAAGTTATTTGCTCACAGAATAGCAACATCAAAAGAAATCATCTCGATCAGTACTCGGCGAATTTCTGCAGAGTTGAACATCAGACGCACGTCTGTTAGAAGAATTGCTAAAGAAGATCTGAACCTCACCGCTTTTCGTCGTGTCCCTGGGCAAATTATCACCGATGCAGTGGCCCCCAACCAGGTTATCAAAACTTGCCAAATAGACTCAGAATATGTGTGGCTACTGGTGGTAGACACATTGTACACAGGATGTGAAACAATATGATGTTTGTTTTTTAACAATTACTTGAGATGTGACCTCATGAAATCGTTTTTGTAACATTTGCCGCGTTGAATGTTTTTTGACCATCAAAAAACCACGGCTGCACACATTAAAAGTGATATAACTTTTCTTCTTTGTAAAATATTTTAGTCAAAGTTGGTGTTTGTATGCATAAATGAATTGATTTTTCACTTGTGAAATTTCATTTAGTTATTCCTTCATTTGGTCAAATAATTAGCAATGAACCTGAGGGGGTTACTTTCTAATGGCCCGCCCTGTATATATTCCTATGCTCGTATGGAGATGTGCAAACGTATATAAGCCAAATATTGTGTATTCTGTATTATGTATTCAAAGTTAGCAAACACTGTTGTTCAAAAATATAAATATATTGAAAACAAAGGATAGGGTATAATACAAATAATAAGCAAAGCAAACCTTAGTTTCAGTTCAAGTCGAGAAAACGAAGACACACGACTTCAAGCAGCTCAGTTGAGCACAAAGACCTTGAGGCAGAGAGTGTCGATAGCTAGTTAGAACTGAACTGCACTTAGCTCCCTCTTGAAGCACCTTTGGCATCAGACAACACAAAAGGCAACAGCGACCGTACACTTTACTATCCTTAATGGAGGTATGCCAGAAGTCTCCCCGACCGTCACCACGCTCAGGCTTATATATAGAACCCTCTTTCACTCTTTATATATAGGACCCTCTTTCACCCTGTTCCTAGCCCATCCTCGTCTTAGGACCAAAGTAGGCAAACGTCCGATGACATAGTAATATAGGCTACATAGTTCATATTAAGCATGGAAAGAACGTAGGTCGAATATGCAACAACACGCATGTATATTGTATAATTATATGTTCGTGCATTCACTTGCAAATTTCTATAGCACCCTTGGAGGGAAGCGTTCCAGACTCCAACGCGCCAAAGAATAACAGTTTTAAGCTTAGTGAGGGAAGTTCCAGGTTACGTCCCAGGGTGTAGAGTATGTAGACTTAGCTCTTGGGGAAGGCCATTCCAGACTACTGGGCCTACTACAGAGCAGGCTCGAGTCCACTATGTATGTGTGTATAGGCCTACTGTATGACCTAATATTGTATATAATGCCCATGTGTACGTATGTTGCTATTTTACAGCCAGTGGGGTAGCTGCCCCTGTGGCGCCTTGGAGCGAACGTTGCTCAAACGCTCTCCCATTGAGTAAAGAAATGATACAACTTGCACAACTACACAACGGTTGTTCTGTCTTTCTGCACTTTTTCATGGAATTTATGGATTATTTGGTATATGTGATGGTAAACTGGATCTCTTGAGAAACATTTGCAGAATGGAGAAATTTTCGAAAGTCAGCGCAAAATGAGTTAAATTCTTCTAGACCAATTTTCTCAACGAACGGAAGAAGAGTAGACATGTTCAAAAAAATTCTACTCAACGAACAGAAAAGTGTTGAAAATCTGTTCCTTTCAACGAACACAGCTAAGTTGCGTTTACATGCAGTCGGGCAACCGATCTGAATATGAGTCGGCCTAATGTCCTGTTTACACTAAATTTGTGCAAGTATGACGCATTAACGCTACGCGGAACAAGTGGAATCATGTCAACCAGCTTTTGAGCTCTCGCTTAATGGCTTATTTTTAGAAACGGGAAAGCACGCTAATATTGAAGGTTGCTTGTTTATAGGTGCTGCTATTAACTGATACGGTAAAAATACCGCGAATCTATCACGCGCTTGTTAGACGCGTACGGGCAAAGGCGTTAGACTTGTGAATTTGTGAATCTAATCATCGACCGAAATGATAAGACAAAAAAAGAACAAATAATTTTGCATCGATCGAGGAGGTGCCCCTCAGACCTTGGTGCCCTGGAGCAATTGCAACACTATGCTCCATGGCCCCTACGCCACCGATTATAATATATAGGCGCTTTATCACTACCACTCGACGTCCTTGGTGCATATTTCACTCAGCACAGTTGCCGACCTCTAGAAACAGCGAGCATATAGGCATTCTTGGGGGTGAGGGCTTACACTTTTGTGACGAGTTGTGACTAGATGAGGAAGGTCAACGAAACGTGACGTCACATCATCATATGAAACATAAAAATGAGCAATTTAACTTTAACATCTTACTTTATGAAACAAGTTATAATTGTTTCCACATTTAACAACACTAATTACGATCAGAGTCATTCTTAGTTTGCGGATTGTTCCATATTAGACCTACTCTCGGTATCAATTTCATGTTGTTAGAGGTGAAGCAACTATTCCGTAACACATAAACAGAAGTCCACTAAGCCTCCCAAACGCACCAGGCCACACAGAGTCGCAGTACCTCGTCAACGTGAACTAATTGTTGTAATCGCAAACGAAACAAATAGAGAGAGTGTGGATTCAATAGACGATAATGAGTTTCAAATATAAAGCAGCACAAATTCACCAACTCTGGCACTTAACCTATGACAACGCGATTTCTCGGAATGAATCCGATATCTTGACTGACTATATTCCGCACCTTCCCCCATCCAACGATTTCACTACAAAGAAACGTCAAAGTAAAATTGAGTGCAACTAATTCATAGATTAAGCTGAAAAGAGCATATCCCGATAATAATTATTATACAAGTGTATTTCATGCAGGCGTTGTTTTGGATTTGAGCAATATAGCCTATCAGTTGTAGCTTAAGTTCAAATCATACGACAATAGCGATTGACCAACCGCCTTTCCATATGGTTAGATATTATGTATGTATGTATGTGCGTATGTATGTATTATAAGAACTTATAAGAACCTCTCGAAGGCGCTAAAAGTGCTGCGATATGTATAAATCTATCGCTAAATCTTTGACATGAATAATTTGACTAGAATAATAATAAACTGACTCGGAGTATTTGTTGGCGAATAGACAGCAATATTTGTTTCTAACTTAGCACCATTGTTTCGAGACCAGACAACAACAATGGCCCTGGGCAAATGTGACTTATTATACACGTAATCTTCTCCGAGGAGGTTCGAACCATGAAAATTTATGTAAAACTATGAACCTCGAACTACTCCTTGTTGGTTGCTGGTTTAAAGCAAACAGGCTTTCACTTGACTTATTTTAAAAAATCTTTCATTCTATTCAATTCTCACAGGAAAATCCCTCCCATGCAAACACGCTCACTATTAATTGACGGTGTATACACAACCTTAAATTACTAATGTAAATTTTCTAGGTGTCGTCATCGATCTGACCTGGAAGGAACATATTTCTCAAATATCGATAAAATTGGCAAAAATAGAAATATTTTATAGCGCATCTCATATAAGTCGGCGGGACTTTGGTCCCTTTAGGTCCCTATTTTGTAGCCCAACTTTGTTACTAATATGAAATATGATCGAGTGCTGTTGTATTTTGGGACGATTCTCTGCGTTACACCGAGAGTGCCTTGACCAATCTACAAAACTTGTCCCACAACACACATTGAGACGAATTCTTTTATTGCATTGCAAGAGCTAACTATCCTAATTGCTGTTTTAACCAAACCATCAATTGTCTGATTGTTACTCCATGTTTTCCGGACGAATGGTCTCCAGTGTATCTCCTTTTACAAACGGAATTGCCTTTGCATAGGGATCTAATTCGTTTTCTGTGTCGTAAGTTTCATCTAGATCAATCGACGTCGAAAATTCGTCATCCTCTTCCAATTCCATTGAATTAATATCATCCTTCAGTTCTCCATCCACTAGGCCTACATCCGAAACTTCCTCTTCAGTTACTTTCAGGCGGTCTAACATTTCTGTGTTTAGATGAAGTCTGTGCCCTGTTGAGTTCTTCGAAACCGCTTGATCTGATTCACAAAAGCCTTTTTCTTTGCACACGGACGTTCGTCATCCTTTATTTTCACCTGGCATTAGCCATTGTTCAGAGGCTTCCATTTTCTCCGTATCTCTCAATAATTTCATCCGTCTTTTGTTCTTTAGAATATGCTCAAGTTCAGCTCTCTCATTAAATCGCATCTGCTTTGGGTCAAAGTTACAAATTGCACGCAATTTCATTTCGTCTGAAATAATAAACAAATGGAGACTATTAAAGGGCAACATCTCCTCACAAAAATGGCAATCATCGATATACATATAGGCCTATTAGGGTGAGTGCAATAGTGTAGTGGTTAGCGTGTTGAACTAATAAAACGAATGTTTGGGGTTCGAATTTTATTTTTCAAGGTCTCATGGCTCTCCATATTTCATAATGAGCAACGCATATATATATAATATATATTATATTATATATATATAATATAATATATTATATATTATAATATCACGATATATATATGCCTAATTAATACAATGATCGCAAATTGCAGACCATAAATAGCAAAATCAGGTGTTGAGGCAGGTGAATCGCTAAATGCCGAAGCTGAAAAAAATTGGTGTCGACTGCACTTCATGCTCATTGCTGTTTCTTAAGAAGCCTTCATATATCGTCGCGTGACAGCACTCGTTAAGCACATCGTTTGATCAAGAAAAGAAGCATGCTACTTATTAAAAGTCACAATACGAGTCAGTCAGATTTATCAGAAAATATATAAAATAAAATCCTCTTCTGCTGTAAATTTGGTACATGGAATAAGAATCTGTTCAGTTAGGGTCTAACATTTCAATTCAATCTTATTTAGTAACCGAAAAATATGAAAAAATGACAAAGAACAAGTCAACATAAATGAATATTCTGATTATAGAGGGGAACCTAACATGAAAGCCGACATGAATAATTTAATGGTTGTGACCGCGGAATCCAATTCCCAATCGGTTGCATCAATGATCTACCATGTTGATAATAAAAACTGACTATTTTACGTTTATCAGTAAATTCATTAAAACTATATTTCATTAGATGACATGCACATAGAGTTACTTGCAGAATGTTCTTGCTGCTCCAAAACAGATATCAATCCAACTTCTCCGTTTTCAGAAAAACCATGTTTCTTTGTTTGGTTATCTCTGTCCGCTTTCTCATTAGGCGATCATGTGCGTGGCTTTAAAGTAACCCATGATGACCGGAATTTCCATGAGCATGAAAATTCATGCAGGCCAATTATCCCCATAAGTCTTCAAAACATAAATTGATGATGACAATAATAATAATAATAATAATAATAATAATAACAATAATAATAATAATAATGTGACTTCCAATCACATATGACTTCGTTCCATTGGCATTTGAATCGCTGGGCCCCATCAATCGCGCTGGACGCGAGTTCTTGACGGAGTTGGGTCGCCGCATGACCGCCGTATCCAGTGACGGCTCTAGGTTTTCCATCAGGGGGCCAATGGAGGGGCCGAGGTTCCGGGAGGGGGCCGATTGGATACCAAAATTTGTCGAAACTGAGAGTGCTAGCTATAGCTCCACACTGAGTGACATCGATCAGATACATGTATGTGCATTACAGAGCAACATCGGGAAAAAATCTGTGGACAACAAGCCCAGTTGTGGGACCATGGCCCTCTGACCCCTCTACCCCCTGTGGAGTCGCCACTGGCCGTATCAGGAGATCCCATGGAGATCGTACACTTGTTTCAACTTCTCTCCATTTGCCCTCAAAGATACTATATCAAACATCCTACCGGGATCGACAATTAAAGAGCTGTCAGTCAGAATGTCAGTATTTTTGGAAAAGTGCAGGACTGCTGTACGTGGAAGTGGGCTGACGGATATTAATAATAATAATAATAATAATAATAACAATGATAATAATCCCCATAATAATAATAATAATAATAATAATAACAATGATAATAATCCCCATAATAATAATAATGATTTTGTGACAGTGGCCATCGAATCACTGGGCCCCATAAACCTTACCGGAATGGAGTTTCTACAAGAGCTGGGCCGCCGTATGACACAGGCAACGGGAGACCCTCGCGAAACAACTCATCTTTTTCAACGTCTGTCTATTTGTACACAACGTTTTAATGCAGTGGCATTCAGGGGCTCTTTTGTTCAGCCCGATGGGGACGAAAACCTATAACAATAATAATAATAATAATAATATATTTTCTTTAACTACAAACTGACAAGCCGCAGCATGATTACAACCACAGTATGAGCGAATTATTATAGTATTACATTATATTATAGTATTATATTATATTAATAATAATAATAAAATTTATAATATTTATTTTTATAATGATATTTATAATATTATATTATTATAATAACGTGTTATTATAGGAGTCGAATTTAATCGTCGGCAGCCACACAGGGCGCAGTTACTGCACATATAATTTAACCAACGCCGTAGTCCAGCTATAAAAGGACTAGTAGTCAACCTTACGAAGAAACAGGTTTCGAACTGGGTTCCATTGCTCTGCGCCACAGTGTGCTATTCATTATACCACGCCCACCGCATTTTGTAGCAATTAGGGCCTGTAATACCAAGTATAGCTCAAAAGTCATAAGTAAGTAGGCAAAGTCAGCATATTCTTCATTTATACAACAGTTTAACCGCACTCGATTTGCTTGAAATTTCACATAATGAAACTTTCCTGATGAAAAAGTTTTCCTCATGAAGTTGTCCGCCCACGGGAAAATTAGGTCGTGCGACATATGATGCAAGGTGTCCTCGCAAGCAGCACTTTACAGGAAGTGGGAACAGGTTCAGCACATGGCGTGGGTACGACAAGGCAGCGGCAATAGCCAAGGGCCGGTGATTTTTAGGAGCCAAGGTCGCAAAAGAGTCTAGAAAAAATATTACATGTTATAAACTATACGAAAAATTCATAACCATGACCTTAAGTTCATAACCATAACCATATTTATCTATTTTCCAATCAAACATTGAAGTAACATACAACAGTGGTCAACACATTTTAAGAGAATGATCAAGAAACTATGGAAGAGATAAACTCTTAAGGGACCGGGGTCCAGCTAGAAGCGTCACCCCTACATGTTTACAAGTCAAGCAGTTGGTTATGGTAACAAGTATAAGTTAGCGTCTGAAATAAAATATGGTTCAATAATGGGCGGTAATATAAAACAGAACAAAACAAAACACGGTATCATATACAATTCACAACGGGAATCAGCAAACAAACGCAACAACAACAAAACTAAGATACTTATTAACATTGTGCGATTTTAATTAGGCCATAGAGGAAGAGGAGGTCTTTATTTGCGCTTAATTAGACACAAATATGGTAGGATATGAAGATCGCCTGGTAAGTTATTCCATATTTTAGAAACTGCACATTTAATTGAGAATTCGCGGGTATTAGTTCTTGAATGCATAGATCTATAATTGTCAGAAGGTTCCATGATTGTGGAATCATCTGGCTGAAGTTAAGTATGAACAATCTTACCTCTATCAGCTAATTGGTCAATTTCCAAAATGGTAAAAAATTTAATCTGCATACAAGTGCAACGTGTTTTACACCGTCGCACTCTGTCTGTCTGTCTCTCTGTCTGTCTGTCTGTCTCTCTGTCTGTCTGTTTGTCTCTCCCACCGACTGTAAGGACCCTATTTTGATACAGTAATGAAATAGTTTTTAAATGCGATCTTGACAGGGTGGATGTGTGCCATAGTTTGATAATGGGAGCGAAAAGTAAGGGTCGATATTCATGATCAATCTTTTGTGACCGATCGATTATCTTTGTCTGTCTGTCTCTGTCTCTCTATGCCTCTCTGTGTTTTTCTCTGTCTCTCTATGCCTCTCTCTGTCTCTCTATCTCTTTGTCTATCTTTCTTTCTGTCTGTCTTTCTGTCTCTCGCTGTGCATCTCTGTATGTCTCTGTCTATGTCTCTTTCTGCCTCTCTGTCTGTCTGTCTCTCTGACTGTCTGTCTCTCTGTCTGTCTCTCTCTCCCTCAGGCCCCTGCCTACTTATTGCAATGCTTTTGTAAGTACAGCTGAGCGTTGATCTACCAAACTGGTTCTGATAATCATTGTTCATTGACCTGCGCGCGTTAATTCCGACAATCCACCATATTCTGATCTTGAGGGGCGTCGGCGAGGGTTAGGTTCGCCAATGGCAAAATTCGCCACTGAGTCCCACAAGACGGTCCATCATGTCCGTAGTCTATTGCGCTTCTGCTGCCTTGCCAAACGCTACCATGCCTACATCTTTATTCATAAAAGACCTACAAATATTCGGTCTTTCGCTCACTCGTTCATGACGCGATCGTTGTTCTGGTTCATGCCTCCGTTGCTGCACGAGTTCTGTACTTGATGACCATCCTCTTGTGGTCCTTGGGCGAATGGATCGGGTGCTGCGTTTGGCCACTCAGCTTGTTGGTCAATTTCCAATATTGTCTCTGCATACAAGTGCGAGGTGTTTCATTGGCTGCCTCTGTCTCAGCGACTTTTACATCGCCGTACTTTTTCGGTCGTGGGTTCCATGTAATTAGGGCTGCCAACTCTGATCAAACACATTACGGGACATCTCCCAGTTCCAGCTGTGATAAATGAAAAACTCCAAACCCGCTAAGTTTTCCTCATCCCGCTAGGCTTATTCAATTTTGAATTTTTATTAATGTTCGACATTTCGAGTCATTAATTGATTAAATTATGATTGGGCCTATTAAAATTTAAAATTTAAAACAAAGATGTTATAAGTACCATACTTTGCAAAATTTTATGAAAAGCCTATGTACGATCGACTATCAAATTATGTTAAAAAGACAGCTGTTATATGCCAATCCCAACACGGATTTCAATCAGGACACTCCCCTCGTATGGCACTATTAGAAATGCAGGATAGAATATCGAATACTATTGAAAAGAACAAATACTCTGTGGAGGTATTTTGCAAAATCATTCGACACGGTAAATCACAACATATTACTAAAAGAATTGGAAAATTATGGGATACGAGGGAATAACTAAAATGGTTTTATAGCTACCTTGATAATCGTACACAGAGAGTAATGTGTAATGGTGCGCTATCGGAGGTGAATCTGGTTAGATTTGGAGTTCCCCAGGGCTCCAATCTTGGACCTTAATTATCCCTTCTGTATATCAATGATCCGGCTACTGTCTCAGCAACATTATTCTTTATCTTATTTGCCGATGATACAAATGTATTTTATTCGCATAGTTCCTGGTAAACTCTGGTAAGGGTTATTAATGCAGAGTTAGCTGATGTTGCTATATGGTTTTGTGCTAATAAACACTCTCTTGAACTAGATAAAACTAATTTCATTTTGTTTAAGTCACATAGGAAAATTAGTCCTAGGGATACTCTAAGTTTGCTCATTAATGATATTCCTATAAATCAGGGAGAGTCCACTAAGTTTCTTTGGGTCTATGTTGGCCATCATTTAACCTGGAAAGATCACATTAACCACGTTTCTTCAACAATCGCTAAGAACGTTGGCATCTTGGCCAGAACTTCTTATATACTCGCTAAGTCAATTAGAATTAAATTGTATTACTCCCTTGTCTACCCATACTTGACCTTTTGCAATATGATATGGGCCTCCACATATAAATTTAAGCTCAGAAAACTAGTGTTACTACAAAAGAGATCGGTAAGAATAATAGCAGATGCTCGTAGATGCACTCATACGGGGCATACTACAAGGAGTACAAGCTTTTGAAAATTAGTCAATTTACGGTCCTCCAAATGTCTGAGTTCATATACCGATACGAACACGTCTTACTCCCTGCTATCTTTAGAGGATACTTTACCACTGGATTTGACACCCACACCCACAATACTAGAAATATAACAGCTTATCGCCCCATAAAATCTCGAACCAATGCACGCAGGCATACTATAAAATTTTCTGGACCCTCATCACGGAATAACATCCCATTGGAAATTCGTCTAATAATATTAATAGCATTCAAAAATAAGTTACGAGCCTTCCTCATCAATTCATTAATGCATTAAATCATTAAATACAGTAAATTCTAATTAATTACTAATCACTACTATACACTGAACTATGCGTTGCATATAATGGTGCATATAACTGCATTTAGTTAAGCTTTGTTCACTCTTTTCATTTGGTGTCTTGTTGCGTTTCAGGATTAATTTGCAATAAAGATAAATTGCCATTTATTAGTTGATATAGTTGCTACATGGGGGTCCTTATTTAGCGGGATCCGCATCTCTTCTGGGGCTCCCATTTTAGCTAATATGAGTTTGCTTGTGCATATTGTGAGATGTACTCTATTTTGTTGATGGTTACAGTAAAATACTTTTCATATTTTTTTATTTGATTATTACAGCATTGCTCATGTTGCTTGGACTTGGATGCTGTCTTTTGTTATTACGTACCTATTATTGACCTATTTCTGGATTCCGGGACAAAAATAAGCGATGCATGGGACACGGGATGACGTGGGTCGAGTCCAGAACTGCTTCTGCAATTCCGGGACGGGTCTCAGCCCAACCTATGAAAAACTCTTCATTTGCCACCAAGTGTCGAAGTTATTTCATTTGGTTAGTATCTAGGCTGGAAGTAATTTTGCCGGAAGATGTGCCATATAGATTATCAGAATGAATATAGTTTTGCGAATGAATGAACGATTCACAGCCATCCGAAAAGTGCAAGAAATAAATCGGAGCCCATAGGCTGAGAAATTCAGGGCCTTTGAGCAGAGCAGTCATTGGCGTCTTATAAAGACGAAAATGATCGTGTTCCGTAGGCCCCTATAACAGATTCAATTACAGATTAAGCAGAGGTTTGAATTTGATGGTTGACGGTTGTAGGCATTTATAACCATCGGCATCATCATCGTATTCGTAGTCATGCTTTAAATCCATGCTATTATATTGGAAAGCAACATATCCTACTCCACGCTCGCACGGGTTGGACGGCTAACCCCAATTGTCCTGATTCAAGTCATATTTGTAATTTTGAATTGAGCCAGATTTGAATCATTGATCTTATAAGGGGCTTCATACCATTAGATTAGAAATTGAAACCGACTTCAAGGACTTGAAGTCAGTTATGCCTATGTTAGTAGGCAAGTAAGTATGTAACAATAAGCATATTCTTTGTTCAACTAGATGCCTGAACGCTCTCTGTTGGTCAGTAGTAATCAAGGTTGAATAAACGAAACATACTATAAAGTCTGACAATGAATGATCCAATTGTGTGAGTCAGGTTGTGCAACCTATTGTCTTTTTCTAAACATTGAGTTTCAGATACTATCGCGTTGGTCATATTTTAGTCTCAATCATGGGTTTGTTTCTGTTCTATCGTCTGGACGCAGTTATCTTCGAAGTCTGGATGAACATCAACGCACTATTTCGCCTTGTTTTACATTTGTTTTGAAAGATGAAATGGATTTTGATCTTCACAAAAACAAATTAGCCTTCACCAGTGATTTAAGATTGTATAAAACGATCAAATCTTTCCTAGCAGCGAGAAGATGGATAAGAAAATTAGATTTCATCTTGCAGTATTTTGGTTCAACCTATTATGCATTTTCTTCATTATTTGACTAATAGGCGTAATAGGACACACAACACAAACATAAAAAAATCGTTATCACGGTAATATTATAACCATAACCAATCGTTTTTATTGATTAAATGACAATCGAAAAAAATTTATAATAGTAGGCCTATGACAGTTAAATGAGGATTGACAGCAAAACAATAGAGAAGAATAGACCCTAAATGGACCGAAGTCCCGCTAACAGGGACACCCTTGCATCAAGTTAACTGAAAATAGGTAGCGTTTGAAGGTATGAGAGCAGATTGAATAACTTGACTGGTTACATGTAACGGACAAATAGGAAGCTATATAATACACAGACTGTTTACATAGAATGCAGCAAATGTTCACGTAGTTTATTTTTCAACAAGGTGATGCGTGTCAAGACACGTATTTCATTCGGAACGTTGTTCTAGGCTACAGGACGACTATATCTAATCGAGAATTTGCGGGTGTTCGTGTGTGCATATTTAGGTCTGTAGACACACGAATTGCGGAACCCATACGAGTTAATTTGGGGCACCGGAGTAAAATAATTTGCAATAACTGGTGGTTGTTGGTTGTTTATAAATTTATACATAAATTCATTCAGCTGCATTAAGGTTAATTGGCTAATATTCAATATACGTAGTTGAGGAGAAGAAATGTTACATGAAGTTGATCCAAAGGTCTTACGAATAACGCGAAAGGCTCTGCTATGCAGTGAGATACATGTAAGCCTACTTAGTCTCGAGTGGTAATTCGATGCCTAAATTAGGTTGCAATAATTATGTTAAATAAGGATAAATTAGAGAATAGTAAAGACTGATGCAGACAGACGAAGGTAATAAGTGAGCGATGAGTGATATAATTCCTGTATTGTTTGCTAGTTGCTATTAAGTTGATGATAGCGTCTTCCGGAAAAAGTTCTTTGATCTCTTCCGACGTCATTCCGACATCATTCTCGATACCCAATTGTTGATTTTTGATCTGGATCCTGAGGGGTCTTTCCCGAAGTCCAACGATTCCAATTTTGCACGACAATATTCGTCAATTCTGCTGAGGTATTCAGCTTTGATCTCGACACCTTTCTGGTTGAATAACGCCATATTCAAAGTGTAATTTTCCTCCGTACGACTCATAGTTTCTAGAAGAAACTTAATGCTTTGGTAAAAAAAAATTTCATCCGATTCAAAAGCAGTTAGATGTAAGGCTGACGTCAGCTGGGACTTAGTCTCACCCTCTGAACCAGCGTAAAGCCTCGATAGGGCGACGTAGATGCTGGTTGGCGAGAAAACAAAACGACGATCACGATGATTTTCCTGATCCTAACCAACACTCACGATGCCTATCCTGACCCTAAACAACCCTCACGATGCTTTTCCTGACCGTAGCCGACCCTCACGATGCCTATCCTGACCATAACCGACCCTCACGATGCCTAACAAAAAGATTGCACCATTATATAATAATCCAAAAAGTGAGTGTCGTATAACAGACAAGTACCATTCTCCATTCTTCCACGCCGATGCAAAATACTCCTTTAATGAATAAAATTATACCCAATATCTGTGATAATCCACACGCTCTTCGTTATCTTTGCTTCAGGATGTGCGGCCTGTGCATTTGGACGGGATAGTTGATTCCTTCTCGTGTGTTACATAATGGCTTCCTCATTTCCAAAACTCAACAATTTACAACGAGTGTAACGCCAACCATTCAAAATTTAGGAATGCAATAATCATAATTACTGTTGTTAAAGTCTGGTAACAATTGCTGTAAGTAGGTGAAACTTGTTGAATTGAGTAAGGTGTTTTATGAAGTTATGCGTTTACGTTTGATGGGATGAGGTCACATATCGTCGACCCCTTCCCTCATCACACATCGTCACAGATGTGTGACACCCTTACCCTAGGCGCGTGTCGTCATTTATGGGCGGCTTTATAGCTCCTCTTTAAGATGTCTACTTAGAGGCGCTTTCTGTGCTGGTAAAAATTATGTTAAAATGTCATTGTGAAGGAGCAAAACTATGCACAGTACGCCGAAATGTGGTGGGCCTAGGAACAAGCGTGGACCCAACCATGTTAGAAGCAGGATTAGAATGAGTGAGGGGAGAAAGAGGATTATGACTCTAGTCCAGCGTCAAATTAGAAATCAATCATCACGCTCTCAAATTAAATGCAATTAGATAAGATGCCCTTATTTTGTTCCACATAATTCACATAACGACAGGATTGAAATGACCACAATGATCAAGATATCTGTGATCATGATTAATCGTAATCCCAGCATTTCTACAGGCCCACAAAAGCCAAATCGCGGGAACCAGCTTGTTCACTGGATTATTAGGATTACGCTTACAATGATAACGATGATGCAGGCCTATATGGCGCTAAGCACCGTTACCATGATGTTTTTTGTAAAAATGATCAAACTCGTTATCGTATATCGTTATCGTTTTCATCCTAGCTTTAAAGTGGACACTTTTGTAGGATATTCCATTTGAGTTCTGTAATATTCTGAACGTACCACCAGACAGTTGAACTCGTTGATATGTTAACGTGGTTGATAAACAGCCGTTTATATTTGAATTACTTTGTACGTTCTGGAGTGAATTTAAATTGTCTGGGCATGTACTAGCATTCCCAACATCTGGTCAATTACTAATTCACGTTTCAATTGCTCCATTATTATCTGACTTTACCGCAACGAATAACTTAAAAGCAAATGTAAGTGTTAATGCTATTGTAAAGCAGTCTTAAACGGTATCGACCATGCTCACTGTTCATTGAATGGACCGAATTAAATGCTTCAAAACCGCAGTGGCGCAAGTTTGCCCTCAAAGTTGGTAGTGAACTCTCTCCCTTGTCGCAATCAAAATGCCGCGATATATTTAACTGCGATATTTTGACAGACGATATTCCTTAAAGGCAACTTTCACCTGCGCCAATTCTTTTATTGCGATTTATTTATCGCGAAGTTTTTATCGGTGGCATTATTCCTTCGTCTTGCTCATAGTATTCCTTCACGAACTTAGTATGTCATTAATTTTACGCCCATAACTATATTTTATCAAAACAGCTTCTGTTAAAGCAGACTCCTTTTCATCACTCCAGCTGCCATTCAAGAATAATAATTCTTTGCACCAATCCAACTCCTGCTCAAGGAAGAATTATTCTAATCAACACAGCTTCTGTTTTAACCAGTTCGTCTGTGCATGCTCTTCGCATGTCATCCGGCCGTGCTGAGTGATCTTATCGACCGCTGACATTTTGACGATTATTAGGCCTATCTTAATCTAAATGCGGAATTTGTCTAGTGGGAGTTTTCTAATTACTAGGTTTGCGTACCGGAATTATTCGTAGGCTTTGACAAGAATTTGTTACGTTTAAAAGGCGTTTTAATAGCAAGTTCCCAATGCCATGTGACTACATCAGGCCATCCCGCCGAGTCTCGCCGTGTGGCTGTGTACGCCTCCTGTAGTCGAGAGTTTTTGTCACAGTAGAGGACGAAAGACACGGCCATTGGAGTGATCTTGACCAATAGTCACGGATTGCTATTCAATCTACCGGCTAACACACATCCTCCTTGTACCTCAGCGAATATTCTGACACGCGTTATCTTCCACCATCGAGAAGACTACTCGTCGACGTCATAAACGTGTCTTTGATCGGCTTTGATAGTAGCCTACTGTTGTCGCTCTACTCGTCGACAGAACTGGGCCCAAAGAGTCTGAACATCCACGCCATCGATTCTATCAGCTGTCGACGGGAATCCGTTGGTTGGTTCTACAATTGTGCGTGGACCCACCACTGATGACTCTGTTCAGCTTATACTGTGCAAAACTTTGCGAATAGATTTATTGTTCTTGTACACTGTGACATTAGCCATTACCATAACCAACCATTTTATTGATTGTTGACATTGAACATCATATATTCATTCATTCATTACAAAGATTTATATAGCGCCCCTTCAAGGCTGCTACTCAGGAGCGCTACCGACCACAGCACTGCTAAAAAGAACAGCTTTAAGGCGAGTATAAAAGAAGTCTGAGTGGAGCCTTGGCGCCAACGGGAGCTTGTTCTAGAGCGAGGGGCCAATCATTGAGAAGGCACGATTCTGTTTAGTAGTTGTACGGGCAAACGTGGCAATGAGCAGGCCTCGCTCGACAGTAGCGCGGAGAGAGCAGCGATCCGGTACGCTTAAAATAGAGTAACAGAGACAGCGAAGATAGGCATGGGCGATACCTAGCAAGAACCGCCATACCAAAGAGATGATACGGTACGAGATTCGATGTCGGAGGGGGAGCAAGTGAAGCACATCCAGCATATAGCCGGAGACATGGCCAAATGCGTCCGACAAGACGTGCAGCAGAACCCAGGACCCGTTTCTGGCACCGCAACCGCCCAGCAGGAAGGCCTGCATAGAGTGAGCAACACCAATCCAGTCTGGCTGTGATGAAAGCGTGAACAAGGGTAGCAGTGGCGTCTGGAGTTAGCGAGCGGGAAGCAGTTCGAAGCTGACGCAGATGGTAGTATGATTCACGGCAAAACCGGTGAATATGAGAAGCAAAGGTGAACACTTGGTCCAACGTGATTCCAAGGTCCCCGACAACAGAGGAAAATGAAAAGAGAGGAAATCAGCAGTAATGGCAGTTAAATCAAGCTTCATAAGCTGCTGGCGAGTGCCCAGCCAGATAAATTGGGTTTTTGGGGATTGAATCGCAGGCGGTTTGTCGCCATCCATGTCTCGAAGGCATATACATGTATGTAGGCCTATATAATATAGGCCAGTGCAGAGAGAGAGACTCTGAGCAAAAATCTTGAATGGGCGCTACATAAATGCTTGAGCACATACACATACATACACGAAGACGTTCACAGAAACGTGCATTGATGATAATCAAAGATGCAATACCATTTGTTAGAAATGTAAAATGCTATGTTCCTTTCACGTAGTTTTCTGCGTCTCAGATGTGTTGACATCATATATTTAGCGTAGAGCTTAGTTACATGTATGTCTGGGCCAATTGATATAACATAGTTATTCGGTTTCCTTGTGTTCATCGTGCTTGATCTACATGTATCGTTGCGAAACCACAAAGTAATTTATCAGTAGATTGTTCCTTTATTACGGATTTCCGTAGCGAGGCAACAGGAGACGATGATTTCAAAAACCTGAATGGAGAGGATACACAAATTGGAAATCAATTATCAATGCATGTATGTGCTATTGTGAGAACAATATATCTAACAGATGGTCTTAATTTCCATTGATGGAAATGAGCTTACTGCTTACAAAAGTTTGTTAAAGTGTGTCTGACCTCTTACTGAATGCCTGACTGACTGATTTCATAACTGACTAACTCTCTGTTACTGACTAATTCATTTACTGATTGATTGACTAAATTTCGAACGGAAGACACACTTACATGTATTCACCTGCATAGTTACTGACTACCTGACTGACTTACTGACCTAATGGACTAATGAATTTGCAGATGACGTACCGAATAAATGCCTGGTGTGGATAATTACATGATTACGTTAGTGACCTACGAACTGTAACCGTGATTATTCTGAACATTACATTATAATAGATAGGCTTGAACAATTTATATATATAGATCATTATTATACATTCAGATTAGCTGAAAATTCGTTAATTCAGACAGTATAGGTTCTGTCAGTCACTCGCGTAGGCTCTAGCATTTACAGTCAACCCACATTCTAGGGATACCTTGAGTGGTCAGTAGCTGACCAATCAAAGTAGTCTTTTCTAAGATAGGCCAGTTTCCTCTTTGGCTGAAGAAAGTCACTTATAAGCTACAGCACTGTTAGGAACTTGGCAGTCTGACTTCCGAAGAACTCTAGCTATCTTGTCAGGCTCGTCAACTCGTATCATCTTAGGGTTTGGACATTATCATCTCACCCATACTCGCATTAGTAAGTATATGTAACAGTTATGTATTAGTCACCATCATTATATATATTATTATTATTACCTCATCTTCTCTGTATTTAATAAAGATAAGTTGTATTCTAACTGTCTCTTCATGTGTAGCTAGTTTCCCTTAACATAATCAAACTTACTAATCATCTAATATAATAGTAGAACAAGTTTAAGTAGAACCTTCAGCGTTCTTACAGAACTAAATGAATTAATGATAAGATAGTATTTATATACTTTAAAGATAATTGTAAGCACGTGTGTGTTTGTGTGCACATGTGAAATATTAATTAGTTTGAAAGTTTGAAATTCTTTCATAACGACCTGGATTGCTATGAGACCAATTGCAACTCCAATAATAATCGCCAGATGGTCGGTGACCCAGTTCCGAAATTTCGCTTCACATCCCTTTTAAAAGAGTAGTTGAATCTATGTACAAGTCAGTTGATAACCAAAATATTTGACAACAATTAGTGATTTAAATTTTAATGTAAAGGACGAATCTCTTATTAATCAAATCTACGAGAACGTTTTGCATCCATGGAAGGAGGGTCAAGAGGCAATCTTTGGATCTATTGACCCCTTTGGTGGAGGACGGCATTGTACATGTAAGTATACTAAAGGTGCTCAGGAAAGGTAACGAAGATTAGCTTAGCAACACTATGTTATATAAATATACTATATTTATCAGGGCCACACTAAAACGGTCTCAGGAAGACCAGCCTACACTTGCGCTATATAAAATCAAATCTACAATAGCCAGGCTTCTCTCTTGGTTTTAAATAAGTAGGATTGGCTTAATCAAGGCTGAGATTAGATTGCAGTAGGCCTGCATTTGATTCCAGTTAGAATAATAGTAAAGTATATTGGAGCACACCACTAATTTTATCGAAAATCATAGTCTAGAGATTCTTCATAGATTTCAGTAGAGCGTTTTACATAATGGATAAAGCGGTTTCCTTTTACAAAATCAAATTACATTTGGACACATTAGGTGACCATCTCAGATACGAATACGATTAAGCGGATAAGAATAATTAAAACCATGTTAAAAGAGGTTAGATCATACGGCATAACATTGAACTTTACAAGTCTTCATGAATGAGATCTGAAAAGATAATATGTTTAGATAAGATAAAATCATAAGAAGACAAAAGATACTGAATGCCAGTAGACAAATCGAAACAATGTTCTTATGCAATTACCTGTGTATGCAGATAGATCTCGCGGTTATTGGCGCTCAAGTCTGAAGCGGCGAGAGAACAGAGGCTGGAGTTGAGAGGAGTTGGGCTCTTGTGGTCGGAGTTGATGAGTACACAACACGTCGCTGGCACTGGCTATTATAAGTAAATACATACAACGATTTACTTATTTGTAAATGAGTAATTGAGTGGGTGGGGTGGATGGACGAACGGATGGGTGGGTGGGTGGACTGGATTTGAGAAGACCACCACATTATCACCACCACCCACACCACTAGTTGGATGGACTAATTCCTGGAAAAATGTAAGAATGCACGAACGAATGGATATAGCTGTGGACAAATGAATGGATGAACGGACGGATAGAAGGAGGAAGGAATGGGGTGGATGGAATGGGTTTGATGACAATAATGACGGGAAACCTCAAACCAGTAGTAAATGACATAAATGCAAGATAAATGCAAAAAATATATATTTAATACAAAAAACATATAAAACGTTTGTTTCGACTTTATAAATGTGCTAAAAAAGTTTTGTAGGCTATCAAAAGCCCTAAATGTTACGAGACGGAAAATCATAATAAGCTTCTCAAACATAAGAAATCAGATATATTAGACAAACATTTTTAACAAATAAATGAACAAATACGTTAACCTATTATTTAATTAACACAAATTAATAAATTAATAAAACTATCAATGTAATCAATTAACCAATTAAACAGATTAATGGACAAATATGCTAGTACTCTGCAAATCCTGTAGGACTATTTTAAAAATATAACGCACCCAAGTTGGTTCCGTTCCGTTTGTGAAATTCGTGTGCCACCAACTTCCGACCCAATCGGATGGTCCTACCACCCCACAGCACGAGAACTATTGGTAAAAGAATAACCATAAGATATGGTGTTTTTTACTCCACCGCTACCAACACCAACTTCGCCACCAGCGAGGTCACAACTACTAACTTTATTACCAACAATGCCACACCAGCACAACCATCACCTCAATACCACTACCACATCAACAACAATGGCTAGATTATCCTATTTCACCTCCACCGTATCAACTAAATACTACCAACACCGCCACTCCTACAACAAACCACCTCCAATTTAACCAACACAGGCGCCAAAAGCAATCAAATGTCCCCACCACCAAGACCACTAATACCGTAAACAACACGGCTCGTATAAATAGATGAAAGTCTACAATCATGACCATCATCGTAATCATAAGTATACTCCATCTCATTTTCGTTATTTATCATTCCCCTTTTCTTACACAGTCACTTAATCATGCTCGTAACCACGGCCGTAATTTCAGCCATCGAGTAGCAAGTAGTTTACGGCGTTGGCTGGTCTTTGAATGCTTAAAGCCGACGTAATAGTACAACTATTTCACGCTAACAAAAATTCTAGCTATGTCATAATTGACTAGAACACGTTCTCCTGCAAAGGTGCACAGTGCTCTACAAATGGGGAGTTGCAATCGGAAAGAGTGGAAGGCGATGATGATGATGATCATGATCATGATGATCATGATCGCTTTCATGGTCACCTTCCTTTTGACCGTTGAAGACTTAGCATGACGGTCCGGTCAATTAAATCTCCACGAAAATTATCTTTAAGTCCCTGGGCACAGTGCTATGCAAATGGTCAAAAAAATTAATAATAATATTAATCATGATCAATGAAGGTTATAATATTCATAATAGTTGCAGCATAATAATGTTGCCGCTGACCTGAAGCTGTAGTTGATTCCATGCTTCCGTTTCAGGTGTTGCAGCCCAACTTCCGAAGTAATAGGTCTTCAATGTCTCATTCATCAATCCACTCACAGAATTCACTAACTAAATCACGCAGACATCACCGGCGTCAGATCATCATCAGGTCATCATTATCATCATCATAATATTATCATATCGTCTCTAAGTATAGATATTATCATCATGGTATCATAGCATTAACATCACCACTGATTACAATCAGTGGTGATGTATAATGAAATGATTCTATTATCATCATCGCGTCATCAATAGGTTATCATCATTATATTATTATTATTATTATTATTAATACTATACACCTAACAATATAATTATTATTATCGTCACCACAATTGCACCATTTCATCATCGTCGTGATGTTATCATTATCATCATCCGATCATATACAGACATATTCACGCAGAGAAAGACAGGCCACAAAAGACGAACAGATAGACAGACAGATCGGCAGGTGGATAGATGAACTGAATAACAGACGGATGTAAAGGCATGAGTTATTTAATGTGGTAGCACTTATAATCTCATTCTCATGATTACGCTCACAATAATTCTATTCTGATTGTTCTAGCAAGTACTTTGACTCCTGAAGCAGGCTAAAGTCATTCTTCTGATAATCGGAATTTGGTTCATAGTCTCTGTATCTAATGTTCGATTACAATACATTATATATTTAGGCAGACATACTGACACATAGATAGACAGGTAGGCAAATAGGTAGACAGGCATGTAGGCATACAGGCATATAGAAACACAGACTTGAATCAGCCTCGTGAACTAACCGGGTCGTAATAAATTCCGGCGAGGATTCCCGTCGCCACTTGCGCTATTACGAGGATCACGAGAACGGAAGCGAACTGAAAAGAACACGAACAAGAACGAAAGCCTACAGAGCGCATGCGCAGGCTTTACTTCTGGCAATTACTTCGAATTTGAACATATCCTTTGACTCCTTACTTGCATTGGGTAGAATTGGTGGACTTATGAGTGGATGGATGAATTGATTGATGAATTTGATTGACTGGCTGAATGGTGGTTGCGGTTGATATACATAAATATTTATTCGTAATAATTACATATATATGTTTACAATTATATATGGCTTTATATTATAAATATATATATATGTATATATATATTGTCAGTCTATGTTTGTTTAATATAGTTTAATATTGTTTATTTAAACACTTAAGGCGCAAGCAAGTAATGTGATTGTTTGGAAAGGCGGTTAGGGGCGAATGAGGTGGCTGACATAGTGTATTGATTAGACGGTTGATTGCTTGTAATCGAACAGTTGCTGCTCTGACTTCCGAAGGACACGGACGGTCGTTTTATATTTTAATTTTTACACTAGTTTAGGCACTGTATATTTTGTTGTGAATAAAGAAAATTCAGAAAAGAAAGAGGACGTGTCACGATCCTTGGAGTTCGGTAATTTTAACTGAAGGAAAAGAAAGTTGAAGATTATATATATATATGTATGTATATATATGCGTTCACAACTTGAATCACTGGCGTTATAACTTACCGACAGAGACCGACGAAGAGACAGAAAGACAAAGAGATAATAATAATAATATTAATAATTATAATAATAATAATAATTATTATTATTATTATTATTATTATTTATATACATGGAATGTCACACCGCAAAGCATTACAATATGTTAGTTGTTTAGTACCAGAGTCTTATTCAATCGAGTTTTAGATAATATTATAATAAATTATTATAAGAAACAGAATTCGTTTGGAGATTCTACAAAAGAGTGTATAGAGAGATAGAGGGACTAGAGGGATGAAATTCTTGTCATCTTTAACAGGCAGTCTGAATTTATGTGGCCTAGGTCTAAGATAGATAGAGGTACAGAGCCATATATGATGGTTATGGTCGATACATGTACATAAATATATATTTGTAATTATATATATCTGTAAATAATTATTACATCTATGTGCTCACGACTTGAATGACAGACTGACGTACATACAATTAAACAGAGAGTCAGACAGATAGAGACAGACGCCGTTTAGGCCTATTAAGGAAATCATAGGAGTAAACGAAGCATAGAAAGGATGGAGAGCGAATTAGGAGAGGAGTGAAGGAAGGAATACTTACGATGAAGAGGCAGGTGGCATTTTCAAAGCATGATCCACAGCATCCGAGAAATCCGATGACAATCATCACTGATCCAACAACGACAATGATGATGGCCGCAGCCTTCAGCAACGCATCGTCTGAGATGGCGACGTTCAGCAGAGATACGGAATTTGTGTCGACGATGAACCAAATTCCGATTCCCAGAAGAGTGGCTCCAGCCAGCTGCAAGAACAAAAGAACTTGTTAGCACAATCAGAATGGAATAATTGTGAGCGTAGTCAAGAGAATGGAGTTGTAAGTGTGATTCTGATAGCGTATGTGTGAGCGTCATCTCTAGAGTGGAATTGTAAGTAGCCTATGATACTGAATACGTAATAAAATTATTCAGCCAAGTCATGAGAGTGTAATTCAAATTGTAGGCATAACAATTTAATTGCCAGCGTAATCGTGAGAACGTGAAATTGAGTGGAATTTCAAGCATAGTTCTAATCATAATAAAGAATCAGTTTAGGGACGTCTTACGACAGCAATGGTTCTTGACGTCTTACCGTTTTGTTGACTCACTGATAGGTCTCGTTTGTAACCCATGTTTTTACCTTCACGCCGGGAGTTCCAATCATAATGACAGACATAATAGAATTGAAAGATAGGCCCTACGCCTATCACTACTGTATATGCTGTCAGCTTCAGCATCTGTCACCGAGGATGACCAAGAACAATGAACCGGTGACCTGACGCGTGTTAGAATCAATGTGAGATCTACTGCAATTGTACTTCGCTAGGAAGTGGCATCAGACTGCCTTGATGTCAAACTGATCTTCAGAGTATTTAAAAGATTATTATCTTTGTTTTGGTGTGCCATCGGTTGATGCTTTGTGCATTAGATACAGACACAGTGGCACAGTGACCGATCGGTTAGAGCGGTCAGCCCGTAATGTTCAGTGTGTGCTAAGCGAGCGGGTTCGACCCTCGTCCAGGGAGTCACTGTGTAGGGACCCTGAGCAAGTCCTTCGCGCACCATTGCTCTGCAGTACAACTGCAATTGCGCCGTCGAGGCGTGTGTATGCACTTCTGATCAAAAGATGTTGGAAGAAGGGCTGTATCAAATTTCGGTAATAAGAATAAGACACGATAGGAATGTTAAATTATAATCGCATTTCATTGAACTTTATTAGTAAAAACCAAACTAACTCACTTTAAATAAATTCACAGCACACTCACCCAGAAGATAATACTGAAGACGATGAGTATGATGCGGAGTGTCGTGTATCGACAGCCAGCCATGGTGACCGTTTGAAAGACTGATTCGTCTTGTAATGTTGTAATGTAAGTTAACGCCTATAAGGCGTTAGGCTAAATACCGTTAGGCCAGTGTGACCCAGCGTCCTTTATTTCAACTAAATTCAGGTTTCCAGTAAAAGAAAACTTGGCAGAAACTTACAAAGGGCGAATATATTGTTAATATATCGAAGAAAACTATCGAGTTAACACTGTCAAATGCGTTCACAATATCCATCGAAGTGGTAAATCAGGCGTCGTAATGAAGAAGACAACGTAAGCAATCTCGCTGTAGTATTGTCAAAAGCCCTCGTGATATCAAACGCAGGTTCTTTCACGATCTCTTCAAAAGTGTCCAGTGCGAAGACAGGAATATCTCGCAAAATCGAACCATTTATTTGATCAATATTGTCCAAAAAACAAATGTCAAGCAGTGTTCCTCAGTGATACGACTATGCTGCCAAAGGCTAGTAGGTCTACACCAGCAACGTCTGTATTGTCAACTGCAACTTCTAGAAAATATCTGCAAATGAAGCATGCACACTATCAAATTCCGGAACGATATCAACAAACAAGTTCCGTGTTTAATTTCTAGCAGACGCCTTTTTCGATGTACTGAAATTCTGTAATAAGCACAAACTAGTGTTTCCCGTTTCTAGTGAACCAGGCTATCTACAGTCAGAATAACTTCTATCGGGCGATAGTGACAGTAATACTGACAGCAAAAATAGTCATGCCGTTCTTTAACCAAATAAACTCAGCTCTTGCAGAGCTCCTAGACAAGTCAACGAACTTCTATGTCAATCAATGAACACATTACGCATAGCTCTGTTAATAAAGTAATTACTCAATAGTCTATTTAAACTCTAACGGAACTCTGATCCCATGAACTGCCAAGTGTTATGGTCCTGCCGAGCGCGCCTTTTACCAACACATGTACAAGTATGTATATCCTCAATATAACGCGCTCATTGAGTATATTTCTAGCCTGTTTGGTAGCCTATAGTAAATATCCTCTACATACACTAATATGGTGTTTGCATTGTAAATATTTTTACTCTCAGACTTCATGGCTTCTTGGCTCATTAGGTACAGACGGTTAGGCAAACATACTCGAGTAAATGTGTACATATCCTTCTAGCACTATTAAGCCTACTATTGAATTCGCTTAAATTGAAAAGCCTATCTATGAAATTACTCACTGCCTCTATGAGAAGATCGAAATCAGACCAAACGTCTTACTTCGGTAGTTTTGGTTCCAATACTGATTCATTGTGTCCCAGAACGATCTGGTCACACTAATGTCTGTCATTTGTTTAAATAGAATCGCCAGAAAGTGATTGCGGGATTGATTGATTAAGTGATTGCGGGATTGCTTGATTGAGGAATTGAAGGATTGATTGCGTGATTGATTTAATGATTGCGTGATTGAGGAATTGATTAATGGATTGCGGAAGACGTCAAGACGTCTTCACAGAGTCTGGTGATGTAGGGCAGAAATTCTTCAGTGCAAGACTTACAGACTTTCTGAATGTTTGAATGATGACGAAGAACTTACTGAGAGGGAAATGAATGGTGGAATTAATTAAATTATTATTATTGAATATTTTCACTGCATATATACAATTATGCGTATATAGTCCGATGTCAGCGTAAAACTGAGCGCCTATTATAAGGATTTTCGCTAACTGTGCCACTGCTCGTTTTCTGTCAGTGCCAGTCCCAAGCCTGTAGAGAGGATGATGGCAACAGATATTGAGTTGAGATTCTGCCCTATATTGTGTGTACATGTACCTGTCTTCTGAGTAAAGCAATTGGATTATTCTGGATAAACGGATGCGTTTACCAGCAGATTCATGTAGCCAAGGTATAAATCGCTAGCTCAAAAACTGCGTACAAACTAAGGAGATGGGTATCATTTTTGTACTTGATGATATCAGTACATGTAACTGTCAAATAGGTTTACTGCTTATGACACTAACTGATTGAGCAGTTGTTTACATTAAGTATGCCTAAATTCAGTCATCGTCTTGCCAACGTAACTTTACAAGAAACGGTTGGATGTATCGAAAGCAGTCTGCTAAAAATACGTCTATTGCTGTTTGGACGTTGATGCTGCATAAAAGATAATGCGACAATAATGTTTTTGACTTCACTTAAATGAGTGACTTAGGCGATGAAGTATGTAGGCTAGGAGAGGGCAGGGTAATATCTATAATACTATATATCTTCTCTTTATTTCTGTGATTCTGTATGAGGAGCTCCTCTGCTGGCGAAATTAGATGATCTTCGGCAGGACAGACTGTTAGCTGATCTACCGGTTTAGCCAATCTTAAGATAGGACCAGCGTTAGGACAAGCTGCGGCAAGGTAAAGCCTAGAACAGTTAGAGACCTCTAAACAGGAAGTGGAATCGGTGAGACAGCCCCTGATAGCTGCTGTATCTTGTACCTCTGCGACCGACACTTTTGACCCACCATCGGAACTAGAAATGAGAAATGTCATGAAAAAATAACTGTCAGACAAAATATGGTTTGCTAGAACGTAGATATAGGCCTTACTCTGCCTATTAAACTTAACTACAAGGCCGGTCGTAATTGCACTATAGTCTCACGGGGAAGTACTTTCGGTTCTCTACCTAAATAGTCCGGGCTGGCGTCCGTGTTGGGGCGTTTGACACCTTGCGGGTTGAAGAACACTTCAACAGTAGGTTACTGTCTCACTGGCAGAGGCGTAGCTAGGGGGCAGAGGGAACACGTGTCCCCGGGCGCCGAGTTGGATGGGGCGCCAAAATGAGGATTAAAACTATTCTTTCTTAATTTCGAAACAAACTAATTCATCCCAAAAAAGTTAATAAGATTACAATTTGACGCCCCCAAAATCCTCATTGCAAACAGGTTGTCACACATGATTTTGGCGTCCCCAAAATCCTCATTACAATTGAGCAAATGTTTAAAAATAAAATAATGAATTTTTATGTGATGATGTGATATCACATTTCTTTGGACCCCTTTCCCTCGTTACACGTCGTCACAATTGTGTGAAACCCCTTCCCATAGGTGCGTGACGTCATGTATGGATGGCCCACAAAAGGGGCGCCAATTCTGTAGTTTGTCCCCGAGCGCAAAATATCCTAGCTACGCCTCTGCTCACTGGAAACCATTCTACTTAGATATTCCAGTGAGTTTTGAGTCTTGATTGAGAATTCGTTCTAAGTGACCCTCGACTGATGTCTTTTACAACCGACGCTATATAAATTAATTAGACTAGTTATAATAAGCTTGCGTTAGCTTTTAGCTGGTTACGTCAATGCATAGGTCTATCTAGGTATTATATAGGCCTAATATACGTAATAATGTGTGTATGCTAATGTATACGTGAGGATATATGCATGGGTTAATATAGATTGCCAAAGCGTAAATTGCACTATGTACATTGCATGTGGAGAATAATCTGCAAACCAAATGTCGTTTATGTATCGTATTCCTGCCTGCATTTTGTATTTATGATTCACATTTTAAGTAAAATATATAAACTGCCTAGTATGCATGTGTGCACTGACATGTATGTGTGTGTGTGTGTGAGAGAGAGAGAGAGAGAGAGAGAGAGAGAGACAAGAGAGAGAGAGACAAGAGAGAGGGATGAAGGGAAGATGGTAGAGAGAGGGATATAGAGAGAATAAGAGAGAGATAGAAGGCCATTCATCAGGTGCACTTAACGACACGCCTATGAACTGCCTTAGTGACGCATAAATACTTGACAACGCTAACAAGCATGTCTGCGCATGATCTGAAGAGCCTACGATGGCATGTGCATATATAACTGTACAGTGCATGCACAAACATAATTATGTGCACGAGACTCTGTACACAAGTCAAATAAATCTCTTCACACATGTATTACATTTTACGCATACACGAATCTGTCAGACATCGATATGGATTTCCCAGTGAATAATGTGTTTCGATTGTTATTTCACACTAAGACGAATGTCAAGGGCATTGTAGACATTATTAAATTAATTAGATATAGCTTGAATAGATGTATGGTAATTGCACGCTGACAGATTCGTTAACTCACTCCATCACTTCCTCAATCTCTCAATCAATCAACCAACCAAGCAATCAATCAATTCCGAAATCCATTGATCAATTCCTCAATCAATCAATCCATGCAAGTAAGCAAGCAAGTAAGCAGTAAATCAAGCAGTACATCAATCACTGAATCAACCAATCAATCAAACAAGTACTCAATCAGACTTATATAGCGCCTTTCAAGAAATCAACTCAAATGCGCGCATTCGAATGTTTCACCTTCACATGTTTTAGACTAAATAGGCCTACAGGAGACGCTGAACTGCTTTCCGATTAAGCATCGACTTTATACATGCAAATGATCATCCTTCACCGTATTGCTGATCGGTTCGGCCCAAAAATACTCTAAAGGGGCTCTGTGTTCCTGTTTCAAGCCAACCATGTCGACGAATAGTACATTATGTGGGAATTGTTGTTTCCGTGCTCCCGTGCACACCTCGCTCATACCAGTTCCACCCATTTATTTTACCATTTTGGTGGAACAGTTCCTCCGCTTGAAATTGATACTTGACTGTCACACCTTTCAGCTCATCAACAGACGCACCATTATAGGCCTACTGAATAGACAAGTTGCTGTGCCTGTGTGAGGCTCTTAACGCGCTATATAAGTGTTTCGATAAATGATGCACTAACTCGTGTGCACTCACACTTATTGGCTCACACATTAAATCACAAAAAATATTGTTTTAATATGTGTTCGCTTGGTGGAGCCAGAAAAATAGAAGCGTTTCTATCTTGTAACATGACGGCAAATTGTAGTCACTCGACCAAGTAATATTATATAGCACCTATAATTCCTGTTTCCGTGTATGTATGTGTTCATGTCACCTTCTCACCATATAAATATGTAGGTATGTCTGTCAGTGTCCACTTTCCCGAGGGGTCACAGGATTGGACTCCCTCAGCTTTATAGGTTTAGCTTAAGTTTAGGGCGTGGATATACATATAGCGCGGAATTCTTCAGATTCAAATAAATTCTCATCATGATTTGGGACTTTTATAGTGGACTTAATAATCATTCGAAAGGATTTATAAATCTTGCTTGTACAAATGGCTGGCTAAGGGAGCTGAACAGCTGCGTCTAAACACAGCTAGAATAATTATTCTGGCATATAATTTATTTAAAGAGTCAGGTAGAATGTCAACGCAAAATTAATATTGTTTCGAAAGGGTGAACTAATGCACGATGTGCATTCACTGTTGACGTAGACCCTACTGATCAGAGGAATCAGATCAGCTCAAGCGAACATACGAAACAACATTACACGTGCTGCTGTTCACACTACTACCCTCTGGACAATTCTATGACGGGACGCACCGCTCCTGAATAACAACAGGGAACTAATCAACTACGGTCTACCAGCCACACGTAATGCAGAAAACTGTAATTTTTTAACATTTACAAGTGCCGCCCAAAATCAGCGGCACTTCCGGACCAAGTCAGGGCTAGGTGGAAAATGGGGAAAGGTCTTCAAGTGCATAAGGAACTGCGTAGATTATAGAACTAGCTGTAGATCATAGAACTAGCTGTAGATTATAGAACTAGCAGCTCCGCCCATAAGCGGGAAAAGAGGTAGGTAACTGGACGGACCCTATGAGCAAGGTGTCTGCTCGATAGTCCGAAGGTTCGATAGTCCGAAGGTTCGATAGTCCGACATTAATTTAACTAGAGGCTGGATTACATGTAATTGACGAAAAGAATGTGTAAAACTGGGAGCTGGATTGATATGAGAAGAATCATCCCTAAATAGAAGCTGAATGAGGGAAAAGAATGGTGCAATCCAGCTTCCAGCATATAATTCTATTCATCAATCTAGCTACCATTAAAGTCGCAATCTCATCACCCATCGACCGGACACTATGCAATCTTCAGACTATCGAATCTTCGGGCTATCGAACCCTCGGACTATAGACACAGAACCATGAGCAAAACCCTTTGTTTGGGCCGTTGTCGTGCGCATGCGAAGGACCAGCAATATGTAGGCCTATTGAGTAGATGTCAGATGAGCGGAAAGAAGCCCGATAACGCCATAGGTCCCAACATCCCTCGCAACAAGGCTCAGCACGCTGCTGTGACGTAATTTCCACTTTTAAAATCTCATTATTATTGTAATGTTAACAATTACTCATGAGCAATTAACGACAATCAGCTTTATAAGAGGCTAACAAGCATACGTATCATAAAACAAGAAAACATAAACAATTCATGACAAATATAACACCGCAACTAATCACTTGGCCTTGTGACTATCCTACACATGGTGGTCAACTTAATTGTAATGAAGACCCCGTGTCAAAATTTAGCATACGCATATAGGTACTACAACAAAACATCTTACTTTCATAAAATCAAAATTAAGTTTCTCTATCTTTAACTTGGCAAGTCTGTTGATAATCACAAATCAGTACATGCCACTAAATAAGTCGCTGGGTGGAGATAAACGATGGTCAGAACAATGCTGTAAAAATTCCTTCTCAATTTCAATCATTTCACCACATAAACCACATCCAAAAGATTTTTCAAGATACGGTTTTTCATCCTTAGGTAATATAACTTTGTTAATACAAGGACATGAGCCAAGCCTCATTTTCCCAAGAAGACATGCAATCTCATTGCAATCATGTTGCATGTTTCTTGACAAACGGTTATTCGGTTTATCAATAACACCTGTTATATGTAATGTTGCGAATCGATCAGATAGGTTAGCATTTGATTCACTTTCCATTGTAAGATCCTGTGCCCGTATCCGCGCATGTAGTTTAAACTGATTCGCTGATTCACTGCGCTTAGTACAAGGTTTATTGCACGTGAGCTGAATTTCAGTTCCGTGTGGTATTTCGTGGCCATTAAGATCTCTAAGTCGTGTGAATCCTTTATTATTAACCTCACATAGGTATGCCTTTTTGCCAGTATGAGTTTTCATATGCACTTTCATATTACTATTTTGAGAAAATGATTTCTGACATATCTGGCAATGGTATGGATTTTTAACGGAAGGATTTTCATGTGGCTTTTCATATGACTACAGGAAGCAAATGATTTCTGACAAAACTGACATTGATATGGTCTCTCGCCAGTGTGGGTTCTCACTTTCAGAGCACTGCCTCTGACAAAAGATTTCTGAGATAGCTGACATTGATATGGTCTCTCGCCAGTATGTGTGCGCATGTGCACTTTCAGAACACTGCCACTGACATAATATTTCTGACATCACTGATATTTGTGTGATCTCTCGCCAGTATGGGTTCTCATGTGCCATTTCAGAATACTGCCTTTGGCGAAAGATTTCTGACAGAGCTGACATTGATATGATCTTTCTCCAGTATGGGTTATTTTGTGTTACTTCAGGTGCCTGTCATCTCGAAATGATTGCTGACATAGCTGACATTGACATGGTCTTTCACCAGTATGAGTTCTCATGTGCCTTTTCAGAATATTACATCTGGCAAACGTTTTCTGACAGAGCTGACATTAATATGGTCTTTCGCCAGTATGGGTCTTCAGGTGCACCTTCAGATCACCTGCTCTGCCGAAAGATGTCTGAGATAGCTGACATTGATATGGTTTTTCACCAGAATGGAATATATGCTCGTTCAGGAAACTGTCATATACAAATGATTTCTGACATAGGTTACATTTATGTTGATTCTCGCCAGTATGTGTTCTCATATACACCAGCCAATCAACTGCAGAAAATGATTTCTCACATAACTGATATTTGCACGGTTTCGGCTTTGGCATCAGATTTCTCAAGTAGTTGAGACTTGTGAGAGTTTTCGCCATAATTGGCTATTATTTGTGTCTGTAAATAACCAGAATGTGCAAATGTTTCGTCACATAATTTGGATAAAAACAAATACAATTGTAAATACTTCGTTTCATGCAATTATTCCTTTTCCATTTTCAGGTATCAATTACAGATCTTAAAATCATGATAAAGAAAAAACAAAAAGAATTAGTCACACAGGAAGCAATTATCTCATTTGTCACGAAAGGTTGATATCATCCAATTATTGGGCAATCATTCTGTAATGATGAGAACTGGTAAGAAATAATTCATGATAATAAAAAACCCATATAGGAATCTATCCAATTCAGTGTTTTGATGAGGATCAATAAAACATAACTGCAATGGGAAGTTATAGCATAATGTTGATTGAGTTAAAATGCTCATCGTTAAAACGATCATCATCAGACACCTACAACTCATTTCCTAAATGGTTTTGTTACTAAGATGCCAAAACTCAGGTTACAAAGAATCGAGTCATAACATGCCACGACGTCTTACGACACCAAGTGGTTCCTTTTCTGAAGGAGTTTCGAGGAAGATATGTCCCCTCACCTTCTACAGAGAGGGGACACATTTCACATTTGTCCCCCACATTTCCTACCCCTCACATCGGCTTTCCCCTCTCTCAAATGAGATCGCCGCCTCGGCATAAAGCAAAGTCTCACTGGCGACTTTAACACAAACGTCGCAACCCAATCAATTCCGTTCTCATCCCTCACAGGCCTAATCTTTAAAAAAATTTTGAGGGATGCAACGGAATCGATTGGATTGCGACGTATATGTTAAAGTAGCCAGTGAGACTTTCCTGTAAGAGTCTAGTGCTGTAGATGATGATATTGACAGGAAAGTCTGTACTGAAAGACGGAGGAAGAAGACTTTGTCAGCGAAGAACGGTGTCACTGAATGGAACCTTTCCCATGCTTAACACTGGCATCGCCCAGATTGGGTGGAACTAAATCGAGATGAGAATGTAGAAAGTGCATCTTCATTGACATTCTAGCATAGACTCATATGATGTCAGCATTTTCTCTACAGCTTCAGCATAATTCTCTGCTCTATTATTGTCTAGAAAGCCCTTGACAACGAGCACAAATGCTTCCCAGGTTGCTAACTCAGCTGGCTTCAGCTTACTTGTAGACTCATCGTCACGCATCAGTTCACAAATTTCGGGACCGACAAATACACCCAGTTTAAAATTAGACTTCACTTTTCTCAATGCCAAACTTATTTCTGAGATGCTGTTCCATTGCCTTTACGTAATTCTTTATGAGTCCCATGGTGGAAGAAAGACCTTCTGACTGTCTACTAACAGCATGTGCCTCACGTTGTATCGACCTGGTGTGGTATCTTCTCGCTTAGGCCAATTTTTTCGACCATAGTGGTTGGCCTCATCACGATTGTTCCCAAGAAGCAAGAAGAACCTGTATTTGGTATATTGAAACTGTAAGCCAAGAAGGAGTGAGACAACTTTGAGATTCGTTGGTCACGCTACACAATATATGTACAGCAAAAGGCATCTTCTTCAGTTTGTCATTCAACCACTGTGCTAGTCCCGAGTAGCAAATAGCACAGCAGACATGAGGGGCCATGCTCTATCCCAATTGGCGACTTGACAGCGAAAGTAATGCTTGTATGCAGTTTTAAGCCTTTGGGAAAGATTCTTTCGATGTGGATTGAATTGACCACAGGCATAACAGCAACAGTAGGCCTACTGTCAAGATCAGTAACACAACTTCTTCTATTCATAATATAATTGTTGAGGGCTAAGAAGTGGGTATGATGCTCTTTCGTGAGAAAGAAACTTGAAAGAATGGTTTAATAAGAATTAATCAACAAGTTGTGCCCATGTTATGTTAAACAATAACTAGCAACCGACGACTCATTACAGCATTTCTATTTACAATTGCGTAAACATAAACAGCCTCATAACTTAAAAACTGGACGTGATGGACAAAAACGGACTTCTGATTTGGTATCAGCACACCAAATTTAGTAAGGTACAGATGACAGAATCCCAGTAGCAAAATGCTTGTAGACCAGTGTAATAGTTATGAGTATTTTTCTTGTTATAATTACTTTTTTTATAATTATTTATCGACGAACCTAGCGATAATATTATTAGCGAGCAGTCTGGTGAAGGGGAACAATATAAAAATTGTGTAAGCCGAAAGTAATTAACTTACAGGAATTTATGTTTAAGACATGACATTTAAAATCATACCTGGCACAACCGCTAAACAGGTGACGTCATCGATTTTTACACTCATGTCGTCAGCAAGGAGTTTATATTGTATAAATTATGATGTTTCAAATTGACACTTAGCGCAGTTTTACCGTAACAATTACGAGCTAAGACTGCACTAGGCTTGCAATTTTATTCACCTTATGTGACGATTATTTCATATACAGCAAGATTTCCGGACATTTGCATAGGTTTTTGTGCGATTTTCGCATTGCATAATATAATTATGCCCTCCTGCATCGTTGGGATTCTAACCTAGCGAAGTTTGTAGTCTAGAAGCCATGTGACATAATTAGCTAAAGTTTACACGAAAAATGTTACGTGACCACAAGATGGAGTGGTAAACATTAAGCGTCAGTCTGGTGTGATTTTACTAAAATGCGATAGAAATCCTCTGTTTTCCGTCTCGAAATAACTACCTAAACTAAAACGTGTTTTCTGCGTGACTCTTGCAAGACTAGTAAAGTACGAAATCACGCCGACAAAGAATTGACGAAGATTGCAGGAGATGAGCTGTCATGAACTTGAAAGTCACCGCGTTTTTGACAGCGATATTTTCTTTTCTCAATAAACTAAGATAGGCCCTACATAGATGACAGAGGCCTTCGCCGAAGGACCGGTCGTCGAGGCATTATCGAAAAGTCTAACTGCTGTACTGACTCCAATAGTGGAAACTGTCAGCCCGCTTTCTTCCTTCTCAAGACGAACTAACATTCAGAAAACACTCCTCTTCATAAACTGTAGACCGACTTGTCAATGTGTGTGGTATTCGCTTCATTAAGTTTAATATTGGTATAATACTTCAATTAATACGCTAATAGTCATATACTCGACGACACAGCAACGCAACGTTAAAACGCCACACTGCAGTCTTAACTCTGACATTCGACAAGTACAAATTACCTGTCGGCAGGTTTCAAACGTTCGCGCGCTGAGCGCAACACGTGCTTTGCCTATAACAGCCGCTACCTACTTGTACGCGCCTGAAAAAGCGACAGCTTGCTTAGCAAGTTCAGTCTGCGCATAGCACTTACAGTTTGCATAATTATATTTAGATTCATATTTATATACTAACGAAATTATAAGGTCACGTCTAAGCAA
Source organism: Bimastos eiseni (assembly GCA_959347315.1). Taxonomy (NCBI): domain Eukaryota; kingdom Metazoa; phylum Annelida; class Clitellata; order Crassiclitellata; family Lumbricidae; genus Bimastos; species Bimastos eiseni. The sequence continues at coordinate 5,352,530 of OY365814.1, forward strand.
TGTCAAATATACGTTCACACCCGCCTTAATGGCAACTCTGCCTCCTCTGACCCTCAGGATGCAGGACTAATATCTCCTTCAGACTACCCTCTGGACAATTCTATGACATGACGCACCGCTCCTGAATAAGCTTCTGCCCTGCGTTTTGCTGTCGCTTGGCCCTCAAAAAGTTTGGAAATTACGATTACGATTACCGCTTGTGTTTTAACTGAGAGCCGACATCAAATTCATGGAGTATCTGCCCTCTAATCCGGTATAGCCCTATTTGCAAATTTTATAAGGTAGGCCTACTTTGTCACATGTCTTTGGCATATCTTTGTGGAATAGCATCTACACGCTTTAGCTTCAGCTGTCCTCTCAAAGACCTCCTCGAGGAATTCTAACAGATATGTCAAACACTAGCAAATGCACGAAGACTGCAATTAATTATAATATTATACTGATTCAAGGGCTTTATTTTACTAGCTTAGCAATTATCTATTATGGCCTTACACAAGAATTGAAGATTTGTGTTTGGTTATTTACACTTCCTCCAGTAGCACTCACAAGATGCATACTTTTACACGAACTTAAATATATCCACCGTGTACCATACATATAATTTGTGTAGATTTACATTTTCCGTAACTCTTGACAAATTCAATCGCTTCAGATTCTCTCAGGAAACTCGATTAACACAAAGCGCGAAAGGGGATTAGGCGGGTGATGGAGGTAGCCACGGTCCCCGTGGAATAGGAAGGGAACCCGAGGAGGGTTCTGTGTATTCTGAAGGGAATGCGTGACCGAGGAAACGGGAAAAGCCATCCGAACGTTATTGGATTTCGGATTCCGGCCGAGAAACTTACGGGAAATCGAATTTTGCGCATCAGTCGGAGCAACAGTTTCAATCACGTGCGTTGCTCAAACCAGATTTACTTTTAAAAACAATCACGTCTATGTACGTGCAGTCGTGCGTGCATACCGACTATACCAATACATATCTTATGCATAGCATTATACAAATATATACTGTAATATACATATTTTCGATGCATAGAAGCATTGGCAAAATATTCTGGCTTAGCACGACACAGACGATTGCATGGAAATCTTATGTATACTTTAATTGATTATAATAATCGTGGGATTCAAATGAGCTTAATTATCCGAACTATTCACAGAAACAGGAAATGCGGACATGCGTTGTCTACATGTGCAATTATTGACACATACAGCACAGGTATGACCGTATAATTATATCATTACTATTTTACGATGCTGCAGATCTTAGGAACAGCATCGTTGGCAAATGACTGATATTGAGCAGGGCGTGCGTGGATTTCAAGGTAAATAGAAACAGTATAATTATATGTCACACCTCGCTTTTCGACTGAAAAAATACAAACTCTGACCGACCACAATACTCAAAGTAGGTCTTGTATTCCTTGTGCTCATTATTATTATTAGTAGTAGTAGTAGTAATAGTAGTAGTAGTAGTATTATTATTATCACTTTTATTAATATTATTATTAATGTTATTATCATTATCATTCTCATTATTAGGCTTATTCATCAAGGTCTTCTGACTGTCATCTTCTGATCGTACGTAGCACTAAAACTGTTCTCGGTGAACCTGGTTTTACGGTTAATGAACCCAATCTGCGGAATTGTTTCTGTCTGTCTGTCAATTGTGCTTATCACTTGCTTTTGTAATTTCCATCTCACCTTACGACGTTTTTTCAAAATTAGTTATCCACTCACCATTCACTTATCTCTGTCTCAATGGACACACCTTCTTCATATTGAGGTGATTACTGTTTAGCCTTGGTGTGCCATTGACTGATGATTTGTGACCTCTACACCGGCGCAAATGCAGTTACTGTTACTAAACATATTGTGACCATCTTTCGTGCAGTATAACTCGCACTTACACTAATGATACAACTTGTATATAATCTTATCCGGCTTAGTTATCATAATGCACAATATTTTCTTAAAGCTTATTCTAAGTCTAAGTTAAACTACATAGGAGAAGCCAGGTTGAAATCCGATATGTCATTGAATCTCTCATAATTATATGTCAAAGTAAGGTATATTTTTGCAATTCATCGTACAGTATGCTGTAACGTACGGCACATACGTGTAATTTGGCGTGATGCAGAACAGTCAGTCAGTCAAGATAAAATAAGATCAGTTAAAGCAGCATCATATACGCGTTCGTGAATAAGTGGGTGCCCTGCGATTTGTCTTCGAGTGACGCTTGAGATGTTTGGAATTTACGATTACCATAAGGCTAGATAATAAGTTAAGGTAAATTAAGAGTGGAATTGATTGGTTTAGCCATCGTTTGTCCTAAATTTGTATGACACGAAAAGAGAGGGCGCGGTGAAGTTAGATACGGTTGGACCATAATGATTTATTCGTAAACGAGTAACTGATATCAAAAGGCATCAAGGTTCAAATCCCTGACTCGTAAGTGAAATGGAGACATGATGGGAGGAGGGGCTAATTGTGGAGGGTGGTGACCGTGACGCTCAGGCGTCATAAAGGCGTCACGAGAACGTCATTCATTGCTTTTAATCGGGCGTTCCTCGAGAGGAGACGGCGACGTCAAGTTGAATCGACGTCTTAATAGATCAGCAGGGAACAAGGACGGAAGGTACTGGAAATGGAATGAACGACTGAAAGAAGAGGAAATGGACGGAGAAAAGAAGAAGGAAATGAAATAATGGACGGATGAAAATGTAAATGAACGGAAGGTAATAGAGAAAACTTGAATGAAGGACCGAAATTAAAGAGAAAAGGAAGGAAAGTACGAGCGGAAATTGGAAATAAAGACGAAATGTAAAGAAAATGTAAAGAAGGTAGGAGAAGGATTTGGATTGACAGAAAGAATAGGAAATGGAAGTAGGTTAGGATAAGAATTTTTAATGTAGGACGGAAAGAAAAGGAAATGGGGCGAATGGAGGATAAAGAAATTGAATAAGGGAAGAAAATAATAGGAAATGTAATGAATGACGATTGAAGAGTTAAATTGACTTAAGGACAATAAACTGAAAGAAGAAAGAAGAAGAGAACGGAATGAAGGAAAGCTGAGATGAGACTGAAATTGAATAGGAAAATGGAATACAATAAGGAGGAAGGCGAACGAAATGGAACGAAGGAGGGATTGCAAAGGGAAAGGAAACGAAAGACAAAATGAGATGGGGACGGATTTGTAGGGTTTAGGTAGATAGCAAGACAGGTAGAGCTGAAGAGAGACGAATGCAACGAGGAACACAGACAATTAGGAAAAGCTTTGGTGGTATGGAAGCAGACAGAGTAGGAGCAAGACGGACGAAGGGACACAGAAAGTAATGACGATGCAAAGAACGAAAAAAGACACATACGCGAAAGTTGATGACAAAACAGCCAGACAGAAAGGGGGAAGACTCATACAGCAAGAGAAATAAGCAGAGACTGACAAAGACACACACAGGCAGACACTAGACATTGCACAGAATCCAGCCGTGGATGTAATTTAGAAATGATTTCTCGCACTTCAATGCGCCACCTCTTTCCGTGTTGGACACCTCGCGTGCCATTCCCGTCTCTCTTTCTCCGCACTCCCTGCGGATTGAGCCACTGGGATGTGTCTGCATCTAGAAATAGCGACGGTTGGTGCTCAGTGGGGAGAGGGAGGGAGGGAGGACGGATGGGAGGAAGGAAAGTGTTTTATTGGAAGAAAGGCCTCGAAGGTGCGTGAAAGGGGAGAGTTGAAAGTTGATTTGAGAAAAGGTACAAATGAAGATGTAATGAATTGAATCAAATGAGAAGAGAGACTAACTGAATGCCATGCTCCTTGTTATAAAGCAATTTAACATAAGATTTGTTTTAATATGAGAAGGACATCGTTTAGCATTGGATAAGGCTCAGATAAGATAAAGATAGCAATATCACGTATGACCTGAAATAATATAAAATATCATAATAACTAAGAGGTTATTTGAGGTGCCGAGCAATTGCTCATTATCATATCCGTTTAGAATATTATTTAGAAAGTTAAGAATTTCTTAAGAGCTGCTGTACGATAAGGTGAAATAAAATGAGGTGAGATGAGACAAGAAAAGCTAAGATAGGATTCAATAACTTTAAACAGTCTAATATGACTTTACTTGGCATAATGTGGGACAGCAATAAGTGGTAGAAGGATAACACACAATAACATTGTATCGCAATGCATGCGATTAAGCCTCCGTGGAATTTGTTGGTGGGTCCTGCGGTTGGTATCCTGATACAATTGGAAACATTACATTCTCTTTTACAAATAAGGGCGCTAGACTTGTGTATATCTCTGAATGCAGCGAATTCAATACCACACAATGGCGATGAATAGTTTACAAATAAAAACATGCATTTTCTGTGGTGCGAGCGAATCAATAGGAAGCAATTGGAGTAATCAGATGCATATTTAGGATCGTGAAAGTTTAATAGCTGAGAAGTTCGTGTCTGTTCTGATCCTCCTTTGTACGTTGACATGTTCACGGATAGACTTTGGTACACCATCGGTTGATTCCTTACGTATTAAACATCTGTGTAGCATTACAATTAGACCTACAGTAATTTTATGATGACGACATTATTACGATTGCAAAATATAGCACTTATTATTTTGATTTATTTGTATTCTTTATTCTGGTGTGTCCTTACGCCCTTAGGTCCTAATTTTGTTTAAATAAAATGCTATTCTGTTATCTGGTATTGCTATGTAATGGAATGGATATGTTGTTTCATTGCTACAATTAATTTTATTGTTATTGTCATTATTATTTTTCCCTAATTATGATCCCTCGAGATTCAATAAATTGGAGGGGCATTTATCATTATCATTATTATCATTATCAGTATTATTATTATTAGTTGTCCCTAGGAATACCGATTATCTGAGAAACTTAAATATTCACTTGATAATTATAACAATAATCATCTTTGTCGTCAGTTCAATTAGGGTCGTTATAATTGCTAGTATTACTATCATTATTGTTTATAGGCCTACCCATTATTTTTATTATAACAATAAATAAATCACCGACATCATGTTTAATTAGCTAAGGCAATAAAGAAAATGCACAAATAAATTTCAATCTAAATACATAAACAATACAAATTTCAGTCGTGTTCATATTCATCGTATAAACTTCAGATTTCTACTGACGAAAGCTCTTCGGAAGTTGATCTTACCGAAATTTGGTCTAAAATAAAATAAAAAGTTGATCATCCAGAAAATGGCCTCAGAATAGAAAGTGCTTCCGGTCGACAGAAGGCCTCAGCGGAAGTGACGTCATTTAGTCGAAATCGTCCTCGTCGCACCACCAGTATTCGGAGTGCCTCTTACCGACCCAGGTCATCAGAACGCAGGCCAACAGGAAGTCTGAAACCTACACAGAGTAGACATTTCAAAATAGATGTGATATCGCAGTTACCGGTCTCCCATCTGGAAATACTAAAGATGAGGATTGTGGATAGGGGCGCCGAGTTCCTCTGTCTGGATGATTACCAAGTCAAGACCAAACTCAAAATCATCACACACTCTGGCGTGGTTCAACTGAATACATTATAATAACGCTTCACACCTGAGCTGAATACCAACATTATTGCAGCTACGCTGTATATTAATATGTCACTACATCTCAGCTGTCGCGTGACAACGACGGCTACAGAGGCACAGAACAGGAATCTTGACAGCTTCCACATGTGACGCTTCTGGTGGATCCTATCGATTACGACCTAGACCAAGCATAATATATTATAACTATAATAAACCTATAATAATGATGATGATGATGATGATGATGATGGTAATAATAATAATTATTATTAGCCTATTATTATTATTGTTATTATTACTAAATTTTGTTTGGTAATGTGTCTGTAATTGTTGGCATCGATATTCATTAATCTCTAATAACATCATAATTTAAAGATCAATTTGCCTCGAGTGCATGGGGATTCATAACTAGCTTGTATTATATAGGCCTACACAAATAGTCTGTACATTTTATCCCATTGCATTTGAGCCTTGTATATCGCAGAGCCTGTTCCTGATTACTTATGTAAGATGAGATTGTCTTTCTTAGCACAGAATTCGCTTGATTACCTGAATGAATATCAAGGACACCATGAATACGACGACCCTGTGTCCATATCCATGTAGCCAGGAGGTTAGGACACGCTGGCAGCCCTAACAAGGAGACAGAGTAAGACAAGAACTAAATAAGGGTAGGATGTGGTTAGGTTAAAATCAATTTACTCAAATTGGTTTTGGATATGCCATGATAGAAGCATAATAATTATTGAAAACTATTCATTTATTTATTTGAAACCTACAGATATCTTGGTATTGATGTTTATCAGACCCGTCGAGAGCAAAGTGGGGGCCCGATACAACTTACATTTTTGATTATGAATGAAAGTCTGATTGATAGCACACAGTACTAGAAAGGGGGAAAGGTAACTGGAAAAATGAAAGCCTACAAATATCCACAAACTGCTGTTGGTGAAACAGTTTTGCTTGCAAAGTCTGCAAGGGATGAGTTCAGAGACAGAATATTTTTATCCGACTATTGATTCCGTAGTAACTGGCCTTAAAAAGTGCTGTTGCAGTGTCAAGTCTTTGCAACAAATCTGAATTGTTGTGGAAGTTTCTCCAAGAAGATCATGACTACAGGCTCATTTGTAAAAACGTTTGTGAAAGTTAGTTGCAAAGATTTAATTGACGAGGTTGACTTATTAAAACGAATTTATCAGGAAAATATTGGCTCAAGAATTATTCAATTTTTTCAGTTGTTAAATACACTGCATGAGATCTTGCTTCAGAATCTCTTCCCCAATTTAATTATTGCCATGAGGATTTTTTGTCTTCCAGCTTCTGTTGCAAGTGTAGAGAGATCATTCAGTGTGTTAAAACGAGTCAAAAACGGGCAACAATGCATCTAAACAGAGTCAAACGATTGGCAACACTGGCCATTGAAGCGGAATTGGAAAATTAATTAAGAATTAATTGAGAATATGACAATAGAAATAGGGCTTAAAGAAATAGAAATCTAGTTAATCAAGCCAAATGTGGTTTGATAAAAAATGCGTTAACAATTATTGCAGAGCGAGTTGACAAATAATCAAAATGTGAGGGTCCTGTTTATATTTTTGGGGTGGGGCCTGGGTAATTTGTCCACCCCGTTCGCTCTTTCAGTGGGCCTGATGTTAATGATACCCTAAAATACATAAATGAAATCAATATCAACTGGCATCCGTGTATAAGGAACCTATTTTTACTATGGAAACCATTTTTTGGCAGCAGGGTATCTCTGGAATCTGGAGAATGTTTGGTGATCATACATTATTCAGTCATTAATTTGAGACCAATATTCATCTTGGTAATTTGAAGTTACGGCGGCTGTTCGTTTTTGTTTCTAGTTCCCTAGTCGGGGACTGTGCGTTCCAGGAACTTCCTTCTCCAGATGGCGTCGAGTTGCATCTCAACGTGTGATCGGCTCCCGCTGTTTGACAGGGTGTCCTACTGTTAATGTCTTGATCAAACTCACAGTTAGTACCGCCATCTACCAACGTATTGACGGAAACACCACGTAATTTCTCACCTTGTATTGTGTAAGAAAAACAGCAGAGTTCGTGAACACCGAAAACTTACGCCTACACTAGTCTGACTCAACTGTGTCCTTACAGCAAGGTAAAAGAACTCTAAACAGACAGCGATAAAATCGCCACTCACCTAGTGCTTGGTGAAATGCTCTCACAGACGCCGGTAAATTCGCTCCTATCGCAACTGTAGACCTATCTCTATTTCTAGGTAAACTCAAGTTGCCTTCTGTGCAATTCTGAAACGTTTTCTAGCACAGGATTCGCTCTTCAACTCGCCTTACTTCAGGCTCTCCTAGCAAGGACCGATGCTCTGGAACGAATTCGCGGTCAACATGCATGGAACTCTCTGGCGAACTACTACTCTCCTTGCGTTCTACTCGCCTTATAAAGGTTCTCTCTTGCACACGACACTCTCAGCATATTGATTTATGCATCACTTATTAGTCCATGCAACTCCTTAATAGTCTATGCAGTCGCTTACTAGTCTATGCAACTTCAATTCAGCTACTTATTAGTTTATGCAGTTCAATTATATTCTATGCAATCACCTAAGACATTATATCCCTAACAAGAGCTGCTATTGCCTTAAACAGTGGATCTCTAAAAAGAGCTTATAAAACATCGACTAGCATAAACTACACAAAGGTAAAACAGCGCTCAATGCAAATAGATCAACAACAAATTCAATTGGTGAATTTCGCCACAGTATTAATGTTAATAATTGTCACAACACAAAGAGAAAGACCAATATCAACTGACCTCCGTGTATAAGGAACCGAGTTTGTCGTTCTTGTTCTTTGCAGGAACGACAGCTTCAACTTGACAATAGTTTTCGTTGAGGATTTTAATCTTGGCATGTTCGTCGATCTGTTGAACACAGCAAGACATTGGAACGAAGATACCTTCAGTGACCGGTGTGTGGTTGAACCACGATGAGTCCATGTAGTCCTGAGGTCCGAGGACACCGCAGCAGCCCATCTGGAAGAGAAGGCGAAGAAGCAAAGGCGGATTTATCAATTTTCCGCCCCAAGGCTAAGATATCTATGCAGACCCTCCCAACATTGAAATTGCATATTTAAATCCACAAATTTTGACAGACGCTGTAGTAGGAAGAGAAGCCAGCACAATCAATCCGTTTCTGTTAAAAATTGAAAATAAATAAAAGTATTAATTTACTGAGCGTATTAGTTTAAAATTTAATTACAGTATAGCCTAACATAATGATTAAACAGTTCTTCCTTAGTCCTTAGAGTCGTTCAGCGCTCATGAGAAAGCTCATGCAATGGAGTAGCAATGGGTTGTGGAAGTTGTGCAATGCTCAATGGCTTCTGGTGGTCGGATGGTCAATTGCAGCGAGTAGTTACTTTCTTAAATCAATGGGAGGTTCAAGGGGACCACCATGGAAGTTCTGCACGAGGGCCCCAGTAACCTTGCTACACCACCAATCTCTTGTCATGCGTTCGGATCTAGAGTGGTTTTTGAAAATGTGAAGTTGCCGAATACAGTTATGACTTTTTCGTTTAGCGATTTTTTATTTGTTAGCAGATAACTGTGCTACATTGTTGAGCATTACTACCAATTTTTGCCAGTAATATTTTAATTTAGCATCTTTCCGCATGTCACGGCATTTCAGCATTTCTCAGTATTTTTTAGAAGATGGCCACATTTTTTCATTTTGTACCAATTTATGCGAGTCACATTTTAATTTAGTATCCTTCCGTATTTTAGAGCATTTCCGCATCTTTTAGTATTTACCGCAATTTTTATCAGTATAAAGTGAGTTTATCATGTTTGCCACATTTTTTAATTTTTTATTACTGTGGATTTTCCATTTTGCCACATCTTTACCATTTTTTACCATATTTCGCAATGGGCAGCTTTTCGTGTCATTACTTTTTAAAACGTTTCACAACAAGTTTTACCACTTTGCCACGTATTTTAGCAGCCACGCTCTATTGAATCGCAATATGCTTCATCACGCAGTTTTATGTTGGGTCATCATGGTGCAAGATGTGGCGCTATGGAGCATTTCGGACTATTTGCAGGCTTAACAATATGTCGTGGTTGCTAGTGTAGCAAGAGCTGTAGTTCTAGTGGGAGTGGCATTAGGCCTAATAGTTGTACTAGCCTTTATAGTAGTGCTAGTGTAGTGGTCGCAATAGATGTTGTATGAACTTAATAAGGGTAGTCTGCTCCACCCTGAGTTACCAAGTATAATATTATATAAACAAGCATACACGAGTATGTACGCACATGCAATGCATACATGTGTAGTCGACATGTCATACATGGATACATACATTCTCACTTACTTACACATAGTTATACGGAAGTATAATTAAGCTATGTGTTGCTATGTCATGCATACCCGGGCCTGGAGTGTGTCCCACGCATTGGTTAGACTGACGACATCTGATTCCGTTTTCTCAGGAATCAGCGAACTCCTGTTGTATTCCATCCTTATCTGGTAATGCAGACTGACAAACAACCCATCCGAAATCTGTCGCAAGCAGTATAGAATAAAACAGAACGGGATAGATCAAGATGGTGCACAAGGAATGTTATAGCCAAGAACAGAACAGTACAGAACATTTTTGAACAAAAACAGAACTGAAGGCATATAACAGATATATATGGGTGATATCGGTAAATTAATTTTATTGAAATGTAAATGAATAGAACTCAGTGTGAATTAATGAAGATAAGTAGAGCTAACCGAATATTCTGAAAGGGAATTACACAGGCCCGATCATCTGAGAATACACGTGATTACGTGCATAGACGTACATGGACAATTGGAAGAAGTAAAGCAAACCATAATATTATGATACAATGCAATAAGCTACTATAATATAACGTTAGCTATTATATTTCTTAGTATAACTAGATAAAATATAGAAATATAATAATATAAAGTAAATAAGAAAATATATGAGCAAAAATGTAGAAATTGATTGGAAATAATTTTAAAGAAAATCATGCTATGAAGGAGAATGCCACAGCGTCAAGCGGTAAAATTTGTGTGCGCGCAGGCCTTTGCATAATCAATGGATTTTGCAATCCTACACCTAACGTTCCATGCGGATGTCTTCGAATGCTAATTAGCAAATCTGATTCATTGATTTGATACTTGAAAATAATGTTTAATGAGCGGTCCTCGACTAGGAAAGTTATTGAGTACAACAAGTTCCTTCCGTTGTAGGGTTGTTTGTCTACTCTTTGATTTGTTTTAGTCCTGTTATGTTGCATTCGTCTTCCTGTCGGATGATCTCTCTTATTTTATGTCAGGCTTATCTATGTTTTCTGCTGTGTCTCTGATACTATGTCCATGTTTTTAGATTTCGCCTGTCTGTTTTTCTTTCTGTCTCTTGTTCTGTCTGTCTGCCTGTTTGTCTATCTGTCCGTCTCATAATGCGCCTGGCAAAAGATCTCCAAGAACATACTCTAATATTGTCCGTAACAGACAGACACGGAAATATATTTATGAAAGAAAAGCGAGAAAAATACCCAGAATGCAAACAACTTACAGAAAGATTTAAATCTCATTGTCGAAGTATTTACTTGTTTGTTTCTATGTCTGTTTGTTCATCTGTTTGTTGATGTTTGTATATGTATGTTTGTCTTTCGTAGAACACGACTCTGCACTAATCGGAGGGCAATCGTGATTGTGATCCGTAAGATCGATTTGATAAAAGGTAATTAGGAGATGTAACCGATACCCAATGCTTAGTGAAATGGGCCTCTGGGAAATACCAGAAATGGCGCGACATAAATCCGTAGATTCTAATGGATGAATTAGGGCTTAAGCTATTATATGTACCGTTTGACACAGGGAGGCATAGCGGGACACTGTGTAAGAAAGAAACATAATGAGACATAGTGAGTCAGAAGGAGACATAATGAGATATAGTGAGTCAGAAAGAGACATAATGAGATATAGTGAGTCAGAAAGAGACATAATGAGATATAGTGAGTCAGAAAGAGACATAGGGAGACATAGTGAGTAAGAAAGAGACATAATGAGACATAGTGAGTAAGAAGGAGACATAGTGAGACATAGTGAGTAATAAAAAGACATAATGAGACATAATAGTATGTCAGAAAGAGACATAGTGAGTCAGAAAGAGACATGATGAGACATAGTGAGTCAGAAGGAGACATAATGAGATATAGTGAGTCAGAAAGAGACATAGGGAGACATAGTGAGTCAGTCAGAGACATAATGAGACATAGTGAGTAAGAAAGAGACATAATGAGACATAGTATGTCAGAAAGAGACATAGTGAGTCAGAAAGAGACATAATGAGACATAGTGAGTAAGAAGGAGACATAATGAGACATAGCGAGTCAGAAAGAGACATAATGAGACATAGTGAGTAAGAAAGAGACATAATAACGTTACAATGTGAGCAAGAGAGAAACATAATGAAACACAGCGAGTAAGAAAGGAGCATTACGAGACAGAGTGAAAAAGAAAATAACATAGCGAGGCAGAATGAAGTTGAAGTCTTTGAGTTAAGCTTTTTCTAGGTGAAATAAGATTGTAAAGCAAACAGTTACGTGGATATTAATTTTGTTGCTGCATTTACTAACGGCGAAGAGGACACGGATAATTATCATAGGCCCAAATAATAGCATAATGTTTGACTGTAAGGTAACAATGGTTGGTACTATTCTATAATATTATTAATTCATTCTACTATATTGTTTGAGCTTTGTTTTAATCTATAACACACTACTCTACTCTATTTTATTTTGTCCTATTCTGCTCTGATCTTGTCTGCGTCTATTTAATTCAAGTCTCATTTCTTTTGTCTGTCCATAAAGGATTTTACATTATTTTGTTCTGGTCCATTCTTGAACCTAGTCAGGTCGATTTCCGTCCGATCTAATCAAGGCTGCCTAAGTGCTGTATGCAAATACTATAATTGGCTCAACTCTGACCTCTTCTCGATATAGCGTGACCGTTACGCTGATGAGAATTTCCACGACGATAGTTGAGAAAACGAGGAGCGAGTACTGCAACACAGCATAATATTGAATTACGATAAGCTGAGACACGATGACACGGTTAGCCCATTTATACCCAATGGCACCCCGACAAAAGAGCACCCGACAAAGAGCCCCGACAAAAGGGCGAAGACAAAAGGGCGCAGACAAAAGAGGGCCGACAAATGAGCGCCCGATATAAGGGCGCCGAACAAGTATCTAACGCGGGTTTTATTTGCCTTAATGGCCGGATAGATGAAAAGAATTCTGTCTAACTAGAAGTTGGATTGGTGTACGGAATGTCGTTTAAAATAGAAACGGAAATTATAAAAAGATTTCAGCCCAAACAGAAGCGAGAATGATGGAAAGTTTTCTATTTAAATAAGAAACTGGATTGATGAAGGCAATTTTGTATAACTAGACGCTGGATTGACGAAAAAATGCAGTTTGAGTTGGAGCGGGAGCGATGATATGTTTCTGCCTAAATGGAAGCGAGGATCAAGACAGGACTTTAACTAGAGGCCATGATTGATGAAAGCTATATGTTTAACTGGAAGCTGGATTGGTGAATAGAATTTGGTTTCACTTGAAGCCAGATCGATACATTCCCGTTTTCTTATAAGACATTTTTTTCAATCCAATTCAAGTCTTACATTATTATTTTTAATCGATCCAGCTTCTAGTTAACATGTAGCCTTTTCATCGATGAAGGTTCAAATTTAACAGAATTATTTTTGCCAGTTCTGCTCCTGCTTAGACGAAGTGTGGTAGACGAAATTTCTGTAAACGAATTGACGTTGTTCCCACAATAGCGCCGAACAGACGCGTTAGCTACATGTTCAGCACCCATATGTCGGCGTTCTTTTGTCGGCGCTCTTTTGTCGGGTCACGATACCGGCAGTATGATTTGAGGCGAAATGCAAGGACGGTAAGCTTTGCCAGTTCTTTTCGTTCTCGTAGCTCTTTGATGTCTTTCAGATCCGAGCCTGGAATAGTGCTTATCCACCATAGCTGGCTTCTGATTTCCATGAAGTGTTATAGTTTCGTTGCTCTACTCCGCTTGAAATGGAAAGCGACCATGGTTCTGTATCGATAGTCCGAAGGTTTAAAAGTCCGAAAGTTCGATAGTCCGAAGGTTCGATAATCAGAAGCAAATTTTCTAGTTCGAAGATTTTCGGATTATCGATCCTTCGGACGATCGAACGATCCCCGCGACGATTGGCAGACGATATCTTTTGAATTCCGATAACAGCGCTTTAAAAAGCTCAATTTAAATTGAATTAATCTCTTTGGTGGCCATGTGATAAGCTTTTGTGAGGGGCGCTATTATACATAAGCCTATGTCTTGTTTCATTGCATTACATTGCAAAAGCTAGAGTGAGCATGGATTAGATATAAATAGTTAAGATTGCATCAACATTGGTAGAATAGACCGGACAGAAGCAGTGCACGACATACTAGAATAGAAAATTATGTATTCCAACACAATTTAATTACTTCGTCGTATTCATAATGCAAAAATTAAAAAAATCGAAGAGACAAAACAGAATAGAACAAGTTAGAATATTATTAGATTGAAGTAAAAAATACAAAAACGTTTCGATTATGTAGATTAGTTTACAGGCACTTACGAAACTGAGAAAGCAGACGCTCTCTGCGCATGCGCCGCAGCACCCCATGAAACTCGTTCCGGCGACAAAGAGTCCGATTCCGATGAGGGCGAATGGTATGCGGTCGAAGACGACGACGGGATTAGTCGGATTGTCCCGGAGCAGATGGGCCACAAAGAACCCATCCCGATTCAAATGCATCCAGATTCCGAAGGCCACCAGAGCCCACCCACACACCTGCGGTCAAAGGTCAATGCCGATCAGCAAAATACCCTACAGATGAACATGTGGGTGACGCAGATTCATGTATGTATGATGGGGACGTATACTATAGAGTAATGGATGACGCAACGAGGCGCAAAGCGGAGGAAACGAGAAACGCCACCCCCGTAGGCTTGACTAATCCTCCTTTCGCTAGGCGGCGTTGGTTTAATTAGATGTATTGCCTTGCGTGGTTGCCAACAGTTATATTCGACTTATGTAATAACTTGTTATCAATCGCTCATACTTTGTTCGTAATCATACTGCGGTTTGTCAATTTGCAGTTAAACAATAATATAGGCCTATTGGTATTATTATTATTATTACTATTATTATTATTATTATTATTATTATTATTATTATTATTATAGGTATACTTATATGTTTCACATTTGCTGTTATCGCCCATTTCGGCGAGCTAAGTGAGTGTTGGCAATGTCCCGAAGAGGCAGGCAGCGTTCCAACGCTGAAGAACAACCGAGATACGTTGGAACAGAAATGACGTCTCCATTGGGTCGTGGGTTGCAGCACTCGTTCGACTGCCAAACTCTGAGATGAACTGCAGTCCTTCACTGCTCCAAGCGCCGCCGGATTACAAGGCGAGGGCTACGAAGTCGTTGGTGTTGGTTATGGTGAGCACTTCACCCTCATGGACGTAGCTGAGCGTTCGGCTGCTTCGCAGATGTGTCGACAAGATGAGACACTTGGCGTAGGTGTCGGGCACTGTCACATCCCATGCATGACATCGACCACGTGTCCAAGAGATGAGTGTGACGCCGTCCGGTCGCTTTCCATCTTCTCTTAGCAAGCCGAGAGGTTCCTTTAGCGCTGGAATCTTATTCATCAATCCAGCTTCCATTTAAGCATGATTATTTTCATCTATCCGGCTTCCATTTAAGCATAATTATTTTCATCAATCCGGCTACCATTTAAGCATGATTATTTTCATCAATCCAGCTTCCATTTAGGAATGATTATTTTCATCATTCCAGCTTCCATTACAGCACGATTCTTTTTGTCAATCCAGCGCCCGGTTTAACAGTATTCTTTTCATTGAGCCCGGCTTCTAGTTAAACATGAGTCTTTTCACCGATGCCTCTTCTACTACCGACGCTTCCGAGACTTAACCTGATTTGCGATGTGGAATAATTTACGACAATAAATTGTAGATTGCCACATAACATATTTATATAATATACAATATTATTGTATTAGAGATCTGCGCCAAAACGTCCGGCGCCAAATCGGCGCTGCGCCAAAACGTCACGTACCGCGCCTCGAACGAAGGTCGAACCCGCACACTGAGTGTTACGGGCCGACCGCTCTAACAGATCAGCCACCATGCCACACATTATGTTAGTGAACGGCCAGTGAGAGAGAGAGTGCAGACGTTGAAGGTAAACTGACTTTTACTTGCACGGCTCATAAATTGTAAAATATCAACTACTTGTAATCGAAAATATTCTTTTATGCTCATTGTTTTGTCACGTCAGTATACACGTAATTGCACTCACAGAAAATCGTGATAACTGGGAGCAACAACAATGACAACTAAGTTTTGGAACAGTGTATCAATCATCAACAATAAAACAATAGTCATTAGTAAGAGATGTATTGGTTGGCAGAAGAGTAAGTGGCTTTTATCTGTATCTACTCTTGATTAGTCAGTGTAGCCCCTTTGCGAGGTATTTGAAATGTGCACTATCCAATTAATTTGATATATGCATACTGATACACACACATGTATAAAACTATAGATGAATGCATCTAAAATAAATATTCTTATTCATCTATTATATTCCATTATTTTCATTTATTCTTCTCCATTTCTTATCTTTCCATTACTATCTATTACATTCTATCCCGTTTTTCCTATTCTATTCCGTCTCATTCCCTTAATTTCAAACATTGGTCCATTATGTTCTATCAGGTTCCACCCTATTTAAATTTTATTCTACTATTTTCTATCATAAATACTATTTCGATGTTAGATATTTTAGAAATAGAGTTACTACTTCAAAGTCTAGACACTATTTATTCAAAAGGCTGCTCCAGCGACTAAAATTTGAAACCTTCCACAGCAACAGCGGCCAAGCACACAGACAGACAAGTAGCATCACGCATACCAACAGCGACACAAACACAGACATCGGCACTCGAGTCACGAATCTCTTGCAAATCGATACGAATCGAATTTGAAGCAATTTCGACAGTCGTGCTTTCCGACCGCGTAGGACCTTCGAGGGATCGCAGCGTTCCTCGTCCCAAGGGATCAGGCGGTTCTTAATCCTGCGTAAGACGGCTGTAATAAGTAATGTCTGAAATCGCAATCGTAAACTGACGCAGTGAGGTTTGCTGCTGACCCTTAGGGTGGCACAGTGATATAATTGCGTATGCCTCTAACCTCTGCGTTTGGGTTCGAAGCCCCACGTTTCGTATGATAATTGGTAATTATGCAATTTAACGTCATGTCATGCATTATAATGCATTCTCATATGATATAATGTGATCTAATGTATAATGAGTAACGAAATGTTATGCAATTCAATAGTATGTTACCTTTGCCAGTCTGAAGAATTATATCGAATCAAATCAATTGTTCTGCTAATTGGGTGTAATGCACAATAGCAGTTACTGTCGCAAGCGAATTCGGTCCTGAGACCCCACAAGGTTGACTAGTCCTCTATTCGCTAGGAGGTGGCTTGGGTAAAATTTGATGTATTATATGATGAGCGCCTTTCATGGCTACCTTATGTCAAATCTGACTAATGATGTAACTTGGTATTATTCGTTCATACTATATTATCTGTAAGCGTACTGCGGCTGTATTAGTTTTAATGTAACAATGAAGAGCGTCACTAGAACATATTGATTTCACAGCCCTCGCTTTTGTTAACACTACCTTTTCCTATACCCATCATGTTTTATACTAACCTATTCATGTAATCCTACTTCGCCCCATTTTTTCATAATAGAAATGACACCCGGCAGTCGATATAAATGAGATGTGAACGTGGTGATCAACAGGTGCCTGTGCAAAGTTGGACAGTCCATAATTAGATTCATTGATATGAATAGACACAAAAGAAGCGCTATGAGTGACGTCAACATAACGTCAACAGGCACGTCAAGATGTGAGCGAATAGTCGATTCAATACAGGTGTTTCGCAGGTAGAGTGGACACCTAGGCATTATTCAAGGTTGTTGTCTTTAAAAATTGATCAAATGCATCTAGTGGAGAATAATGAATTTGAATTACTACTCTTAAAACGAAGAGGCGTTGCTACCGCGCTTTTCTCTGCTGATTTCTGCTGCTTTCAAAACGCACATTAATGGTAGTCTGTTTTCTTTTACCTGGGTGTTCCTATCTCTTTGTGAGGTTCTTTCTCTTTCTAATTTTGTCCACTACTCTGTCTCGTTTTGTCGAATATTCTCTTATTGTATCTCTTTCTATGCCATTGTGGCTCATCGTGTCTATTTCAGTTTCACCCTGGTTCATGGTGTCTCTTTTTATCTAACTCGTCAGCTCATTGTGTCTCATTGTGTCTCACTCAAGCTCACTGAGTCTGTTTCTGCCTCATCTGGCTTATTACGTCCTTTTGTATTTCGCTCAAGGTCGCCTAACTGAGCTTCATCTCGTTCGCTGTATATCTTCGTGTTCCATGTGGCCTATACATGTATGTATCAATATATCGGGCTCTGTCATTGTATGCTTCTCTATATCTATTTATGTCTAGTTCTGTCAGATTCTGTCTCAATGCGTCTCTCTACACCTGTCTATGTTGGTACATGAGTTTGTGTTACACTCTGGCTCACTGCGTTTCAATCTGTATCACTCTGGCTCGTTATGTCTATTTCTGTCTGGCCCAGGCTTAGTATGTCTTTTAAGGTCTCAATCTTTCTGAATGAGCATCTTTCTGCCTCATTCTCTTTATATGCTGAGCTATTCCTTTTATTTAACCAAGAACTTTAATTCGTCGGTGATTGGTTTAAAGGTAATGTATACCACCAAAATTAAATGTTCCTGACATGCAACTGATTATTAGCAGTATTCCTGTGCCCGAGGTATTTCGACTAGGCTTTTGAGAGTCAATGTCGATCAATCTCTTATTCAATCTCAATTTCATATTGAAGAAATTGCCTCAACAGTAGCAAACAACACAGGAATTCTATCATGCATTGCCTACCTGTTACTCACCAACACTCGTGCTAACTTATATTATTCTGCGATTTACCTTTGCTTAACGTGCTTTGATTTAATCTGGGCTACACATTATTACTCTAGACTAGGCAGACATTTTCTCATCAATTTGAGCCTTTGTGTCATTTACAAGTGTCATAAATCAAACACTCATAATTTCAGAAAAGTAATAAATTCATGTATAAATATCAAAATAATCAATTTCCGCCAACCTTTAGGGCACTTCTATTGTTTAAGTTAATGCATAGGCCTACAGTCTTCGTATTTTTATAATTTTCTACCCATTTTGTCTTGCACTAATACTCCTGAAATCTCGATTAGTGTCTAGGTCTTCTGGTTCAATAGCTTGGAATGGTATTCCGAAGGATTTACGTTACTCATCCAACATCAGCTTTTTAAAATATAATTCGTGAAAGAGTGTCCCCAACCAGCGGGGTTTCAGTTCTTTAGGGATGTTTCTTTCCTTGAAGTCAACTGTCAATCCCTTGTTAAGTTCCTCAAATGTTCTATCTACATATATGATTATGAGTTACCAGTAAAATCAGTTGGTCATTGTTTTCTTTATGCATTATAACTCTCTATCTCTCTCTCATATTCTTCTCTCTGTTTCTGTCTATGTCTAATTATGTCTCCCTTTCTTTCTCTCCACTCATCACCACCTACACAAACACCCACTCGCCTTGTTAAAACCTGATCCATGCTTTTCCAGTTAATTCTTTTGTATTCCAATCTAGTGCTATTCCATCTCCCTTAACACGCTTGTCATGTTTACTTCTCACAATGTACGTCTCTGTGTCCTATTCTTTGTCACCTCTTGTACCTGTCTGTCGCCTGTGCGTGTCTCTCATTAATATATGTAGACAAAGCCAGTGTCAGTGTCAATCAGTGGTTTAATGAGAAAATCTGTTGTCAAATAATCTAGTCGCCTCTCGTAGCCACGTCAGCACGTACAATTATTTCTCTACCTAGGCCCCTATATGTCTGTCTACGTCTGTCTGCATGCCTGTATATCATGTATGTCTGTCCATCTGTCCGCCTGTCTGTTTCTTCCTTTCTTTAATCGTACGTCTTTGATAATCCGCGAGTCCTGCTGGTGTATTCTAGCTCTTTAGTGACTGTGTAGATATCTTGTTCTCTTTCTATGTTATTCATTTGCATTTAGTCCCTCACAATTTCTCTATCTCTTTCTGAATGCTTAGTAAGTTGCCCTCTATCTGGGATACTACTTTGCTGATTTAGCTTACCTGTTTCCTTGACTACATCTATGTCTGTCTGCCTACCTGCCTGACTACCTGATTACATAGGTATACCTACTATACATTTACCTACCTACCTACCTGCTTGCCTACCTACCTACTTATCTACCTGCCTGTCTATCTACTGACAGATTAATCAATCAATCAATCGATCGATCCATTCATCCATCCATCGATCCATCCATCCGTCCGTCCGTCCGTCCATCCATCCATCCATCTATCTATCTATCTATCGACCTGTCTATCTGTCCATCCATGCATCCATCTATCAATTCGCATATCTGTCTGTGTAATTTATATATCTGACTTATATTATGTTCGGTTTCCATCTATACCTCTGGGCCTGTCTATTTGTTGCGTGCTTTCTTTGCTTTCGTCGGTTTCTACTCTTTATCTCCGTATGACGTTCTCCGTTTATCTCTTCCTTCCTTCACCGATTTCTCAACGGTCTCCATGACGACTGATTGGTCAGGTATGGCTTCAGGTGTTCTGTCTTACAGAACGTGTCCAATCATCTGTCACTTTGATAGACAATGCTTACAGCTCATCACAGATTGCTTCTTTCTCCATTTCCACTATATATAGTATCTTATCCTAGTTTCATTTTCTCACTTGCATTATATCTTTTTATTTGTAATGAAATAAAAACCATATTTCATTGTGTTGCTTACCTTCAGTTGTGCATTTATTAATTAACCCCTTGTGGCTCTCCCATTTCCTCTGCTTCTGCATCTATGGCTGCCTTTATCACATCATCTGTCTTTGTCTCTCTACACTATACCTTTTCATCCCATTGCCTGTCCGCCGCTTTCATCTCAATCACTCTCATCCATCGGTGCTTCTCATCTATCTCACCCTCTGCTCATTTTCTGGTTCCATCCATTTCATCAGACCCTCTGCCTCTGTCTCTGCCTCCGTCTTTGCCTCTGCCTCTGTCTCTGCCTCTGTCTTTGCCTCTGCCTCTGTCTCTGCCTCCGTCTTTGCCTCTGCCTCTGTCTCTGCCTCCGTCTTTGCCTCTGCCTCTGTCTCTGCCTCCGTCTTTGCCTCTGCTTTTGTTTCTGCCTCATTCCAATCTCTCGTTCTCATATTATTCTGAAATCTCTGTATATCTCCAAATCACACAATTTTCTCATTCTCTCTTCCTTTACATCAACTGTCAACTTCCCAATCCATGACTTCACACATTTCTGCTTTCTCAATTTTTTTCTCTCGTTGATATGTATGATGTTACACTGCTGATACCCCGACTTTTGAAGAGCGCATCTGATGTCTACAACAAACCCTGTTTCCACATACCACCGCACTACCATTCAACTTAACCCTTTCCCTTTCCCAGACCTGCCTTTCTCATTGCCTGTTTCGATGTCTATTTCTCACTCACTCACTAGCTCTCATGCTCACTCACTTCACTCACGAGACTCACGACACTCCGCCCAGTCACTCCAATACACTTACTCGCCTAGTTTCATTCAACCTACTAACTCGACTCGACTCATTTCACCCAATTCTCTCTCTCTCTTTCTCTCTGTGTGTCTCTCTCTTTCTCTGTCTCTCTCTGTCTCTCTCTTTGTTTCTCTCTCGCTCTCTCTCTGTGTCTCATTCACTAAACTACTCGCTCATTCACTCACTCACTTACTCATTCACTCACCCACTCAACTCCTTACTTACTCCTTTTCCTCCTCCATCTTCTCTCTATCATTCAAGCCCTCCTTCAATTACCTCCTCTTATCTCCGCACCATCTCTTCAAACAGTTCCTCTTTCTCAGCTTTTATCCCCAAATCCATCAGGGACCCAATCCAACACATCACTTCCTGATCCTACGTCCTAATCCGTGACACCGATCCACGATTAATATCGTGCTTCGTCGCAAAGCTGTACAATTAACAGATGAACGATAAGACGGGTTCAACTCATCGCAATGTCTACATCGACGCATTGCTCGATGTCCTAATCGTAGCAGTTGGGGCCCTTGCGGCCTGGACCGCAGGGGCCGTGGGTATTCTTTCTCGCGGCCGGGGCCATTCACGGTTGACCCTGCGCCAATCGCTGGGCGAAACTCGATTAGTTTGTCGAGAGATAGTCCGAAACGTGGAAAGCGACAGAGATTCCGTTATTGTCCATCATATTTTGGCTTTTGAACGCGAAGAAAGAGAAAGGTTTATAGATGCGACTTATATATCTAAACGCTTGTTTGAGTCACATTCATCAATATGATTATGCATGTATATTCATATCATACGATATGTGAGCCTATGTACAAGTGAATATATAACTGCGATGATTCATTAACCATCAGATATTTATGTTTCGCCCCGAATATATAGACATATGCAGTGCGCACGCATATATACAATTATGAATGATGAACTCTAGCATTTAATAATTGTGAATATCTTTTCAGCTATGTATATAAAATGCACTCAGCACACAAACATTCATACACAAACGTTCACATATATTTGAATATGAGCTTATTATAAAAAATCATATTTGATACTTGCAAATACAGAGACGTGTATATAATAAAATGTATGAAAAAATATATATTTATTTATTATATATATTTTGATAGATTTTGAATAAATGTCTTTGCACAAAATATCATCTGTATATATACATATATATGCATTTATATTTTCGGAGTATGTGATGTCATCGATAGAAATGATAGACCGGAGAAATCAATGCCCAGTCAAATGAAATGCTCCTCCAAGTGAACAAGAATCTCCATAAACATACACACGTATCCATCCATGGGCCCAAATACACACACATACATTCTTGTACATATACATATCCCCCACATACCATCAATCAAACAAGCAATCATGTGCATGCACGTATTCAAGAATACACCCACACACAATATTACATGCATACACTGTCAAATACATACTACACTGCAATATACATACAGTAATAACAGAAA
This sequence comes from Bimastos eiseni, assembly GCA_959347315.1. NCBI lineage: Eukaryota > Metazoa > Annelida > Clitellata > Crassiclitellata > Lumbricidae > Bimastos > Bimastos eiseni. Next base: position 5,375,391 of record OY365814.1, read on the forward strand.
GACATAGGAATAAACACACATAAACATACAAATATATGTATATACATACATAGATAAACCAATAACCATTAGCCATGTGTTTCTATTCATCCAACAATATATTTATTATGGCAATACATACTACGAGACCAATTTGGGTTTGAAAGGAACAATAGGGACAGAGAAAAATCACAAAGGCACTCTCGCTTTATAATAAGTGCACACATGCATGCATACATACATACATACATACATGCATTCATACATACAAACATACATACAAACATACATACATACATACATACATACAAGCATACATACATATATACATACATACATACATTCATACATTCATACATACAAACATACATACATACATACATACATACATACAAGCATACATACATATATACATACATACATACAAGCATACATACATATATACATACATACATAAATACATACACACATACATAAATACATACATACATATATGAATACATACATACATACATACATGCATGCATACATACATACACACATACATAATTACATACATGCATGCATACATGCAATGCATACATACAATGCATACATGCATACATGCATACATATATACATACATACATACATACATTCATACATACATACATATATGCATACATACAATGCATACATGCATACATACATACACACATACATAAATACATGCATACATACATACATACAATGCATACATGCATACATATATCCATACATACATACATACATACACACAATGCATACATGCATACAATGCATACATGCATGCATGCATACATACATGCATACATACATGCATACATACAAACATACATACATACATACATACATATATGCATACATGCATACATATATACATGCATACATACAATGCATACATGCATGCATGCATACATACATACATACATATACACATATATGAACACGCACATAACCATAATCATATTGGCTACTGACCAACCAATTAGGCAAACATAATATTAGGATCAAACTTTTGTGCTCTGTCAAGGTTGACAGAGCACAAAAGGAGGAACCCTAAAGGGACCGAGGTCCTGCTAGCAGGGCCTCGGTCCCATTACAAAGTAATAGCACGGTTACATAGCAAGAAACATATATACATACAAACATACATACATACAAACATACATACATACATACCAACATACATACATACAAACAGACTTGCACACATACATACATATACTATCATACATAAAGAAACACAAACCTACATACATGCACTTCTTGCATAGATACACAAACATATATTCATGCTTTTATATGCATGCTGTAGAAACATTCATACACTATACACTTATACATATACATTGGATCTGTACATATAATATTTATTTAAAACATTAACAAGCGAGCATGACTATATATTTATGATACACGGATGGATATATATTTTCGTCATACCCATTCGTTTATATAAGGCACAAAATACTTCTGACGTTTCGTCTTGGATGCTGTAGCGCCATTAATCATTCTCGAGTACATTTGCTACAGTTTAATACATTCGATGTACAGTTCAGATATCGACGAAGATATCACTGGACGCGGTCCAAGACGAAGAAATTGCCTCTGCCCCGCATATACGGGTATCTCGGAGTTCCCCATTTCGCATTCCGGTCATTTCTGATGACTCTATAAACGTTAATGGCAGTCAGTGTAAATGTAAGTGTAATGCAATGTAACCGAATACAGCTAACCTGATGAGTAGAAATGCGGATTCGCATTATCTTCCACTTAATGTCATCCTACCTAATGCTACGTTTCTTCATCTACAGAAGCCAAAAGTTCTTTAAATTAGCATTTCCCTATCGACGCAACTTGGTACATAGACTCCGAACGTACATGTCATCTGTTATCTGTCGACGGGAACCCGTTGCTTGGTTCCACGCTTGTGCGTGGGCCCACAAGTGGTGACTCTCTTGATCTTACTGAGCATAGTTTTGCTAATAGACGTATTTTATTCGATCACCATGCCATGCATTTAACATCATCTAGGACAGCGCAGAGAGCGACTCTGGATAAATATCTGGAAGGGGCGCTATATAAGTGCTCGATTATGTTACATTATGATTGCACCTTTCCCTTTTTAGCATTGTCTTTTCTAATTGTATATCATCATACCTTAAAAAGACATTATAATTTTAACAAAAATAAATAAGACTTATCAAGTCAGCTTGATCATTGAATGCAGTATTAGGGAGACCCTGCATGCAGAACTACTGTTCCTTTGGGTCCACCCATTGTTATTAACTGTACATCTACCATTGCATCATGTTTTTTACTATACTCCTGTGGTAACAATAAAGTTGATTGATTGATTGATATTGTTTCACCTTCCTCAAGCACCAGTATCCAGCCTTGTCAAAAGTTAAATTGCCTTACCTCGTCACATCCTTTATACTTACCCCTTTCCTTACTATATCCCACTCCACCTTGTCTTATCTTACCGTAATTTCCTTCACCCTGCTTTACCCTTCTTAACCTCACATTGCTCTAAATTCCCTGACCTATTTGACCTCACCATATCTGCCTATAGGGCCTATCTGTTTCTCGAGGCGTCAAAAATGATTGATATCATCATCTGTCATCCACTCTAAGATCAACGGCCTTGCTGCAAGAGCGCTAGATAAGTGGTCACCATGGCAGGGAACCAGTTCGGAGCTGCGAGAGGTCACAGCAGTGACCCGGATGATCCTTCAATCCGAAGATGGATATGTTGACTGGTTCTTAGGAATTCATGGAATAAAGGAAGGAGTGAAGGCATGAGAAGTGGGCGCAGATGGACTTGGTCCTAGTCACGGACGTAACGGAATGGGTGACCGGGTTCCTCTAATTGTTCCCCGATAGGAGAGAAGCTGCAAGGTGAAGGGATACAATTAAGTATGCGAAGGGAGGATGGTTTGTGGGGGTTGAATTAAAGAGACGATGGAATGAATTAAAAAGAAGGTGAGAGAGCGTAGGAATAGGCAAGTAAGAGAGGAAGCACAGGTGGGAGCGTGTCAATGATGGAGGCTGGGCGGATGGGACGAATTAGATGGAAGGTGAAAGAAGGAGGGAAGAGGCAATTAGGAGATGGAGCATAGGTGCTATCAGCCCAGTGATGGAGACCGTATTATGCCATTGGAAAGGTAAGAATTGTTGAAACTAATTTCTGTTGACGTCAATGGTCTTTGTTGCCATAAGATGTCCTCAGACGATGGAACAACCACCAGAATGCAATTGCTGAAGAAGGGAGAAGTGCATTGAAATGATGAACTGAAGGAATAACGAGGATATAAGTTATGGTGAAGGGGAGTAATAGAGAAAATATATAAGGACGGTTTGAAGAAGACAGAGGAATGAGAGGAACGTCAGAGGGTCAAAGAGAGACAGATGAACGAGAGAGAAAGACAGAGACAGAGATAAAGAGAGAGAAAAGGAGACAAAGAGAGAGAAAAAGAGACAAAGAGAGAGAAAAAGAGACAAAGAAAATAGCAGAGAGTTAATAGTAGTAGGAATTTGAATAAACTATTACAATTGACCAATATTATTTTCAATTCACCATCTAATAGGTTATAAAAGTATTATAAACCTATAATTAGGTTACAAAATCACCAAAAATCACAACAACCCACATCATGGTTCTAATACCAACCAAATAGGCCATCATAAAATTGAAAAGTGAGCCACAATTCATGCACAAACCAAAGGCCTTGGTCAAAGTGTCCGCCAATAGGTCAAAAGTCACGGGAATTTACAATAGTTTCGATGATGAGTCATCACCTGGCCACCAAGTCTTCATTATCAACCCAGGATTTAAATGACTCAGGATAACCCAACCATTTCACCAGCGACTTGTTTCTCCGTTTCCTGATAACTTTTTCTATTCCAAATATTTCTTGAGTAGTCTTCTGTAGCTCATGTTCGTAAAATGAGCCCTATATTTCCTAACCATTATAATCAGTGATCTTATAAGTTGGTGATCCGTGTATTGAATCTTTGAAATTGTGAAGATCTCTTCCGTCCATCTCGGTGAAAAAACTTTTTCAAAGATGTTCTTCTTCTTCGTTATTCCAAATTTATCACCGGTAGAGATCTTGGAACTGTCACCATATACGAAGGAGACTCATTATGTTATTTCGATTACCGCGTCAACGAATAAAACTTGAATTCCATTTTAAGAATATTCTTCGATATTATAAAATGGAATTGAATAAAGCAGACACTTATCGCCTTCAGAAAATATCTGAAATTCAACAGGAAATCTTACGAGAACGTGAAAAGAGAGAAATAATCTGTAAAAAATATCAAAAGACTGTTGACGTAGTCGAAGCGTTGGGAGGTTTGTTAACCCCTACATCTTCAGGACTCGCCGCATTAGGCGTAACTATTCTAAGTACTGTGGTAGCCGCACCAGCCGCGACAATCGTGGTTTCATTATCCGCGGGCGCTGGAGCATTATGTTTGATATCTACCTGAATCAGCCAAATATTATCGCTGCGGCAAGAAAAACATGCAAAGATCAGAACTATAGATGAAGGGAAACTAATCGATCAGCGACCTTGTTTCGAAAGCCTTAGATGATAATAATATCTCAGACTCGGAATATTTTGTTATTCTAAGCGAATTCGAGAAATATAACGAGATGAAGGAAGAAGTTAGAAGTAAAAGCAAAACCTGCATAGATGAAGGGACAAAACAATCGTTCCTTAGGCAAAACAAATTGAATACAAAGTGAACGTAAATTTACGTTTTTACGTTTTACGTTTTATGTTTTTACGTTTAAATGATATGTTTCCAAGTTTAAAATGTCGTTTCTAGAAATTAAAGACCCAGCCAAACGTGATTTTATCGTTGAGAACTTTCTCCAGACGAAGCAAAATATTAGACAAGACAAGAAGCAAAATATTAGAGTAAAATATCCGAGAAAATAGGGGACATTGGGCTTCAGCGAAAATTGATAAAGGCGTACAAACCGATAATCGACTCGCAGTCTGGAATATCCAAAGAATTAGGAACTATGAAAGAGAACTCTATGGCGACAACTGCCGCGCTTCGAGCATTGCCAGCCTCGATATCGTCATCGTTGAATGCGATTCAATTCCCAAAAATCCATCGATAGATGTGTTCGAGGATGATCCCGTTTCAGATATTAGAATCTTGGAATTAGATGATATAGCAATGAAATATTTAAAAGAATACGCTACAAACAAGAAGTCGACGGATACGACCTTCGGAATATACTCTAAAGATGGTCGATTTCACATCGGGGACAGCCCAATCACGATCGAAGGTGATGATATAACTATCGGAGATGTTACCTATAAGGGAACTCCGAGAGTTTGGGAGTTATTGACAAGGGCAAAACCAGACAAGAGGATATACGACATAAACGATCTCAAAGACTTGAGTGAGATTTTGAATGTGACAAACGCAATCCGTCAACCTGAAAATTCGAACAACCCAAGTCGTCTAGCAGCGAAAAATATAGGGAAATCATTAAGCCAATATGGGAAGGGAGGTTCTCAACGGACGAGGGAGTCGTAGTTCTTCCTCAAGATCCTAATGCGCTAGTGGATATGTTAATTCATCGATTCGCTAGCTTCAGAGCGAGAAATACGGGATTAAGAGACGAGATAGTCGGTATCTGCGATGAGTTACTTCGACAAAATGTGATAAATGGGTTAGAGTATAAAAATTCAATGATACAATTATAAAATGATTGTCATAACTAAGAGAAGATTTACTAAAAGATACGTCGTAGGAGGCTCTGGAATATTTGACACGGTATCAGGATTATTAAAACGAATGTTATCCTCGAATGCGGCGAGACAGGTAGCAACAACCGTATTAAGTGCTGGGATAGACGCTGCAACGCAGATTGGTAAAAAGGCCATAGATGTTGGTAAGACCGTTGCTATCAATGCTGGAAAGCGATTGGTGGATAAAGCAGCGGCAGAGATGTTTAATCCACCACCGCCGCAATCAGCCGTACTCAGCCAACAGAGCAAGGACGCGTTAAAGGGTTTAATATACCCCAACGGAGATACGAATATAAATAATTTACCTTCACGGTAACGGTGGCGCCGTGTCGATCCAAGATCTGGTGCGTGGATCTGGAATGAAGTTGGCTTAAATATTTTATTGCTATATTTAAAAAAATGCAGTCAGATATTCCAAGATTTACTGAAAATACTATAATAGATGAGACAGTTGAGAGATACGAATGGCACGAGTACGAACCAGAGGCGGGGGCGAATCTTGACAGCTCTGGGGAAATTCGCATAAATATCGAACTTCAAGATCTTTTCAGCCATCCAGCTGAGTCAGACCTGCTTTTCGAAGGCAGACTGACTAAAGCGGGGGAACCTTTTACGCCGATGCCGATGATGTAGCTTTAGCCAACAACGGACTCATGCACCTCTTTATTCAAATTTTTTATTCCCTATCGAATCAAGAGATTGAAAGCGTGTTTCATCAGGGACAATCCACAACTATGCTAGGGTTGCTGATATTATCCCAACGGCTTTGCTCTGGCGCAAGAACTTAACCAATTATGGACTAAAGATACAGCCGCGACTGCTGTTAGAGCCGACAACTCTGGATTCTCTATAAGGCAGGCGTATCTCATTCAGAAACCAACTGCAAAGGGCACATTTAGTTTCATAGTACCTCTGAAGCACATTTTTGGATTCTGTGAAGATTACGATAAGATAGTCTACGGCATGAAGCATACTTTAACTCTCGTTCGCAAAGCCGACAACGATGCTATTTTCAGAGCAAATCTTCCAGCAGTTGCTGGTAAAGTCAACATCAGTAAAATTTCGTGGTTTATGCCGCATGTGATTCCGTTCAATATGGAAAAAATGCAGCTGTACAAAACCATCGAATCAAAGGCAACGTTACCAGTAGCCTACCGAGCTCATCTTTGCGATACCGTAGCGGTTACTCACTCTACCACATTCAGTTGGCCACTTAGCGTAAAGACATCAACGGAAAACCGAGGTATATTATCGTTGGATTTCTAACGAATCGAAGCGCCGATCAACAAGCTAATCCATCAATTTTCGATCATTGCGATATTAAAAACATTTACGTGATGATGAACCAAGAAAGATACCCAGCAGTCGATTACAACCTATCATTCCTGAATCAGCAATTTTCGAGAGCTTATAGAGACGCCGCGACCTTTAGCGAGAAATTCTATGGGATGGATCTGCTCTTGACTCAGTGCAACATTACTCCGGCTGATTACAAAGATTTATATCCGCTGTTCGTTTTCGATGTAAGTAAACAATCAGGGCGGTTAATGTCATCTGTCGTAGATATCCAGATCAAGGCTACTTTCAATGCTGCGGTGCCGTTTGGAACGGTAGCTTATGTAGTTGTCATTTCAGATAAATTGCTAAACTTCCAATCAGACGGTCAGAAGATGAGCGTTGTATATTAAAGAAAAAATTTTTTATTATAAAAAAATTAAACTCTTACAACTGATATCGCTATTAAATGAAAATGGAATAAAGCCGAGTTCTATGAACAAACCAGAAATGTTAAGAATACTACCTGCGAAGGGTATATTATCGGAATCAGAACTGAAGGCGCCGGTGAAGAAGAAAAGGGAGGTGTAACCCGAGTACGAGCATCTAAAAACGATTCGAAATAATCCCATACGCGTAGAGATTTTAAAATACCGACACGAACGAAACAGTCGTCTACCCTTCGTTGTATACGGCTGGTATGGCGTTAAAAGTCGGCGCGAATACGATACGTCGTTCCAACGGAAAAGTATGGAGAAAGAGATACGAGATTAAGATGTTGACATAAAGTTTTAGCCTGGCTAATAAATAAATGGGAACTCGTAAATTTATAGATTTCGAAACTTTGGAAGAAGACGTAGTTTACACAGTTAAAACGAAGCAATATCTGTACGTACAGTAGGCTATTTCTACCTGATTACGGTAGAGGCGACGGACGAGACGGAGTATTACATCAGCGTATTCGAGGCGCCATTGCTCGACAAGTTGCAAACGAATAAAGAGAACAAGACATTTACTTTTATAAAAACGAGGATAGAAACGGAACCGGGTTACAGCACGTCGTATTTCGTGGTATCTGGAGATAACGAAGTTGTTGATCTTGTGGTTTAGATTTTCAATGATGTTTCTCATTGAAAATCTTAGTCATCATACACGAATAACTGCATCACGCCTAATCCTGGCTTCCCCGGTTCAGCCAGGAGGCAATCTAACTTATAGGTCTGATAATCTATCTTATAGGTCTGATATTTTCCAACTGAATCGATTAAGAATTCTTGGTAAGTATTTCCTAAAGCGTTATTAAGCGTGTTGTAAATAACAACCCCTTGCCTTCATAATTGTATGTGAGTATCCTCCAGCCGGTTATCTTTTCGTTGTTTTTTTTATACCCCTCAAGCCAATCTTTCAGATTCTCACTGCGGTTGGGCACTTGATAGATATCCACGTTTCCATGGTTGCGCTAATCTCAGACACCCATTCTCCTTCTTCTTTGAATGCATGAAAGGCTTTGTTATGTGGAGATGAAGCACTGGCGTTCGCCTGAAAACCATAATTACTAGTGTCTTAAGTTAACCTCGGCACCTAACTGAGGTGACATTTTCTTCCTCGTGTGAGATCGGCCAGCGTTGGTTTCCACTGTAGCATGCAGACGGCAGCTGTTTCATCACCAGGACTCGTGGATATAATATGATATCTCCAATACGCGTAATTAGTTGAAGGGGGAAATGTTAACTTTATCAGAAGTCCAAACTGGAGGACATTCGTTTGAGAGGTTAGAATATCTACAAATACTATTCCATCGTTACTAGCTTGGACTTTCCAACTAGTAATTTCTTCGTTATCAGAACGGCCAGCGATGATGTAAAATTCCGACATTGATAGAGAAATGGTGTACTTCATCTGTATCCAAACATTTGCGGTTGTTTCGGAGACCCAAATGTCGGGGTAGTGAGAAGCGTTTTGAAAAGACCTTAACGGACTGAATTCATGACCGCGCACACTGCGAAAACTGCTAGCACTAGCTTCGTAAGTGAAACCGTTTATTATCGTTGTATAAGACGTCATGGTTGGAGTCGCTGTCACGAATGCTCTCAGGTAATCGCTGGCAGAATTATTCGTTATCGCTTGGTTGACTAAGGCTTCGACTTGTCCAAAGCTCGCAGCCTGGCTGGCTAAGACTGGTGGATGAATGTCAGTCTTTAAACCTTTTATCGAGTTGCCGCTCATTTCCAAATCACCCTTCATTGCGTTCGTTCCATCTTTTTGTAGAAATGTATTACTCGCTTGAGATAGAGTAACACCTCCAGAAATAATTTTTTGCATTGATCCAGTATCGGTTCGTCCAAATTTATCAACAGACATCTTATATATATGTATATTATTATTATTATTTAATACAATTCGTTTACGACTTCTTTAAATTTACATCCATCGTTGATCGTCTTCTTCAATACATACAAATATAGATGACCGCAAAACACTTGGCCGTCTGGTTGTATTCGTTCGCTGTTGTAAAACAGCGGTCTTTGTATATAGTTTATCAATTCTGTAGGCGGAGGTAGTAAATAACTGTCGAAATATATCTAATCATTAGCACGCTTGATCCAACACGTCCAATGCGTTCCTTTACCGTCCGAATCATCGAGATTAAGGATGCCACATTCGTTCGCTCTCGGCCTCTTCGGCAACTCGTCTCTTAGAAAAACTCCTCTGAAATTATTTAGATTTAGTTTCCTCGCTGCTTCGATTAGATCAACGTTCGACAAAGCAATATTAGGTAGCGTTACACCTTCGACATCGATTTGTTTAACACTCATTTTATATTAGAGAATAATGTCCATATGCTAAAGTGTGGACTCCATCTTGCTGAATCACTCGTTTATCATCTTCCGCTGAGAGGGCTATTTTGTTTATTTCCTCGCTGTAGACATCGTGAAGATGCGATCGAATGACATTCATCTTTCTCAATTGTTCTCTCTTGGTGAACAAGCAGTCTTTGTAATCTTTGTGAGTGATTGATTTCTTAACGACATTCTTCCTGACACCTTTACATTTCTTGTGGTCCACTCCAGCCATCCGGTACGAATACAGTTTCGATCTTAAACCTACAAACTCTTCGATCTATTTACCAGCTGCTTCATCTTTGAACATGCTAATGACCTTTTTGTTGATGCCAGTTACTATACCAGAGGGATGGTCTTTAGGATAGTCGCTAGTATCGAACCTACCTCTAATGTCGGGTGCTATATCGGCGTAGAAGTTTTCGGTATTAATTTCATAGGCTACAGAATCCGTATCTGTAAAAAGTAACTTTGCCCTATCTTCGAACTTTTTCTTCATGTAATTAAAATGAAAATCGTACATTATAGTTTTACTCAAGTCTAAAATGCACATACCAAGATATATAGGCTTGTTGTAACATAGCTTCGTCCGTTTCATGTGAATGGAGATTAGGTTTTCATCAAAAACAGTTCGAGTGTCGTAAATTGCTGCTAGCTTAATAGCTTCCTTCTCATTACACACCAATTTTATATCTACACGATTCTCAATATTCTCAGACGTCTTGCCAAAAACTCTATTGTTCATTAGTTTGAAAAAGTCTTTTTTGAAATCGTTGGTGGCTCTGGTCCTCAGATTAGTATTTAGATCTATATACTTTTTCAGCCAAACACTTTCTTCAAATTTAATTCCGCGATGAATTTTCATTATCTTCAAACCCAAACTTGCATACTGCTTTAAATTTTCGTAATGGACTATATACTTTACTTTATTACACAGGTTTGGAATGAGTTTTGACACATCAGATTCGTTGGCTTTAACACTCTGTGGAGCAAGAGGATAGTCGTTGTAAAGATCGTGCAATTCTCTAGGATATTCCAAATCGACTTCTAATATACATGGTGAAGATCTCCAATCGTTTAGCTCATCGTTACCCATCCACTGGAACCCATGAGTTGGTAGATTCTTACACATTGCCCATCCGTACAGGTTGTTCGCGTCTAAATAGGTTATAAATGTTGAAGGCTTGCTATCGTCAAACGCTTCTCCCATTTACTTATTGTTTGCCTGTCCATAACGGTGCGAAATGGTGCTAACACCACCTCTTATTCCATGTTTAGACATTAGTATCATAAAGTAGTCACTCAACAACTCTAACACTACTCCAATCAACTTCAATGCGGCATCCCAAGCAAGACCTGGCGAAGTATAATACCAGACGGGATCTAGGCCATAGTTCTCACTGCATACATCTCTAAAATTCTCAAATACATCAGCAAGCAGGAGAATATCAGTAACATTTTATAAATCGTGGAATTCTCTCAACGTCTTGAATCCGAATTCTTTCCATACCATCTGTGCATGGTTGTAGTCTTCGTCACTAATAACTGAGTCGTTAAGTATTGAGTAGAATGCTGACTTTGGTGGTAGTTCTGTTTCGTTCAGTCGCTCGACGGAATCAACATAATCGTAAGAAAATAATCCTTTTCTAAGCAAGAGATCGAGCTGATTACCAGAATAGTGTTTGCTTATATTCTTACACTGATCTTTGCTCAGGTTCTTCGATAGAGCGTCGAGGCTCGAGGCCATAAATCTAAAACTATCCATGAAACGTAATTCTCGTTTGACAGTTTTTAACTTATTTTCTTCATCTATAAAATCATCAACTACGACTTCTCTACTGAAAGAGATATATTTTTCTTCGTTGCTAGGAATGCAATTAATCTTTTCGTTATCATCACCTCGTAATTTCTTTACGAATAGATGACTGTCGTAACCTAATAGATTATAGAACAATACTGGGGAAAACTTGGGAACTATATAATTAAGAATACAATTCTTATGAGCGGCGCCTCTATATTTTCCAGTTAAATGGCAATGGTCTCTAACTCGATCTTTAGCCAGTTCGTCTTCGCATATATGACAAACGATGGCGGAATCGAATAGCGCCTGTTCTTTCTTTCCAAATATCATTTTCTTAGGAAATTTAAATCGATCATAGATATCTTTTATGTTCTCTATAAGACTGTCTACGAATATCTGAGCTTCATCATCGTCTTCGCTCTTTGCTGTGAACTGTGAATTTGAATATAGGCCATCGCAAAACATTTTATATAATAGCAGAAAGAACTTGGAACGTGTTTTTGATATCTGTTGGTGTAAGACATTCTGGGATCTGGTTGACAAGTGTCTATAGGTTTAATGAAAGATTCAAAATCAGAGAACACGACAAAGGGAACTCTCATCTTTCGATAATAATTTTTTAAACTCAGCATAGTTCCTGGTTCTGGAAGTACTATCTTTTGAGCAGCATGTTGGGAACAGTACTCGGTATGTTTATTTAATGACTCTATATTTCTATATCCTATCAAACATCTTTTACAATAATGCATCGAATTGCATGAGTTTTCTGTGTGTCCGCCATCAATCTGTAAAAGTTCTTTATCCAACAATAATGCATCTTTTCTCCATCAGAAATAAGTGATAGATCTACACCGATATCGCTCTCGTGCTTCGATAAATATAGTGGGAATAGGTAAACATCTTTCTCGTGACCGAAAACATTAATACTGATATTATTATTTCTCTCAAGCTTACTTATCACGATAGCATCTGCTGCGACTGGGAATTCAATGCAGGACCAATCAAGTTCCTCAGATTGTTTTATTAATTCTTTCGTTATTCTTTCCGAATGTTCGTCAACAGGGTTTGAGGCTTTTGTTACACACCAGTTGAAGCATTCTTTGTCTTAGTTTTTCATGTTAACAATAGCCTTTTTACTCGCTAGACATTTCGGTAGTGGAATGTAAGAACTACCCTTCAGCGGTTTATAAGCAACCGTGTTGATTTCTAATTTTTGAACCGCTCTAAGTCTCCAGTTACTACCTCGCATCTGAAAGGCTGTCATAGACTCTAGGATTTTATCTTTCGCATTGTTGCAAATTTCGCTCGTATCGGTGGAGTCTAGAACCACCTCAGTCTTTGAACGAAACGGAAAATCCTCGGTATCTACTTGCCCAGATTTCATATCACTAGGCTCCATTGTGCAGGTAAGGATGAAATTAACCTTAGTCTGTCGAATTGTAGTCAACAAGTCTACCGTCTGTGTTTGAACGGTGTCAAGAAAAGATGTGGCGTCAATTCCGTTTGCTCCTTCGACCGTGTATTGTTTCGTGAAGCCCTTGATAGCTGCGGCCGTCTCTTTTATTTCGCGTGTTTTGATAAGAATTTTACCGAATATAGAATTCACTTTGGCTTTCAGTGCTTCTATCTTCTCGTTCACCTTTCTCCTTGGTTCTTCAGCTATGTACCCTTCAATCCACTTTGCGAATGTATTAATAGCAGACTTAGTCTTAACGAATATTTCTCGTGCTGTCGTAGCCGGCATGGGAACGAGTGTTGGAACTCTAATGTCGGGAACGGGTGCGTCCATCAAACTAGCATTGGATGAGATTGGAACAAAATGTGAGGGAAGTGTCTGAGGCACATGAGGTTGAATTTTAGCAATCAAATCCGCTTTTCGTAGCCGTGTATAACCTACAATTCCGCTCTGTTTCGCAATTTTTCTTAATTCAATAACAGTCTTTCTTGTGTATTCCATTTTATATTGTGTTGGCATTCCTTTAAGTGAAGAAGGAAAAATATTTTCATTCATTTTATATATGAAAGAATTTTTGTTTGTTTGTTGAGCAATGACTCATCATCGAAACTATTGGAAATTCCCGTGACTTTTGACCTATTGGCGGACGTTTTGACCAGGGCTTTGGTTTGTTCATGAATTGTGGCTCATTTTGTGGTGGATTATTTGGTTGATATTGGAACCATGATGTGGGTTGTTGTGATTTTTGGTGATTTTGTAACCTAATTATAGGTTAATAATGCGTTTTATTACCTATTAGGTGGTGAATTGACCATAATATTGGTCAATTGTCCTAGTCTATTCAATTTCCTACTACTGTTAATATAGGGCCATGTTAACCAGTAGGCTCAATAGCCAACGAACCTTTCAGACGCCTACCATGACTAAAAATAAGGTATTAAAAAAAATAACTGGTGAAATTTGACGCTGGAAGTGATGATCTAGGAACACAGAGTGCCAAGGGCCGACGGAGATCGACCATGGGAGGAGATCAAGAGAGTGAAAGAGATAGGTTGCACAAGAAGAGCTGAGAGAAGTAAAGATATATTGAAGAAAACCGGGCAAAAATCTTTTAGGCCAAGGATTGAAAGATAGGAAAAGTGACTTGGATGAAAAGCAAAATAGCGAACTGTAAAAATAGCTATTTTTCGGAATTTATGGGCAAATCAAAGGAGTAGTGAGACAACAAGACGATTTATGTATCGTAAGTTCCTGTGCAGTGTGCATGTAAAAATAAGCACTCATCTATTTGCAATGTATGTAAGGATGTATGTACATTGTATGTATACATGAATGAATGTATGTATCTTCAAATGTATGTATACAAACTTTCAATTCTGAGCACCGTTTGTATAGTATTATATTACGCTGCATCAAAGAAGGTAAATAAGTGGACGTTCGAACTCTCACCAGAAAGACGAAGTTGACGACGACGAGGATGGCCTTGGTGCAGAGCGACCGACAGCACTTGCACTTTGGCGTCGGGCACCTGTCAGCGATGACGTCATCGCCCGGTGACGTAGACCGCCGACGCCGGCGGACAGCAGCGAATGACCCACCGGCGCACACCTCTGCGCATGCGCCCTCCGGCGACTCTCCTCCTCCTCCGACAACGACCGTTCCCAGCATTCCGAAGCACTTCCGGAAGTACTTCAGACATCCGGTCACGTGACCGCAGGTCGGTAGGCTGTCGCGGATTATCCGCAGCGCCCCCATGCGGTCGGAGGGGTAGCGGAAGTGGGCTTCGTGCGGGGAAATAACGCGGCTGGGTGAAGTTTGAAACGGAAGTGGAGGGATGGGAGAATCCGGAAGGAAGTTGGTGGAGTTAATCCGCGCTCTGTCATCTAGGGAAGAGAGAGGCGATTAGGATGATCCGGTGAAGAAGCTATTAAAGGCAAATCGTTAACATTAAGTTTTTCCCTGTTATGTACACCGTCCAAATTTGTCTCAGGCTATTAAGATTCACCCCTCTTCCTCTTTGGCTGTCTGTATGCCTGTGTGTGTGTCATTATGTCTGTGTATTGCTCTGTTTCGTCCGTCGATGTTGTTGTACTCTGTCTAGCTGTCACTGTCTTTATTCAATTTGTCTCTCTTTCTCTACAGCTCTCCGCCGCTTTCTCTGATGACGATGATAACAAGAACAACTAAGATCTAGTAATGTAGTAGTGACGTTAATAACGCCGACCTTCATAACGATGATGATGACTATGATGATTATGATGATGATTCAATGATAATGATGATAGGCCTACTATGAGAATAATAAAATGAAAATTATAAACTCTGTGAGGAATTAAGGGTTAAGAGCCACTTTATTGATGCAGGTAGTCATTCCCGTAATTGTCCATCACCCATGATTCTCTCATCTATGCATAGCACCCGACAAAAGACAATATGACAGATGATGTCGTCAAAGCCTAGCTATTAGTCTTACACGACCACAGCGCCAATAAGATAGGAATAAATCGCATCGGGTGGAAAATTCTGCGGTATTTTGCGCGAGGACATGCCTATCAAAACCATTTAATTCTATTCTATAGTATTATGTTATTCTATTCTAAAACTATCCAATCTTACAATAAGCTTTTTAAATAACATTTCCTTAACTTCACTTAGTTTACTTGACTTTACCATGCCATAGCTTACTTGATGCTACGATGTTGCATAAGATGGATGTAAAACTTGATGACGTTACAGTGTGGCCCGCTGTAAGGCCATCAGTCAATCGATTTAATAGTAGATTTAACAATCGATTTAATGATTTAATAATCGCTTTAATACAACATTGACAGTTTTTAAATTTTAATAAATGTTTAATATGCAACAGAATTACAGCATTCTGAACTATTATTGTCATTATTAGCATCGTCGTCGTCGTCGTCGTCGTCGTCGCCATCGTCGTCATCGTCGTGTTCATCATCATCCGAAGAGAGACAGAATCATTTTATTATTATAATCATCATCATCATCATCGTCATCATCATTATTATTATTATTATTATTGTTTTTATTATTATTATTATTGTCATCATCAATTATAAATTTATTTATATATTATTTTTATTTGTATATTATTTGTATTGTTGTTATTATTGCTGTTATTGTCATTATTTATTTAATAGTGACTTATATTGCGCCGGGGTACAATGCTTGAGGCATCAACAGATGGAAATCCGGAGCCAAAATGTAATGAGAACAGTCTTTGACACAGTAACACTTCTGCACCTTTATCCACGCAAGACAGTGAAATGAGAAGTTCATAGACTGCAAGGAGGGATTAAGGGAATTCTTAGTGGCTGATGTAGAACAGGAGTTACGCAGGAGTGCTCGTTATATAGGTCAGGCAGGTCACGTATTCAAGCTAGGTTTAGCAATACATTTAAGGTAAGGTTAGATGTATATTGTGATGTTATTCAAATCTTCGAAAATTTCTCAGCGCTCACTAGGCGCTGGGTAATTTTAATCAATGCTATTATGAAAAAATATTTTAAAGAGAATAATGTTTGAGGTCAACGCCCCATGCGCCGATACTTGAATCAGAGGCATTCGCATATATTTTAGGGGCTATAAGGCAACTATGGGGTTGAAGGAGCATTGAGTTAAAGCGCAGACATAATAGCAGAAATTCAAGAACCAAAGAACATCTCCTCACAGGTAGCATTGCCAAGCAATCAAGTATTACTTCCACTAGACTGTCGTAATACAACAATTACGAATTCCATCACCATAGGAATAGTTTTATAATTTTGCAATGTTCAATTTTTAAAACATAGCTCAATATAAATTTCCAATTTACTCAGAATTTTCCAAAATAGAAATAATCAGCCAAGCGCTTACCGTAAACGGTGCAATGAGCTCTATATTTTAGAAATATCAGACGGCGGAGCATTGGATCGCATCGCAACGAAGATCGCGCGAGATTTGACGAGATCTCGCTACCGATTTATTTGATATGCTTCCGTTCGATGCGTGAGCGCGAGACCCGGATGTCGCTAGAGTTGTGATCTGGTCAGACGCAAATGGCGCCCTGAGTATTGCAGGTGCCAGCCTAAGGAATGCATCCGTGCTCAACAACTATGTCCACATGTATGTATGTATGTATGTATGAGGTAACCTATGTATACAGTTATATGTGTATACTTACGCATGTGCCTTTTTAAAACGTACAGGTGTATGTGCATTTACGCATTTGTAACTCGGGCACTGCTTGCAGTTCAGCAGTGCCAGTCCCAAGTCTGGGAGGAGGGCGACGCCAATGGGTATCTCTGTAATCACAGTGTCGTTAAACTGCAACTAAATACATGTATGTATACCATGATTGTGACCATTTGTGCATGTCATGCATGTTAGTAATTCATGAACGTGATATTGTACGCATGTATGGAGTTACACGTACATTCTATTGTAATTGCAATTGTAATGGAACAGTTTTAAAGCGACGATATATTAGAGGTGCCCCTACACGTGGCTGTGTCTTCCCTGACGAATATAGACACTGTTGCAGACGCCCTTGGAAAACTTTTATTGAAGCAAGAGAGGGAAGGTCGGCCTTTAATTACAGCGGTTCTAGCAGCAAAACGATGAGACTGGGCATAAAAATAATCGTATACATGTACATACGAGACAACCAAGTGGCGATGTGGATCGAGAACTGAAGGGAGAGCAGAATCTCGAGTACTACAATAGACCCTGAGATACTGTGAGGCAGTATAATTATATATTATGGGTCCATAATAATTTTACACACATGCTCACCTAAATCCATGCATACATACCTGCACACTCGCATACACTCATCCAAACATACATACCTGCATACATAAGCATGCATCTGTACAAATGGGGCGAGTCCATTACGCTGGTGACGTAATACAAGGTGTACTTTACACGTCATCCCTTTGATGTAATTTTCCTTTATGTTTTCTACGAAGAGTGTTGTCGTGGAACTCTGTATAGAGTCTTTAAAGTCGACAAAGGCGCAACTCATATGGCTGATCACGCGTCAGGTGTTAAAAAAGCGAATGAAGACTGGACCATAATGCAATTGCCTGACTGGAATCAAAACCCCGTCGTCCGCAGCCTATAACCGGTTCATTTGAAGTGAGACCTAACGCTGACGGAGCAAATAAACCTCACTAACAGATAATGTTGTGACCAGTTGAGCCATACGCTGGTCATTCGACGCAATCCTTATTAACACTGAAGTCGGTTGCTTCTACTCACCCATCATGTTGCTTTTACAGTAAGACCTATTGTAATTCTATCTTTGGTATTCTGCATCACCTAAGTTTTCTTTGTCCAGATCTAAAACCGTCTTTTACTGCGCTGCGAGCGTCTTAACCACGCTCGGATATATACAGATATATACACGTATATAGCGCAATATATTTTATGGGTTCCTGCTGTAACTTCATCGTGCTAATACATGTCTGAATAGTTATTATTGTTGGTACTTATGCAAAAATACATCAAAGGGCTTTATGTTATTGTTCCAATCTTGAGTCAGAGGCTGTCATCGTTGCGCTCTCCAGACTACGGGGATATGCAAGTACTATGTTTTCTCCAAATCAGCTCAGACTAATCGTGACTTATCATTATTTGCCTCTTACTCATGGAACAGTCTCACTGTTGTTTTTGACTGTTCGCATCATATAATATTTGAAAACTGTCTTAAAAGGCGATTATTCCTATCAGTCAGATAGTCGGAGGTAGCTAAACTGCTTCGCAGAAGTGTCTTCATACATAAATACATATACATTTGTACATGTGCGTGCTTGAATCATACATACATACGCCTTAAATAAGCACCTTGAATACATATTCTAATACATACACCTTCTGAATGTGGTTGCTTTGAATATTTATAATGCTGAGCTGAACAGATGTTCGTCAACTATGATTTGCATAGCTAATTGGTTGACCGGGAATCCGTAAGCAATGACACGTGTGGCGCCAAAATTATGCTGGTCGATTTGAACTGTGTGCTATATATAGTCAGGGCCATAACGAGGGAGGGGCCAGCGGGCCCGTGGCCCAGGGCGCAAATGTGGGAAGGGCGCAAATTTCAGGATAGAATAACGTATTATTCCATAAAATGCACTATTTTAAAAATGCGGGGGCGCCAGATTGATGCTAGGCACATGGTGAAATTATAGCTCGGTACGGCCCTGGATATAGTCGATTAATTGTGCTGTCAATGCACAAAACAATCAAGTTGTCGTTGATTACTGCAGGTTTCTCGTGTTTTAAAAGACAGAAGAAATAGTTGTCAAGCAGCAGTTAGCAGTTGAGGCAGAAATTGAATTGTGTGACAGAGAATAAGAGAGGTGACACATACATACATGCATACAAACATTCATACATTCAAACACATGGTCATATGTGTGTGTGTGTTTGTGTGTGTGCATGCAACACCGGATTTGCTCGAAACAGACTCAATTTACACAGTACACTTAGATAACATGAGTTTCACGAGTGCTGTTATCATATCCTTGGATTCTACCTGTGTCTGGCCGTTCGGTTGATCGAGCGAATAATTTCCGGCAGGTAATTGATATCGCGCCCCAAATAGGTCGGATCTAAAGATCACAAAACGCATAAACATTTGATCACCGTCGAAGCTTCTACGCTTCGCTAGATGACGCGTCTGAATCAATCGGGCGTGACTTGCCTCCGATGAAATCGTGATTTTGGGTCGATATAGTTTCTCCTTTGATATCTTCCGTTGGTGTTTTGACATAGACCTACAGCTATATTTAGATCTGCTGTAGACACAGTTTAAAATTACGCATGTTCTGTGAAGTATTTGCAATTCGGAATTGATGATTCCGGTTGGGTATTATCAATACAACATAACTAATTAGTTTACTGTGAACAAACTAAGCATTACAGAACGAATTATATTTTATTTGCATCTCATCGCAAACCCTTAACTGAAATCAATAAGACCCTAAAGTTAAATAATATTTCCATACCTAGAGCTATCTCTTCTAAGTTCCTTGGCGTTTCATTGACCAATCACTTAACTGGAAAACTCACATTGATAACATTTCAGCGAAAATTGCAAAAATCTTGTATTGCTTATCTCTTTCCTTCAACTTTCCGCATCAGCCTTAATTAATCTCTTGTTCACCCATGTCTAGCTTATTTTAATAATCTCGCAACACTTTATCGAGCGACATATAATCAAGCGACACTTACTCTCAAATCACAGCTAGCATTATTAATTTCTGTGAGGACAAATATTATGTTTTTTTAACTACAAGTCATATTAATGATAAGATTGCGGTTTCAATGGAAGCGAGAATCCTTACAACATATTGATTTAACTATAACTCGTTTAAATTAGTAAAAGAATTGAAAAAAGAATCTATTAAACCAGAAACTGGAACGGCAAAAAATTAGACTAGGAGCAAGGCTGATGCAAGAATCTATATACAACAATCCAGCTTCGAGTTAAACAATATTATTTTGATCATTCTCGCTTCCATTGCCCGAGTATTCCTTCATTCATTCATCTGCTCATTTAACTTTCTTTTCAATAGTCCAGCTATTATATGAAAATAATTATTTCATTCATCCAGCTTCTTACTAAAAATGATAAGATCTTATCATCATTTACGCCACCGTTGAACCCTACATGCTATCATCAATCCGGCTTCTAGTGAAAAAATAACTCTTTTCAACAATTGAGCTTCTAGTTAAACAGGAATATTTTAATCATTCCCACTTCAGTTTTTATGAATAAATCTATTCATCATTCCAGGTTCCATTTTCATCAATCCAGCTTTTATTTGATAGTGCATTTCATTCCGCTAACATGCTCAACTCCTAGAATATGCTCAGTAGCACGGGGAATGAGGATTGAAGCTCAAACAAAGGAATGCCGCCGTGGTTACATAAACAAATGACGTCATAACCCTACCTCGAGCTCATAGACGGCCCCTCTCTGAGTGACCTTTGACTTTGACTTAGGGGTCAGTAGGGGTGTACCTACAGTCTCACGGCTACCCGCATGTTGACCTTTGACCTAGACATGACTCGTGTATTATTTTGCACCAATAACCCTAATTGCACGCGTTATACTCCAAGGCGGCTGGCTACGGCGGCTACTCTACCTCTGACGTAATGGGGGGCTGGGGTAACCGACGTATGTCTTATTATGAAACGGTTGTAAGCACACTGCTATTGGCTGGCAGTGGCGTGGTAATTCGTGAATGGCAGTCCGTAAGCGAAGACTAAGGCTATAACCCTAGCTAGCATCATTCCTATTGACCAATGGTAGCGTGGGTGCCAGTGCATACATCCTATTGAATAATCATAAGTTTCCTTTGTTTTCCGCGACCATAACCCTATCACACACACACGAACGCACACCTACACACACAAGCGCGCACACACACGCACGCACACACACAAAATGCCAATAATAATATTAATAATAATATATTTCTAACCACTTGGTGCATCAGTATGCAAATCAATTGAATCTGCACTCAATCAAAAGATCAGTAGCGCCAGTTCAAATAGCTGATAGATGAGGGTGCCATTAAAATGCAGATAATTTTCAAAGAATTGAACCGAGATACGAAGGCGCTTTAGAAGCTTAGAGACTTTGGTATTTGTTTGCAGCATTCCAACCAAAACCTTTCTTAATTTCTTAACAAATTCAATGAACTAGCATTAGCATCTTTGAATCAATACACCTTTTTTCACTTACTTACATATTTATTTACTTATTACACTCGACATTTTTTTATATTTTTTTATATTTTTTTATATTTTTACATTTTTTTATAATGTGAAAACATAAGCAGACACAGGAAAGTAAAGTTTGATGCATTGAAACTATTATGTATTGTAGCGTGTTCTTGAAGCTCAAGATTTAGGTGGATTGAAGAAATTGCAAAAAATGTGCGATAAGTTGAAAAAATTAAGGTTTGTTACAATGAAACTGTAGAGTTTGATGTGTTGAGGAAGGTTGAGAAGACAGTAACTTAAGGTATTGAATCAATGTTGCGAGTGTGTAGTTGTAGAAAACTGAAGTTAGGTACATTGTTGAGGCTGTATATTGGAGTTTGATGTTGGGTTTTAAGAATTTGATGCACTGAGGTGAATGTAACAAGTACAGAATAATTGTAGGAAATGGAAGGTTGACACATTGAAGACGTTGTAGGCCCAATAATGTTCTATGATGTTGGAGTTTAAGGATTTGTTGGACTGAACACGATGTAAATAGTAGGAAACTGAATTTTGACGCATTCAATGTGTTGTATATTGAAGTTTAATGGGCATGCAAGGAGGAATGAACAATTGAAAACTATAAGTGAATCGATGGAGAGATGGGAGAAAGGGTGAGAGTGGGAGGGAGGGATATAGAGATGGAGTGAGGGAACTATGGGAGAGGTATTCTTGCAAAATGATGTCAAATTTACTTACAATTTGTAACTGAATTGTATATGTAGGCATTTAAAGACAAACTGATAATGCATTGAGAGTGGATTGAGATAAAATGAAGAAAGTTTGCAAAGGCATTGCATTAGAATCTGTGCAAATATTGTGTATAATATTAACATGCAAGATGCTGTTGGGGAACCAAAAACTAGTGAAATATATGTTTAATTGGAAATATGGTCAGATAGTTGGAGGGTAATGCATTGAGAAAGAAGAAGACGAGGAGGGGTGGCTGGAAGATAAATGAAAGAACAAACGAATGAGCGAAAAGAAGGTTGGAGAAGTGCATAGTTATTACTATTATTATTATTATTATTATTGATATTATTAGAATTATTGTTATAATGATGATGATCATCAACATCATCGTCGTCGTCGTCATTTTCATCATCACCGTCACCATCATCATCATCATCATCATCATCATCATCACCATCAGCAGCAGAATCATCATCGTCATCATAATCGTCACCGTCGTCGTTGTCATCATCATCATCACTGCAACCACCACCATCATTATCATCATCATACAAAATAAAATGATGATGATGATAATAATAACAATATTAGCAATAATGTTAATAGTCAACATAACCGTCATCGCCATCGTCTTCATCATCACTATCGTCATCACCATGATCATACATCATCAAAATAATCATCATAATCGCCATCATCATCACCATCCTGAGACATGTTGCTACTTGGAGCATTGCCGTTTCCATTGGGCTGTTGTTCAATTTGGTCTAAACCAAGATAGGCAGAGGTAGACCCATCAATTACTTCGGAAAAACATCTTTCACTGATGACAATATCTTTGATAGTAAATATTTACCTCACAGCATATGTTGTGACGTACCAAAGGTGAAATGGTATTTAAAAGTAGCGATAGTTTATCTTTACAGAATTCTATGCACAAACAGCAACAATCAGGAACTACAAAAATTATCTCTTAGAAAATTTTCAACCAAACGCCGAGTTCATCGATATCTTTTAACTGCATAACGGAAGAACAATGTCACGTCATTCAATGACAATATTCAAAACAGGATGAGAACGATGCCTTTTTGTACTTCACGAATTCCTTCGACGAAACCAAGTCTTCTAATTTTGCAAAGTGCCTTCGAACAGAAGACAGTGGCAAGGATCATGGAAAACGGAGGAGGTACATAAAACTTTATCTGAAGACTTAAAATTAATAATTGTTTTCAATTATAATAATACAAATGATGGCAGCTTTGCATTTATATCGAATTACATCTTGGAACATTTCAAAAGATAATTATGCCCTACCTCGCCATGTGCAAGTCATTGTATAATTATACAAGGGTAAACACAAAAGTGTACTACAATATTATTATTGACGTAATGTTGAGAAACTCTTCGCATAGAAAGTAGGTCGTAATAGCGTACTTTCACAACACACATGCATTATGAACATCACCATACCACGCTTATCTCGACCTGTGCCTAGCATTAATCTGGCGCCCACATTTTGTTGCCCATCTAAATTTTGACTATATCTGGCTTTCAAGGATTTGGAGATCTTATTGCATCTCTTTTCCTGGCGACTGACTATCCGCGCCTCAGATTCACATTTAGGTGTGACCTTGTGCGCGTTACAAATTTAATAATAATAATAATAATATAATCTTAAATGTGTTAATAGACATATTGTTTTTTCGAAGAACACATGTTGAATCGATAATTTTAGATGTTTTCTAAACAAATAAATGTAAACATCTACAAAAATAATAATATTCAAGTCAGCTAATTATTACCAAACTCAATTTTGGCCTAAATGTTTTCAATAAACAGACAATTCATGATTTCTGATGACGTAAATTTTGAATATATGGATGTTATAAACCAAAGTTACTAAACAACAAAACTGTATTTGTTTTTTATTCCCGATTTGTACTTCGAAAACTTAATCCTCCCAGCATCAATATCCAGTCAATGAATTCATCATTCTTCGAACGGTTTACTATCGTGAAGCGAGATTCAGAAGCACTCCAAGTTACTGCTAACTACTCTAAGATTCAGCAGTTGCCTTACCAGCTGAGAATGGTGTCTCACGGTAAGACAATATTCTCAGCTGATTCACAGCTGTTTTCGTGATGCGGAGTGTTTTTATAAATTAAATTTTTTTATAGATAAGGTCCTTCGTCGATGCTAATATTAAATGTAGGCGCAGCAAGAAGATGTGTCGTATGATGCAGAATACGTTTCCGAGAAATAGATGCCCATACGTTTTTACCAAGCTTTTGACGGATGGAACCACGGAGTCTGACTTCATATTTCACATAAATGTTCTTGACTACTTTGGTTGCCGTGTTACTTACGTTAATAAATCTTATTAGTTCAATAAGAATATTTTTGACACTTCAAGTACTATCAATTAAACATTTTTATTTAGAAAAGGTCTTTCGTCGATGTTAATATTTCTACGACTAAAGACTATTATGGCATTTTGCTCGAGCCAATATTAAATATAAGCACAGCAAGATGATGTGGTGTTACTATGATGCTGAATCCGTCTCCTAAAAATAGGCGCCAATCAGTTCTTATCCGGCTTCTGAGGAAATGAACAACTGAATCTGACTTTATATTTCTCTCAATGTTCTTGGTTACTTTAAGCCCTTTTACCTAAGTTAAAAGATCTTATAAATGAAACGCTATTAATTCGAAAAGCATAGTTTGATAAATCAAGTAGTATCAAAAATAAAGACATTCTGAACTTCATTTTTGTGAACTTGCGCAATAGGCGCCTGCGTAGGAAAATATTACCACACGAGAAACGAAAACGAAAGTGGTTCTGATTTGCGGCTTTCTACAAGTCACAAGAGAGGTAAATAAAATCCAATCACTATATTAACAACTTTCTCATTCTCTTATGACCACATAATTTATAAAATGATACTAAAAAGGAACGATAGGCAATTGTAAGTTTCAACAGATGTTATTAGGTCTAGTGAAGCTTGAACCATTGAAATTCATCGCCATTAATTTTGGTTGTTGAAAGCAGAACCCAGAAAGCCATTCCAGAGCGAAGGACTACCATTAAGAAGGCACGGCTCTGCCTGAGTGAGGTGACCTTGTTTAGTCGAACTGAGCTTGAGTCTATAGCATTTAGGGTGGGGCTACAGAACTCAACAAGGTGGGTAGAAACGAGTGAGTTCCAGCAATCAACGCCAGAATAAAGCAGTTATTTTATCTCTTGTTGTCTAGTTTAATTCGCTGCCTAAAGGTAAAGTCAGTGAAGGACGTCGCCTATAATTATTTTTGGGCATGTGCTTCAATGCTGGTATGCGTCAAGGATTGTGTGAATCTTTTCTTCCGACATTTTTTATTGATCGATTGTAGATAAAGAATGACGAGGCAACTGATTGGAAATATATTCCCGTCCGTTTGCGAACTAATTTTATGTGCTCAACTAATTGCATTTTTGCTGCTAATTTATTTTAAACTGATGGAATACTTCTTAAATATCAGATGTTACAATTTGCAGTTGGTTGCCATTAGATCGTTTGGCCCGTTGTCTAGTTTAATATCCTTTTAGAAACGAAATCATAAAACGAATTCGTTTTAGTCATTAAGATTAAGTTCGAGTTTATCAACGAGTGATCCAACAAACTAGATGTTTGGGAACTAGAGGGAGGTAGAATACATTAATTTTCTTAATGAAACGTTCAATAATAATTTTTTAATATATTTATTTAGAGGATAATCATCAAACGCAGCTGAACGAGACTAATGAACAGAAAAGTGCTCATTATCGTACGAAGGTAAGAAGACACAAACATGTAGGAACAACATTAACAGTCTTCGGCGATCTTAATAGAAGAGGCCATCGTGTCTGATGCGCTGAACATTTTACTCTGACCATTTCCTTCATTCTCTCTGTTCGACTAGCACCTGGCTCTCTGAACAACAGTTCTGACTCAGCGTATTATTCCTGATGGGGCAAAAGAGGACTTCAGGAACTGACGCACTTGACTTCAGCTGAGTGGAAGAACTTCACAAAATTAATATGGCATCGGATATCTACGGGCACTGTGCCCATGATGCGTGATGATGTCGATGATGATGATGTTTGTCATCTCGGCCCATTTAACAGGCTTTATAGTTTTGATAGCTACAAACTGCTTAAGCATCTTATAAATAAATACAATGATTTTTTTAGGACATTGTTTACTTCCTGACAACTAGGGTTCATTTGGGCTGTCGTTGCTCTCCTGGCCCATTTGATTGACTATTTTACCTCACAAAACAGTTTCTGCATACGCAGATGAGACGAATAAGAACACCACATTGTTTAAAATGTCTCTTTGAACTTGAAGATTTGAGAACAAGGAAAATCCTATCAATGTCAGCGGATAAACATTGTTTCCTTAACTATTGGAATTCAATTCCCACACTATTCTTGATTAAACATTATTGTAGCACCTAATAATATAGTTTCCCTGTGTTGACCTTGAATGTTTTAATATCAGTTGTATGATCTTCCACTGGAGCTATTGGACATTATTTTTATAAAAGTCCTATCTGCATTGAATATTGAGTACATCAACAGATCCGAGAGACGAAGAAGTTATCAGATGTCTCATATCAGTCGACGTTTGCTTTTATCGAAGAATTGTCAGACTACGGTTCAAGAAGACAATCTGGCGTTATCTGAAAGGTTAGATGTCTGCTAAGCATTACTGACTGCAAGCGATTACTTTGAAAACATATTAAATGTAAAATGAAAACTTAAAAAATTCAGTATCGTATGGCTTATGGTTAGCTAACTATGATCCAGGGTAATTGGAGCATTTTAATAATCTGAAATTCAGACTCTGAATGATATGCAAATCATTGAAGAAAAATATCCTCAACAAGCAGGCAATATTCGCACAACTAGAAAAGCGACCACTGGTGAATGGATCATTGTAAGCACATAAATGCCCTACTGAGAAGGCTAGCAACAGAGTTCCTGGACCATGTCGCATTGAAGATGACCAACGATGATGCAACCCTTCAGCATTCTCATAAATATATTGTTGGGAAATTTGCCTCCCCATGGTTGATTATCTGGAGGCTTTAAGTTCGTTTTTTTGTACTAGGCGACCTCTTTGAACCCTCAGATTACCGGAATATTTTGATACACTGAGTACCACTTTCGTCAAAAACGACCCCAACATGAATGTTATAGTAAGGTCTTCAATTTTTGCAATTTTATTAATTGTAAAGAAAATAAACATTCTCTGTCGCAGGACCCACAGAATGGAATAGTCTCCCAATTTCAGTCCGTCAAGCCACAACCGTTGCTCTTTTTTTCAAGACAAAACTGAAGACCTACCTATTCTCCCTGATCTATGACTAAGAATGCAGCCCAACTCTTTTGTGCAAAGCTTGTCTTGTCAAAGCGCTTTATAAATGCCTAGTTGTATTGTATTGTATTTTAGAAAGGTAATGGTTGCATATAGTTGCTATTGAAATTCATAAACTTTAATGCAATGCCTACAGTTTTGCGTTGAAAGTGTTTAAGTGTTTGATGTTCAAAACTTATATAAACAATGCCTGGCATTATACATAGTGTTTACGCTTTACACAAGTACATTTATACGCCTGACAAGAAGTAGAGTTCCAGGAAGCATTGACGTTCCTTATCAGCTACATCCTTCTAGCTGTCACCATACCAGATTACCTTTTTTATTTGTCCTTATCTTGCAAAACGAAGTTATCTTAAATAGCTGGAAGCACTCAAATGACTGTCCACATTTTGATTGGTAAATATTGGGTTGGACCATGTGCGTTGTGAGTCACATACTCTGAGGAGTGCTGTTGCACGTAAGAGAACCATCTTTTGATTGCTAAACCTGAGGCCTTGAACTTCCACTTGCTGCAGCTACTAGTGCATGACCACGCTTTGTTCTCTACTCAGGCGGATTTCGGCGTATTTTGTATTGGATGCTTACAGCTGTCTACCACCTCTCGCTGCACTTATTCCATCGAGTCTTACCACTTCCTTTTGCAGGATGTTAGGCAGCGGGTTCCTCCAACTCCAACTCACTGGAAGATGAGCTTAGGCTTGTAACATCATAGCGATCAGTAGTTACTGGCGTTGGAATGCAGTCCTCTTCTTCGGTGGATTCCTCAGCATCTGATTGAGCATCGCCACTCTCAATCTCTTGCAGAAGAATAGTTCTAACGTCTTCTGCAGAATAGTTTCTTTTAGCCATAGTATAGTTTATCATCTGACATAAAATTATAACATTTGGACTTCACTACATAGCTTAGAATAAGCTGACAGCTGAAATTGAGCTGACCTAATGAGGGTTCTATTTCAGGATTATAGTCGGTGATTGGCTATCCCCATTTTAATCTAGACTTCTGATTGGATCTGTTTAGATCGACCCCCACGCATTAAGTTCCGATTGAGCTACCGTAGGGCATAAAAAGAGGAGCCAGAGTCAGAGAGAGTCGGTCGGCCAAGTCCAGAGGTCTGCAGCGGTCGTCCGTAGTGTGTCGTAAAGCGGACAAGCGTCGTCGTTGAGCAGGAAAGTACTCTGTCATCGTTGCGTAAAGAAATAGTCAGTCGTCGTTGCGTAAAGAAATACTCTGTGGTCGTTGCGTAAAAAAATACTCTGTCGTCGTTGTGCTAAAGAAGTACTCTGTTGTCGCTGCGCTAAAGAAGTACTCGGTCGCTTTAAACGTATATTTGACACTGATTAGTGTAAGTCGTATAAATTGTTAGTATATTCATATAAGTCAAGATATATTAATGCGAGTTGTAGGCGCTGCGCGCAGATTTTAAGTTTCTAAGCGACCATCGATTTTCAGGCGCTAGGCAATATATCGCTGTATCGGCTGTGCACATGATGTTGTCAGCGAGCGTGAAGTTTAAATATAAATTCTGACTAGCAAATTTAAGAGTAGTGTGTTTGAATGAAGACCGTATTGAGCTTTAGCATTGTGGCTGTTTTGTTGATATTTGCGATTTGTAGTTGGTATTCTTTCTGTTTAAATTTATAAAGAAAGTCTAAATTAGAAGTGTGAGTCTTTTATGTAGCTAGTACTTACATTGAAATGTCGGTCGATAGATAGGGAGAAAGCGGGTTGACAGTCGTCTTTTGCGCTCAAGGGGTTCTCTCTCGTCGTCGATTATGCGTCGGAAGGACTGTGATTTCCTCATGGAAGTCGTACATGTGACACTGAAAGAAAGTCTAGATGAATATGCAACCGAGGGGTTCTCATATCGTTTCTGTTCTTAAATAAAGGTTAAAACGTTGTTCTTCGCTTCCTGCATATACTCCGGGAACTTACCGGCGGACACATTACAGAGAGTGGGGCTGGGGGGATTCCATTTCCGTCGATCCTGGTGACTTTAAGAAGACGAGAATTAAAATCCCACCCGAGTCACCCGACACTGCTATAGTAGAACACATGGTTATTACATTTCCAGGAAAGACAGTCCTTTTTCACAACCACACACAGAACATGTCGTTCTATGTGAAGCATTTGACGCATTTATCAGGCTCATATTTGTTGGGACTTTGCTGTGGCTTTAGACAAAGAGCTTAGAACCGTTTGTTACTGTGCAGACCTAACTAAAAAACAACCATCTGCTTCAAAACTGATCATCATCAATAGGAGCTGTGAGATGGAAGATAGGCATATGTCCTATTTTCGGGGGAAATTTCTTCACTGGGAAAAACAGATTTTACTGGCGCTGGCGGAACTGGTCAGATGAAAGACTAAGGGAGTGAGACAGTCTGCTCCAGCTAGGTGGAGGGTTCTGCGAAAGCGAAGCTTCTAGACTGATCCATAGGGGTACGCATCCTAGAGACAGTCAAGTGGCCGCAGTCCGAGGACCGAGGGAAAGATAGAGTTAAGACTCGAGTACAATTCGCAGTGATACCCTAAATTGGAGGCGCTAGAGAATGGGGTACCAGTGATCGAGTCTCGGTCGGATGAAGGAAGAAGTGTAAGTGATTGGAAATGCCCACAATGTCAGTACACAGAAATAGATTTGCATAGGTAATTAAGAAATAACGAAAGATGCTTCATCACGCGCGGCAATAATATCACTGTAATTTGTTATCCTATGAAATGGCGTCGCTACCATTCAGGCGCAGAGGTGCGTGCCTCTCCTAAGTTTGCCGAAATATTTGTTATTGAAATATTTGTTAGCATTAAATGAAAAAATTACCTGAGCTGCCCAGCACTGAAAGCATTGCCGCAGACAACTGATAGCTTGCTATGATCATTCCGCGGAGCCAAGAGTTTCCCGCGTGAAATTCGTTGCATAAACTTTCATTAACCTACTGTTTGAAATGTTTTGTAAGTCATAGAATATTTCACTGCGCCCACAAAAATCATGTTGGGGCGACCAGCGTATCACCGGAGCAACACCAAATCAGGTCCGCAGTGACCAAGTCTCTTGTTTCGTTCCTTCGCCAAGTCAAAATCTGGTGCTACTTTGGTAATCGGTGATGAGGGTGGTCATAATTTTATGATGTCGATGGAGTTGAATCTGGATAGGACAGCTCAAAAGTTCGGTTTTCAGTCGTGAGTGGAATTTAGCAGAAGAAAGTGAAAGCGGAGGAGAGGCACAATTTGGAGTTGAAATATGGAGATGAGCAAAATGACGGATGTCTTTTGGGAGCCAGTTATAAAGAGCTGGTGCAGCGTAGACTAAGGAGCGGTTGTGCAATTTTAGGATGAGACTGAAGGACGAGATAGAGAAAGGTATGACGATGAGAGAGTAGATCCGGGTGGTTGGAGAGCGTGTAGATGATCAATGTATGAGGGTTGAGAGGTTTGAAGTGCACTGTAGGGGATGTAAGCTTGTACTGGATGCGCTGAGGGACTGATAGTCAATGCAGTGATTTTAGAACAGAGGTTTATTATGGTGTTTTTTGCGAGTTTTGGTAATTGCGCGGGCAGGAGGACATAAGTTTTCTGGATTGTTGTAGGCGTATGTTTAATCTGGCAGGTGACTTCTCGCTTTGAAGAATACCACTTTTGCAGAATTATGACGGCACCGTCACAACAAATGATGATTTCATATTGTTATTTAAAAAGTCTTGGGGTTAGAGATGAGATAACAGTAGCCATTTTTTGATCCGCTATCATATCCACTCTGCCTCTCCTGACTGTTAATCCTAGCGACGCCACTAATCCTATGTATGTCTATCCGTGATAACAGAAGAGGTCTTTGCGTTTGGATTAGCAAGATATCTTGGCGCGAATGTTGTTTTTCCTTCGGTCTAAACCAAGGTCAGCTGAGGCTTCAATTGCTTTGGACAAGCATAACTATAACCACGTGTCACATAATTATGATGATATCTCTGATAATGACTTTGCCACGTCAGAGCAATATTATTATATCGTGCCATAACAAAACTGTGGTGACATTTAAAAGTGGCGTTAGTTTGTCTTTTTAGACTTCTATGCAAAAATCAGGAAAAGATCTGCAATAATTAGAAACAACAGAAATTATCTCTTAAAAAATATTCAACCAAACCATGAGTTAATCACTTCACTCGTGTCTTTCAACTGCATAACAGCAGAACAACGTCACTTCATTCAACGACAATATTCAAAACAGGAAAAGAACGACCAGCTTTTGCACGTCATGAATTCCTTCGACGAGATAAAGTTATCCAATTTTCAAAAGTGCCTTCGACGAAACAATCAGAAGACAGTGGCAAGGATCATGGAAAACGGAGGAGGTTCAAAGTGCAAACTTCATTTGAAGGCTCGAAATTAGTAGAAATTGTCTTTATTTTTAATGATCATCGATGATTATGATGGCAGATATGCCTCTACAATGTCGAACAACATCATGCCGAAACCCTGAATTATTTTAAACGTTTAATAAACACTTTTGCACTATGTACCAGCCATTGTGCAATTATTTATCATTCACAAAGCCAGTACAATTGGTGCAATCTTGTGGAAACCTTCATATAAAAAGAGGTCATAATTACGTATTTCAGGGCAAATGTGAATGGCGATAGATAGTTATAAGGCCATTGTGACAATTGGTTAAGGCCTCTATGAATTAAGCAATTTCTCATAAAAAGCTCGGATTAGATAAAACAATTGTGCTTAGATGAATCCCTGTGCCTATTGTGAATTTCAGGATTAGCCAAATATACAAATCTTGAAATGGGTAGCATTGCACCAGCACACTTCGTGGCATAACATTCAGTTCCTTTGCTGGCTCATGCTTTCCATTCGCACCTAATTATGCCATCTGAAAATTATCATCATATTCAAACTGTCAGCTCTGTATATCATAGTCATGGGTATACAAATAAATTATGGGGCTTTGTACATTGTTTTACACACGACAAACACTAATTAATTCACTGCCACATATCTACAGCCTAAAGAATATATTTAGTTGAACTTCACTTCTGTAAGACCACATTTGCATCCGAGTAAGTAGTTTGACAATAATTAAGATATGTGTTTGTTTTTTAGGTGTAATAAAAATCAAAGTACGTACTTCGTATAATGGTGCCAAGATTGCAACGCCAATGGAAGCGCAACTATTTCATCATGCAATCGAAGACCTTCGAAGCAGAACCAAACAAAGGTCACATCACACTGATAGACTCATCAGTCGACTGAAAGATGAAGGCATCAATATCCTAAACTCTCAAATGGATAGACAGACTGTGGTCGTTTGGATCTGGTGCCATTCACAAGCAGCTCTTGAATATATTCAGAGACTATATGAATCTAATCGATTGACAGATATATTGCCTACAAATATTCAACCATCTGCTTCAAAAGCGATCAACATCGATGGAAATGAATTCAAGAGAACCGTTGGCAAGTTTAAATGACATCACCATAAAAAGACTTAATATATTTAATCAAAACAATATAATGCACTGTTGAGCGATATATATATATACATAGATATATATATATACATAGATATATATATATACATAGATATATATATATACATAGATATATATATATACATAGATATATATATATACATAGATATATATATATACATAGATATATATATATACATAGATATATATATATACATAGATATATATATATACATAGATATATA
Organism: Bimastos eiseni; assembly: GCA_959347315.1. Taxonomy (NCBI): domain Eukaryota; kingdom Metazoa; phylum Annelida; class Clitellata; order Crassiclitellata; family Lumbricidae; genus Bimastos; species Bimastos eiseni. The sequence goes on from OY365814.1 coordinate 5,409,127, forward strand.
TATACATAGATATATATATATACATAGATATATATATATACATAGATATATATATATACATAGATATATATATATACATAGATATATATATATACATAGATATATATATATACATAGATATATATATATACATAGATATATATATATACATAGATATATATATATACATAGATATATATATACATAGATATATATATATACATAGATATATATATATACATAGATATATATATATACATAGATATATATATATACATAGATATATATATATACATAGATATATATATATACATAGATATATATATATACATAGATATATATATATACATAGATATATATATATACATAGATATATATATATACATAGATATATATATATACATAGATATATATATATACATAGATATATATATACATAGATATATATATATACATAGATATATATATATACATAGATATATATATATACATAGATATATATATATACATAGATATATATATATACATAGATATATATATGTATATGATGAACAAAACCAGCAGGATGTTTAAGCTCACAAGTGATGAAAGTTGAGTGAAATATTCAATTCAGTTCAATTTTCTTGGTAACCAAATACACAAGAAAATGACAAACAACAGTGTTTAAAATGATTAATCTGGTAACCCCGGAAAAATTAAAGAAATTAGGGACCCCTATGCTAACTAGAGACGCACAAAGAGAATATCGACAAAATTAATGTTTCTCATAAAGTCACAAACTATAGCTACCATATGATAGCATAGAAGAATCAACGTTATCGAAAGTCGCTTGAATCGTATTCATTTTAGTCTACTTCGCGTGAAATAGGACACTCGATTAAGCCGTAAGGTTGGATTGAACGACACGTGTACAAAGGCAGAGAGGCATTAAGAGGCTTGCAATGAGATGGAATGCATTTAATAACAGACATTGATGGCAGAAACAGGTGGGCAAACGGATGGCAAGTAATTGAGGTAGGCCTATATCAAAAGAGCAGTAAGAAAACTAGACTATTAGATGAGATATGATAAATTTCACAATACAATCCTAAAGCATTGGACACAATATCAAATAAATATGATTTATCTTTACCTTTTAGACTACAAATAAATGTCGACATCACTGAATTTAAATTGTCGTATTATAGAAGCCTAAAATGTTTGCTCAGATTTCACCTTATCAGGTATTTGCAGCTTTTAGACTTAACCACATCAATTTCAGGCCCATTGTTTCATATTTTCTGACGTCCTTACTCTCGCGTCTTTATAACTTGCAATAGGTCTTGCATTGGCTTCCTATCACTGCGCAAATCTACTACAAGATCATCATTCTAGTTTAAAATTCCCATTAAGACAGTGCCCCGAGATATATCTCTGACCATCTGCAATAGCCCTCATCTGCAACTTCATCTTGTCCCTTGCGCTCGGTTGATCATCTTGATATTTTTGTTTCTGGGACTGACACTGTCTTGGCCCAACACTGGCGTTTGCTGCTGTGGGTCCATCTACCCGGAGTGAACTTCCTCTATCACTAATGGCTGACCTAACAACTAGCTTCTCGCCATAGGCACTCGATCTTTAAAAGCGTTTTTTACCCGGGTTTCCGTCTTGACAGCGCCTCTGAATAGTTATTCAGTGAAAGGCGCTATAGAAATCTAATGATGCGATATATGGCAGTCAAATTTATTGTAATCGCCACAGGCTCTCGATCTTTAAAAGCGTTTGTTTTCTCCGGGTTTCGTTGCAATAACGTATCCAACTGTACGATTAGGCCCAATGCCCGACAGTTTATTTGCTACGACATCGAAACTTAATCGCTGCAATTATCATTATCAATATTGCTGCAATCGCTAAATAAATATTCCTGCCACTGACAAAGAATAATTCGATGATATAGGCTAATTATAATATTATACATGTATATTGTTAGAGTTGCCTAATGTTATATCACACGCTAGGGAATGCAAAGAAAGTATGTTTAACCAGCTCAACAAGTTAAACTTCGTGCAAATGTTTTTACATTACCAACGTCAACAGGATAGCAAACGAAAATTGAGAAAGAAAGATGTCAGAATATCAGAAGCGTCTTCAACAGCATCAGTCGAAAACCACAAAACGTCGTCTAACGTATCTTAACTATGCAAGAGAGATGTGTTCGCTGTTAAATACTCAAAGGGGACCTATTTCTTGGAACCACCATTCATACTTAACTATAAGTCAAAAGAAACATACCCTGGTCACACCCTAACTAACATACCTTATATACTCCTCGTAATAGCCACTCATGCAGAGTCATCAAGGTAAAATCAGATTTACGAGTATAAGATAGCCCAAACAAGCGCTTAGGTTAGTAGCAGAATGTGTTAAATGTTTAGACCAGCCAGATAAGCATAAAGCCAAGGACAGTTATCTAAGAATATATATATATATACATGATATATATTCAGACATCACTCAATTCATATTCATGTTGTATTGTAGAAGCATCATGAACAAATAGTAGGTTTACATGGTCATAGATATAAGTAACTGAAAGCAAATTAAAGAACATTATTAAAATTTCTTAAAATTATTGTAATACAAATATTGTAAATAAAAGCAAAACGACTTTATTAATGGTCAATTATCTGTGCATTAGCCTAAATTTAGTTCACTCTCATTTTAGTCGTGTGTCCGATTGTCAGCAACACCACTCAGAGAATCGAGATGCTAGAATGTGATTCAACATTACGTGGAGTGACTAAGTTGCGAAATGAAATATTTGTTTTCTGTCAATCAATTTATGTCCTTGAAGATGTACATCCATTTGCTCTGAAGAAGAAAATTCAAGCAGAAGAATTTAAATATGCTTTTGACATTGGATCCAGTGAGAAAGAAAATTGCCTTTACGTATCTGACTACGTTGAGTATTGCGTCTGGAAGATAATAATAGAAGCAGAGGACAAACACTTGATCATTAAATGGTTGACCCTTGATTATAAGCCAATGACTGTCAGTGTCCAGTGATGGTCACTTGTTAATGATCAACTATTTGTTGTATATTCTGATGATCTACGGATTATACGCATGTCTTATTCGATCCATTAAGTTGCCAATGGATATCAAACAACTTCGTCTTGCAGCGGAAACATCCATTGGGAATATCGTCATTCTTCACAGACGGGAGGTAAATGAGAAGATGGAAGAACAAAAACGGTCAAGTGGGAAAACAAGGATGATGAAGTGGGTCTTAAGTGAGTTGACCAGCGATGGACAAACGGTCATCCGTTGTTTTATTCCTTCAAGTGAAACACAAACACTAAATTTCCCTCAATACCTCTTACTCGATTCGGACGATCGAGTGTTTGTGGCTGATAAGGGGAATGATAGAGTGATTCTTTTGGATTCAGATCTTAAATGGAATCGATTTCTTCGTCCACCAACAAAAGAAGAATGGTGGAAATCTAGGCCACATAGATTGTGTTACGACGATGAAAAGAAACAACTGATCGTCGGAGCAGATACGTATTTTGAACCTCGTGTTTACACTTTGCATCAACAGTGAATTGATTTATTATTCAACCTTGCAAACAAGTAATTTCACTAGTATCATGTTTCATAAGGAGGCGGCTCAAGGATTCCCAAACTGGGGGCATAAAGTTTATAAGGAGCTGAAACTTTAGCAGGTCGTTCTGCCTATTTGTGTTTCTTCGCTTCTTACAACTGTTCGGATATGATAGGCCGTAACAGATGAATACTAGCATGATTACTTAAGAAAGAATAGGATAGCTGTTCGTTCTCTGTGCTATGCACACATGAATCTGGTTCTTGCCGACGGCGCAAAGTCATCTGCCTCTGCTATGTATTTCTTTGGCGTCCAATATCTTTTCTGACAATGGACTATTTTGATTATGAAAGCCTCAATCTCGCTCATTTTAGAGGAAATGGAATCCAGATTCAACTGTGCGGAGCCGCTTCTAAATTACTTGGACAAAAGAGTAAATATTGACTACGAATGTGCAGACTAACGAACGGTCATGGTTCCAGCAGATCAAGGATTGGAATTGGATTTTGAGTGTTATGTCGCTCCGACACACTCGTCAAAATGCAAGACACCATTCAGCTATAAAAGCCTTGAGAAGACGCTTGCCATAGAAGTAAATAAACCTAATATGGAGCTTTCACATTTTGTTGCATCCAATACAGTCATCTGACAGTATTGTTAGAATTATAGGGTACCTTATGCGAACGAATTTCAAGACTTTTGCCTAAATCTGTCATTTGCACGGAAGATTCTTCTGGCCAGTCTAATCACAGTGGTTAGTGGTGAGCTCAGTTTCACATTGCAGTTAATATAGACGTTTGCTGTTTGCAATTGTTACGGCACTGGCTTTAACTGGTGTCGTTACTATAATTGCCAACAGCAAGCGGGTCTGCATTCAACAAATACCAGAATGTATTCACTCATTCGTTATATTATAACTAGTAAAAGAGGCAAATACATTAATACATGAATTCAATCATTTATTATTGTACAGGGATTGTAATGATCTTTTTTCGTCCTCTAATTTATACATTAGTAGGCCTAGTGTTTCTCTGGCCTAACTTCACCACAGAAATGATTGCATTATTAGCCTATTAATGCCTACAATCTCCATATATGGGATGACACTAAAAAATTGCTATAAGAGACAGCAAATCCACATAATAAAACATATTTTTTGGTTTACTTACTAACTGACATATGTTCTTCGACGGTGGTCGCCTTACAATTTGCCTGTGGATTGTTTTTATTGTCTCCAAATAACAAACACAAGTACAAAATGTTGACGATTAGCTGGGAGTATAAAAAATATAAATAGAATATAGAATATGAAAATACATTAGCATTTAGTACGAAACGTAACTAGTTAGCTATTATATACAATCATAATGAAAACGATATATAAGCACATTTAGACAATTTATTGATCTATCAGATAATTTCGCAATTTTATTTTAAATGATTGAAGATTGTTTAGAGAGCGCAACTCATCCGGGGTGACGTTACATGCTTCTGGGCCAGCATATTTAATCGAGAACATTCTAGTGTTTGTTCTCGAAAAGATAGACCTATAGTTTGAGGAGGATCGTAACTTATAGGGATTGACCTGAGAGAGAGGTGAGAAGTAATTGTCGAATACTGAAGGTAATTGATTATAGGTATATGAAATAATTGGTTTAGAAAATCAATGGCTGCTCAACTTTTAGAATACGTGTTTGTTTGTAAATGTGGTCAGTAGGAATAAGGTACGTGAACCATTGATTATACGGAAGGCTCTTTTTTGAAGGATACTTAATTTCTTCAATCTTGTTGGATAGTTTGAAGCCCAGATGAGGTTGCAGTAAGTTAAATACGGGTCAATATGATGATATTTACCCTAAGAAGGAAGATCAAGAACAAACTGACTGGATAATATCAGAAAATATAAGAAAATGGACGGACCTTTCGACAGCACGGATGATGTGGGCTACAGAGAACATACAGAACTGGAAAAAGATTTTGCATGACGCGGCTCACCTTCGTATCGAAGACGGTTGAAGAATAGAACGGAATATTCAACATATACAAAAATAAATATATATATATATATTTACTAAAGCAGAGATTCCTGCTATTTTAAATTCTGTAAATCCTATATAATAAATAAATCACAAACAAGCGATTGACATTCTTTCTCAACATCGTCATATTAAATAAGAGGCAGGCGACGGAATAGCTTTTTCGGTGGCTGAACCTAGGCTTCCGTGTTGGAGCTATTTCCCTGTGCCAGTCCGTGCTTCTTTTTCTCTTGTGTCATTTCGTTCCTTGCTTTATACATATCTCCTTCAAATTGCGTATGGACTGAACTTCATTATAATTTTTTATTGGTCTGATTATGGCTGCATGGTCAACAACTTCAACCTCAAGTTCGCGGATGATATAGACTTACTGGAGAAAACCAGAGACACGCTGCAAGAAAATTTGACTAGGATTGACAGAGCCGTGAAAACGGCTAGACTGAAAATCCACTTAGGGAAAATGAAAACTATGGTGTCTGGAAGTGGAAATACTGAGCAACAGGTGGTAGTGGAAAGCGTCAAAATAGAAAACGTCTCTGAGTTCGTATACCTTGGTGGCTTGATACCACCGGGAAATGAATGCATCCACAGAAGAATTGCCATGGCAACGAGAGCCGTGGTGAAGTTTAAGAAGAGCATACGGAGGAGTAAGAACATCGGTAAAAAGACAAAACTTAACATCATCTCAGCATAATGTTTTCAGTGTAATTAATTGTGCTTGTGAAACATGTACTCTTAAAAGGCAGGATAGGGACAGACCACTGGCGTTTGAAATGAGATGGTGTACATGTAGACGCATTTTACTCATACGTGTATTGTATAGTATATACTCTGAGCAGAAAATAAAATTTTCTGCTAGAGCAATAGTTATTTATTATCCAATGAAAAAATCAGAAGAAGAATGTGATGTCATGTCACTTCGTCATCGTCGCTTCGCGACGGTTGACTAGATGAATGGGAACGTGATGTCCAATGCTTTCTGTCTCTTACGATGTTCATTAAGCTTGTGCCTTTTAAACCAGTCCACGCCATGACATTGTCAAGCCAACAGATTCTGGGTCTTCCACGACTTCGGCTTCCTTCGACTATACCCAACATCACACTATTCTCAATACTGTCTTTAGGCTGTCTCACAATATGCCCGAAGTACCGCAGCAGGCCATTCCTTCCAGCTTTATCAACTCTGTGGAGGGCTCTGAAACCTTGACCTTGCGCAATTCTCCACGGTATGGAAGATCGTCTGTGGTGATCTCCTGGTCACTCGTACAAGCACCTCGACCACGCAGCGCCACGCCTTCTCAGTGGTAGGCCCACCATTTGCAAAGCAACTCCTTTAGAGCTACGAGTCCGCTGACAAGGAGCAAAACGCCTTTGCTTCATACCAGTTGGAATTATGTAGCCGTGGTTGGGCTGTAGAGCAATGGGTAAGAAGTACATTTACAGAGCAGAGGAAGCGAGTTCGTTTACCGCAATTAATGATCATCAGGAAATCAATTTCTGTATATTAGGGGTGCTCAATGATATAATGAATAATCAACGTGTTGCATTGATCAGATATATATTTTATGATTTCGTGGTCACGGTAACAGACAGATTAGTGCGCTGTGAATGTCACCTGTAGCCTATACAGTAGGCCTACAGATTCTGGCCACCTCTGACACGCCTACTGTAGAGGAAATCTTTTAAAAGTCCTGCTGCTACAATTGATAATGAGAAGATTTTAATAATACCATATAATCGTAGTTTTAATGATTATTGGTAGCTCTATTTTAGTTCTGAGGGATCAATACGTTGCTCTCGTAACTACTAAACACGTGGCTGTGGTAGTTAATTATGCACAAAACGGTGACAGTAGGTAATAGTGGACCGATCAAAAACCTATACATTTATGATTTTAATGTTAATGTTGGGTAATTGTAACAATAAAGTCTGCAGATCATTGGGCTGTGAGACCCGTTTTGGTGTCTCATTAATTGCTTGGTGCTTGAGCCATGGGTGGTAGGCTTCAAACGGTTTACTATCGTGAAGCGAGATTCAGAAGTAATCCAAGTTACTGCTACATCGGTGAACTTCTCGAAAATTCAATTGTCGCCTGACCCGCTCATAATATTGTGCCTCACCGTTTTTTTATGAGGAGAGTTCTTATCAATTAATCATATTTATTTAGAAAAGGTCTTTCGTTGATGCTAATATTTCTACGACTAAAGACTATTATGGCATTTTGCACGATCTAATATTAAATATAAGCGCAGCAAGATGATGTGGTGTTACTATTATGCAGAATCCGTCTCCTAAAAATAGGCGACAATCAGTTCTTATCCGGCTTCTGAAGGAAGGAACAAAAAAGGCTGACTTCATGTTTCTCTCAATGTTTTTGGCTACTTTTTGCCATTTTACCTAAGTTGAAAGATCTTATAAATGAAACGTTATTAATTAGGAAAGCATTGTTTGATAAACCAAGTAGTATCAAAATAAAGACATTCTCAAATTCATTTTGGTGAACTTGCACAATGGCGCCAGCGTAGGCAATTATTACCACACAAGAAAGGAAAACGAAAGTGATCTTGATTTTCGGATTTCTACAAGTAACAAAAGAGGTAAATAGAAACCAATAACTATAATACTATAATATTAACAACTTTCTCACCCTCCTATGATCACATAATTTACGAAAAGATAATAATAAGTAACGACAGACAACTGTGAGTTTCAACAAAATTTAATATGTCTAGCGAAGCCTGAACCATTGAAATGCATCGCCATTTGGTTGTTTAAAGCAGAGCACAGTTGGAAATCTGAATTTTTTTAAAATTACATTGAATTTTCGTATTTTTATATTCATCGCGTTGTAAACCACTCGCAGAGGATAGGTCTACTATTTGTCGTACATGTAGTCTCCAAATTGACCAGATTGATTCACCCACAAAACCGTGCGAGTGCAGAAAAACAATGACAGTTGCTAGTACTTTCAACTTTCGTGAGTTTTAGGATGAAGTTAATAAACTCCCAACACCATAATACACTTTCTCAGTTCTTGGCCCTTCCACCTGGAACGGGTTCCGGACATCTCCCCCCGGACATTTCCCCCCGGACATCTCCCCCCACTTCTCCCCCCGACTTTCCCGCTGGACATTTCCCCCCGTAGGACAATTCCCCTCGGATTTTTCTTCCTGTGATCAAAAAACGGGTTTGATGTTAAAACCTTAAGTCAACGTGTCTCACTTTGATACCTAAGGCAAATGTTGAATCAACAATAAATAGAAGAATAGTTGATCACGGAGACGTGTAGGCCTACTGTTTAATTAATTGATAGTTAACTGGTGAACAATCAACAACTTTACTTAATCAAATGTGTATCACTTTGATGATTTAGGTTAATATTTAACGAAGTTTCGTTATTTAACCTGATTGTTGCTATATAATCTGTCATTACTCTGCAAGATAAATAATTATTGGACGAGAAATACGAAGAGATGGAGGTGGAAACTGTGGCTAGTGTACGTGGAAAGAACAAAGTTGCATTAAGCGGCTATGTTTATGCTAAAAAAAATTAACAAATTACGCTGTTAGCCTAGTTATGAGTGCGAACGTCGGAGAGGTGTAGGGACAGCTTTAAATGAATGTAACGCAGAGGTGAAATATGAAGATCTTTCGGCCGTTAGTTTGATTATTATTAAATCAAAAAGATAGTTTAAATTAAAACAAATGTTCATTTGTTATGCTGTCTAAATTTATTTGCACTGTTAAATAACTGGGTCACAGGCGGGAAAAATCCGGGGAGAATTGTCCTACGGGAGGAAATGTCCAGAGAGGAGATGTCGGGGAGATGTCCGGGAGGGAAATGTCCGGGGGGAAATGCCACCTGGAACACACTCCCCTTAGAGATGCAACTGTTACCAAGAAGCAATGCGTCACTGAATTAAAAGTTGCTAAATACTGATTTGTATCTCCGTCGTTGGACCAGGAGGGCCTTCAAATACACTTTCTTAAAGGACACTATATAAGTTTTATTGAAGAATTAATTAATTACTAAATAATACGTCGAGATTATGTAATGACCAGCAGTCAACCACGATGTAATGACAAAGAAAAAAAAAGAAGGAAAATGGAGTTTTTGGCCTAATTCTTCATCAAACTGCGGCAGCTCATTCAATAATAGGTTCGATAGCCTGTCAGTTCTATAATCCGACATCAATTTTTCCAATTGTAGCATCCCTCGCTCCCTCCCTCCCTCCGTCCCTCCCTCCCTCTCTCTCTCTCTCTCTTACTCTCTCTCTTTCTCTCCTTCACAGTCGGATTAATTGGCCTCTGAGTGTTCGATTTCCTCTCTCAGAAGCCTTCGATCGATTGTGTGGTATACCCCTTAAGAGTCGCTTGTTGTTCCCTAGATCAGACAAAGCCTAGACATGCCTTTTCTGAACAACATCTGAAGCTCCAAACTGATTCACCAAGTCAAGTTGCGTCCAGGTCCATAATTAATCTGTCCTAGATCAATGAATACAGAGAGGGCATCAAATGCAATCCTGCACTACACCATGGGTCAGATAATTGCATTTTTTGGCTAATTTATTGAAAATTATGGAATACCTCTTAAATATCAGATGCATCAATTTGCCATTGGTTGTCAGTTGGCCTTTAGGCTCGCTGTTTAGTCTAGTATCCATTTACAAAACACAAATGACTAAGTTGAAGTTTATCAGCGAGTGATCTTGGAACGTGGAGAGATATAGAACACATTGATGATGAAACGTTTAATGATTACTTTTTAATATTTGTATTTAGGAGAAAAGCATCAAACACAGATGAATGACACGATCGCACAAAATGATGCTTCGTATTCTGAAACAACGGTATGATTATGCTCTAAGCTTCTTTCATCTAATAGACGTGTACATGTAGTGACAAAGTCTTTGGCGATCCATACTAGAAGCGACCATAGTCTGATGAGCTGAACTTGGTACTTTGTTTAATTACTTCTCTCACTTTCTTAGCTGATATGGCTTCTGTGTTGTACTGTCTGTGATTTCCATTATGCAACTGTCATGTCGGACCATTTCATGCATTTTAGGTAAATACTGACTGTTCAATTAACGTATAAGGAAATAATTGTGACAATTCTTTAGGCTATTCTTTTTTTTCTGACAACTATTTGGATTGTCATTGCTTCCCTGGCCAGTTTCCTCGACTACGTATTTCATTTTACTGAACAGTTTCAGCAGACCTTTGCTAGACGAGAAGAATACGAATACCTTGCTTGAAATGTCACTTTGAAGATGAGAGTCGACCTACTAGGAAAAGCTAGTTAATTGAACAATTTTTCAACAGTTTTTTAGCTGTTAAAATTCATGCATACTTCATATGATTCAATACTAACTACTCATGACATCTAATAATATAATTTCCGTGTGTTGGCCTTGCATCTATTTTAATTTCAGTTTTACCATCTTCCACTGGAGTTTGTTGACATCATCTTACAAAAGTCCTATCGATTTTGGGTGTTAAATACTTCAGCGAAGCACACAGATGAGGAAGTTATCAGATCTCTCAAATCCGTTGATGCTTGTTTTTATCGAAGAATTACCAGACAACGGTTAAAGAAGGCAATTTGGCGTTACATAAAGGGTTAGATATCTTCCAGGCATTATTGTTCTATTAATTGCTTTTGCTACAAACGATTGCTCTGATTAAATTGTTTAATAATAACTGAAAACCTAAGAATATCATTATCGTTACATCTATGGCTACATATAGTTATCCAGCACTTGCAACAGAATATTTTAAATAGCCTACAAACAAAGCACCACATTCGATAATCTGAATGATAATCTTATTAATACAAATCATTCCCGGTAAGCGAGCATCATTAGAAGAGTGTCCATTGGTGGATCATAGAACATACAAGAATACCCCACTGATAGGACATACCAGTTAACGGCTGACACCATGCTCAGAGTTATTGTACCATGTTGCATCAAAGATTACTAACAACGAAGGAGGATGATAGTCATGGTACACAATGACTCTACCCTCAAGATATTCCTCGTGGATACTAGTAAAAGACAACATCCCTAAATCCCCATGTAAGACAATCACAAAACATGCCGCTTCGTTTGTCCGGTTGAGGGAAGAGGCAGAAGAAATGCTAAGGCGTACTCCATCTTCGGAGAGATGCATAGAAAAGCGGAAGACAGGATGTACCTAAGAAGGGTGAGACTCCAGGTCACAGCAAAAAAGCAGCCGAAGCAATCGATCAATTCTGACCTGAAAACCTGAAAATACCAAAGAACGGCGAAAGCCTTGCAAAAGAAGCAACACAGCTTCGTTAACTCACCGATTAGGCCTATTTAATGCTACGTTGCACAATATCACGCATTGTTCACCTTAAAAATACTTGTATATCGGGTTATTTGAATATGAAGGTATATTCGTGGGGCTAATGATGATTATCATGGTCTAGTACGTTTTGTCCTCATGTAGAGTAAACTAGTGGATATAAGTAAGATGCTAAATCATTTAGGCCTACATTATTCGATCAGGCCCACTTGTGTTGGGTCTTACTGATAAATAATGATGAGAATGAAACTGCAATATTCAAGTTTGCTTGAATCAGAGCATTTGTTAATGTCCACCATCAAAAGCATCGTCGTGATTTTCATTAACATCAATATATGATGATCATTAAAATTTTACAGTTTAATTATCAAAAGATCACTCTATCAATTCATTCAAAATAAGCAGGATCTTTTCGCCCTTAATTTTATCATCATCATTATCATTGTCGTCGTCGCCATCGTCGTCGTCATCATCATCATCACAATCATCATCCATCATCAAAATGGTCATTGTCACTATCATCACCAATATCATCATCCTCACCAATGTCATCATTATCACCACCACAACCATCATCATCGTCACCATTGTTATCATCATCGTCACCATTATCATTCCCCTCATAATCGCTGTTGTCATCAGCATCATCATCATCATCATCATCGCCATTATCATCTATCATCATCATCGCTTGAGGTCTGTAGCATTACCGGTTTTTTTCATTGTCTTGTTTTTCAATTCGGTCTAATCCAAGGTTAGCAAAGGCTTATACTACACTACATGGAAAAGCAAGTTTCACTGATAAGAAGTTTTTTGCTTATTGTTTTCGCATCATATTGCATTGTGACATAGCAAAACTGTGATAGCGTTCAAAAGCAGCAATAGTTTGACTTTTTAGATTTCTATATAAAAACCAAAAGAAGATCTGCTATAATTAGAAACATCAGAATTTATCTCTTAGAAAATATTCAACCAAACGACCAGTTCATCGATTTGCTGTCGTCTCTTAACTGCATAACAGTAGAACAAAGTCACTTCATTCAACGACAACGTTCAAAACAGGATAAAAACAATGAGCTTTATTACGTCATGAATTCCTTAGACGAGACTAAGTCATCCAATTTTGACAGATGTCTTCGACAAACCAACCAGAAGACAGTGGCAAGGGTCATGGAAAGTGGAGGAGGTTTGAAGTTTAAAAGTTTAAACGTTTAAAAGTTTGAAGTTTAAACTTTGTCTGAAGGATTAAAACTAGTAAACATTGATTTTATTGAAAATGATAGCAGATATGCATTAAAATCGAAGAAACTTTCATTGCTAGAACTTGAATAATTGAAAAAGTATGTGCCATTGCAGCATATACCAGCCGTTCTGTGATTATATTCACAAAGCCAATACAAGTGATGAACTCTTGCGGAAATCAGCATACAAAATATAATAAGATAGCCTACTATCAAGACAAACACAGATCATTATAAAACCAGTGTGACACTTGGTTAAGGCCACTCTGAATCAGGCAATTTCTCAAGAAAACCTCTCACTAGACTAAACTATTGTGCTTAGATCCTTCGCAACGCCTATAAACAATTATTTCAGAATTAGACGAATATGCTACTCGGGAAAGTGGTTTTGCTGTACCAATGCCCCGTATATCACACAGTTGCTTTGCTGACTTGTGCTTTCCACTCGCACCTAGTTCTGGAAGGTGAAGATTATGATCGTCATCAAAATGTCAGTTGTTAATGACAAAATATATATACAAAGAAATCTTTGACCGCATGTGTTTTTTGTACACTCGTCATACACTATATGATTTATTGTTTCATACATAACCTTTTTAAAAATATGTTTCTTATTTTGTTTCTGTTTTCAGCTGTAATTAAAATCAAATTACAAACTCGCGGTGCAATGTGTACGGCGTCACAACTATTCCATCATGCAATTGAAAACCTCCGAAGTAAAACCAAACCGTTGTCGCATCAAACTGAGAGATTCATCAGTCGACTGAAAGATAAAGGCATAGAAATTCTCAACTCTCAATTGGTCAGACAGGCAGTGAACGTTTGGATCTGGTGTCATTCATATGCAGCCATTGAAAATATTCAGAAGCTCTACGAATCAAATCAACTGACAGATATATTCTTTGGTCTTGCAGATATTCGATCATCTACCTCTGAAATCATCAAATCAAAAGTCGTCATCATTGATAAGAATCAATTCAAGAAGACTGTTGGCAAGTTTAAATGAATTTATCATAATGGAGACCTAAAATGTGTATTCAACGTGCAGAGCCAAATTGCTTGGACAGAATCAGCAGGATGTTGAGGCGCACAAGCGAATAATTGGTCCTCGGACGTTCGCTCAAAGGACATTCACTCCTAGGGCAATCGCTCATCGGACGTTCGCTCATAACTCCGCCACCAGTAGTACTCGGCCGGTGCCAGTCCCAAGCTTGGATAATGGAGGAGGGCGACGCTAATGATCTTTGTTATCACATAGTGTCGTTAAACTGCAACAACCACCACCATACGGACATTCGCTCATAATGACGTTCACGCATGGGACGATCGCTGATAGGACTTTCGCTCATACACCAAATAAATAACATATTTAGCAATTAAATGCAAATCTACTGCAAATAAACAAATAAAGATTTCTAGCTGGACTTAAGACTGACTGTGTGAAACACAAATCTGCATTCTTCGTGGGTGTAACCGGAGTCGAGCAACCGCATCCTACGAGATCGTGCTAGTCGTTTAGTCATTACATACGATTTGACTTACATTCTCACTTATTTACTTATTTACTTATCTTATAAATTTTGGACATTGAAAATTTTATGCTCTCCAGTATTATCATTACCCGTTTTTTTTAACAATATCTACAAAATGCCAATTAGCACAAATTCTGTTTTTCGCTTACTCATTGCTCGATCACTTAATATTTTGCATCACGTTGGTAATCGTCAACTAAATGAATGTCCAGTTTTCCTATCAGCCGGTTTACGGAGCAGATGTGAGTGAGTGTCCTATGAGCGAAAGTCCTATGAGGGATGGTAATATGAGTCAACGTCCTATGAGTGAACGTCTATGAGCGAACGTCTTATGAGCGAACGTCCTATGACTGAATAATTTATGTAAATAGAGTGAAATAGGTTAAATGGAGCGTCTTGACAAATGTTTGTCATTAAAAGACAAACCATAGCTACCAAGTGATAGCTCTAGAAGGCGCAATGTAAGCGAAGGCCGATTAAATTGTGTTCATACGGTCAACTTTGAGTAAAATAAGAGATTCGAAAAAACCGAACAGTTGGATTAGATAACACATGCACAAAAGGTACGAGTGGAAAGAAAGAGAGACAATAAAAGGCTGGCAATGAGATTTAAAGTACGTAAAACGACAAAATTGAGATATCCAGACACTAATAACAGAGACATGTAGAAAATCGGTGAGCAAGGAATTAAGATGTTAGAAACAAGCAGTTGGAAAAACAAACTGTTAGAACAAATATCACAATACAATTCTAAAGCATTGAACACAATATCAAATGAATAATGTTTATCTTTACTCTTTACATGAAGTGCCAACATCACTCAATTCTTACTCCTTTTGTACCATATAAGAATACATATTTTTACTCAAATTACGCCCTTTAATGTATCAATTATTTACATGCGAAATAGCATTTTGCAGCATATAAATATGATCGAATTAATTTCAGGCCCGTTGCCTCATATTTTCTGACGTCCTTACTCTCACGTCTCAATGACTTCCTATTTGTACTTAAATAATGTTCGTTGCAATAACATAATGTACGAATCATACATGATACAACATCAAATTTTTATCACTGCAAATTACGTAATCGATAGGTCTGGTTTGACTAAGTCCCTATTCCTAACACCGACATACAATAGTAGATTCGCTGACATAGTAAAACAGCATCACTCAATTAAAAATCATGTTACATTATAGAAGCAATATGAAAGAATAGTAATTGCTATAGGCCTAATTAGTTTCTACATCCAAAAAATTAAAATTTCCGTTTTGTGTGAGAGGTACAGAATGACCAAGCAAATTGCCCTATGCACTTCAAATGAATAACCTGATTTTTAACAATTAATTGAAATACAAATATTAATAAATAAAAACAAAAGGACATTATTAACGGTCAATCATTTGCGTTTCTGTTGTTTGTTCTTATTTCAGTAAAGTGTCCGCTAGTCATCAAATTCTTTCAAAGAATCAAGATGCCATTACCTATCGCTGTAAAAATACGTGGGATGACTATATTGCGAAATAAAATCTACGTCCTCTGTGAATTAATTTCTTCTCATGTAATTTTTGTCTTTGAGAATGAAAATCCATTTGCCCTCCAGACAAAAATTGAAGCACCAGAATTTGGATATGCCATCGATGTTGCATCCAGTGAGAAGAAGAATTGTCTATATGTCCTTGACTTTAAGAAATGTGTCTGGAAGGTAACAAGAGAAACAGATAACACACACAAAATCATTAATTGGTTGGCCATTGATCACGAGCCGCGTACTCTGTCGGTGTCCAATTATAGTGATCATTTATTGATTGTTAATAATTCATCGTCAATATTGATGGTCTACGGATCAGACGCAGAAATTATTCGATCCATTCAGTTGTCAATGGATATTAAAGAACTTCGTCATGCAGTAGAAACCCCAACGGAAATGTCATCATCCTTCATAGGTTGGAGGCAAACGAGAACACAAGAGATACCGGGTCAAGTAGGAGAAAAAGGAAGAATAGCTGGTGCTTAAGTGAATTGACCGGTGATGGGCAGATGGTCATTCGTCGTTTCATGTCTTCAAATGAAACACAAAGGTTGATTGATCCTAAATATTTCTTATTTGATTCAGACGATCGAGTGTTTGTGGCTGACAGAAAAAAAGATAGAGTGATTCTCTTCGATTCAGATCTTAAATGGGATCGAATTCTTATCGAAATAGTCGAAGAAGATAAATATGTCAGTCTAAGAGTGAGATTGTGTTACGACGAAGAAAAGAAACAATTGATCGTCGGAGGAGATTACTTTTATAATATTATAGCTCAAGTTTATACTTTGAACAGACTGTGATCTCACTTTTATTCAAAGTTTCTTATAATAAAAAATATACTTTACCTTCCATACTAATAATTCCGCTAAAAGATTAGCGACGGCTCTTTTTAAAACATGATTGTGTCATACAAAGAGTTCTCGAACTGAGATTGTGTTACGGCGGATAAAGAAAGCAGCTGATAGTCAGAGGTTCTTATTATATGAAACAAAGATTTGATGTTTAAAGGCCTACATTGCATCGACAGGGAACTGATTTTTCATTCTGATGAACAAATATATCCACCAAACTGATAATTTCAAATAATATATTTTAAAGTAGGTCTATCATTAAATTAATCTGGGGATTCTGCTTATTTGTGACTGTTCGCTTCTGACAGCGGCTCAGATATGAAAGGCCGTAACAGAGGAGTAAAACTTTTCTATTAATTAGCACGATTACTTGAACAGACTAACAAAGCCGTTGGTCCTCTGTGCTACGCAAGCGTGAATCTTATTCTTGTAGATGATGCAAAGTCATCTAATCCCACTGCAATATGTGGGTTTTTCATTGGAACAGTCAGCAAGATGTTTCCAATCATTTGTTTTGTCACAATGGACGATTATAACAAATAATGTCCTAATCTCATTGAAGGCTTCATCAGGCGCCAGATCTAAGTCCAGAATCAACTATGTGAAGTCGATTCGCAGTTTCTTGGACAAGGTCTACGGCGCTCTTAACCCAGTTGAAGTATACGCACTAAAATTTATAATAAAGCAAGTTCATTAGCAAATCATAATTACTTCTTTGTCGTTTATCATCTCCGTTGTGGTGCGGCATGATGTCTTGTTTGAAATCAATAATATAACGAGTAAAACAATGCAGTCACTAGAGTTTGCAACAGATACACTGGCAGGCGAACTACTGGTAAATGATAACTCTCCACAGATATCGTCAAACCGCGGATTTGATTCTGCTATCATACATGTACAAGTACACAGGAAACTGCACAAGAGAGGGTCTATTAGAATAGACACTACATGCCGTAAACCGAGAAACCTGCAGGCCTATAGAGATGTCAATTTTGAACACGAATGTGCATACGAGCTGGGTAAATTTAAACACCAACAACGATTTAATGCACATTATTTTCTGCAGACTTCTATAGAGATCAAGTGTTGTTGTCAGTTCAGACTCGATCCCAGTGGATCAAGGATTGAAATAGCATTTTAGGTTCGTTGTCGTTTCTACACATTCATGAAAATACACGACGTAATAGCAGCTGGCAAACGTTGTCTCTATACGTCTACAAGACAACGGACATAATTTTGAAATATAAGACTCAATTTTTTACGCAGTTCTTATTCAAATTCAAATTACGATCTGTTTTTGTTATTAAGCCCATGCATTGCAGAGATATAATACTAGCGAAAAAATAAAAAGTTTCATAGCTCTGTCGGAAATTGATCCAAATTCTGCTCCTCTTTCAAACCAGAAATCGTTCAACAAATCCTTGTAAAATTCACGCTTCAATTGACCATCACATGCTTCTGTCAGTCGTTTTATGGTGCATTTGTCAGTGTACCGTCAATAGTCATGTGGTCAAATGGCAGAAGTATGAGCCGTATCATTTTCATTACAATTGTGTTGAGACGCGAGCGCAGGGCAATATTAGCAAAGCCTGACGAAGCAGAGGAAGCATAGAAGAAGCGGTACAGCAAGGTAGCCCGACCTACTTCATATAAGCGCGTCTCCGAAAGGCTATGAGCAACAAGGATGCGTAGTGCATAGAGTGATTGGCTGGCATTTATACAGATCCGGTCAATATGTGGATCAAAACTAACTCCATCGGTGATGGTAACCTCTAATATAACAGACGATACCACTTACCACACTTGGTATAAAGGGTTGGACATTTTATAACTTAGCTCGAGGGCGCGTAAATGTAATCTCTTTAGACTTATTACCATTGAGCTTGAGATTGCAAGTAAGTGCTCATGTAGACAAAGTTTCTAGTTCTGAGCATGTGGTGTCTATAGAGGAATGTAGCCGTCGTCAGCGTATTAATTTAAGCGATCTATTGCTGCGGTGCACAGGTTTCAGGCCAGAAATAGCCACCACATACATGTAGTTAGGCGGTAAAAGCCCAGATGCTGATATATATACGATGCTTCCATTTATTTGACATATAAGACAAATACTTGACCGTGGACTTCAGTAGAATTTCGATTTTGCAATAGTGATAAGATCCAATTGTACAGACAGTCAGATAATGGCAATAGAGAAAATTGCACAGATAGCGACATGTAGGAGTGCCTTAATGCATCGAAGGCGGGAGACGTCCGTCGAGAGAGGCGTACAAATGGCCCATCTTGCCACATAATTATCTATAATATAATATAGCATAATAATAATTATGACATAATAATATAATCATGTGGATCCCCGGACAGATACAAGTCCTCTGAACACATACATGTAATATTTATAAATTTTGACAGTGTGTTCAAGGCTTACACTAAGATTTATTATTGATCAAGTAGGCAAGGGAATTCGCAGCTCCAATAATAATGACCTGTGTCACTTTAACATCAAGTTAAGACTTATCTTTCATAAACAACCGATCCATCAAAGACTGTCGCTCTGTCATCGTAAATTCATCGTTAAGAAATTGACCTGTATCAATGCGAGTTGTTTTTGTTCGTTGGCACTTTAGCCATTCATCATCATCATCGTCGTCGTCGCCGTCGCCGTCGCCATCGCCGTCGTCATCGTCATCGTCATCATCATCATCGTCGTCATTATCATTGTTATTGTCATCACCATCAATGACGGTAATAGAAATTTTACTTATTATTGGTGGTCTTATTTTGACCCTGATGAAGCAACGGGTCGCTTTTTCATAAGTACTAAAATCGTGGCCAGAGCAGTTAATAACGCAGAGGATTGTGGACCATTGGTGGTGGTAATAGGGATGTTTGTATCGTTGTTGCGTCCGCATATTTGGTGGACTATATGTCATGTTGTTGTTGTTATTGCTGCTGTTGTTGTTGCTGCTACTGTTGTTGCTGTTGTTAGTGGTTGGTCAGTGAGCCGCCTAATCACCCAATGACGTCTATCTAAACAACTTCATATAAGTTGCCTATCGGGTGTACTCAATTTCGAAATTCAGTATCTATACGGCGTTAGAGTGAGGGAGCATCCGGTGCCGATTCTTTTTCAATTCCTTCCAGCATTCGTTTCTTCGGAAAGGTCTTTGCATTCGAAGATGTTTTAATTGCGTCCGAATTCATTTCTGTGATGTTTATCGGAAACTTCAACCTATCGAATCACCCGCGTTGAATTTTACTCTTTATTGTAGGCGTTCCCAAAATGCGGCCCGCGGGCCGCATGCGTCACAAAAGGTTTTTTAAATCTCATAACCTAAATCGCTTATTTTTCTGAGTAAACAACGTAAGTGACAAAGAGTTGAACGAACTTGAACAAAACTGTTCAGTTCAAGCCTACTACAAAATGTTGGATGTCTGTGCGATTTAGAGTTTTTAGTGGACAGCACTTCACTTTGAACGAACTTAATCTGCAACTGACAGGGTGTGGAAAGTTTATTAGGCCTACTGTCGTGTGGCATGGTGACCGAGCGGCTACAGAGGTCGGCCCGTTACACTCATTGTGCGCTGAGTGCGCGGTTACCACTCTCGTCCAAGGCGTCAGTCACTGTGTAGGGACCTTGAGCAAGTCCTTCGCACACAATAATTGCTCTGCATTGCAACTGCAGTTCCGCCGTCGAGGCGTGTGTGCCCTTCTGAACTTAAGTGTAAGAAGGGCGATATCAAATAACAGTTGTATTGTGTTGTGATGTACTACTTTGATTGACAGTGTGAAATCGTTTGTAAGAAAGCTGACTTAACTGCAATAACAACAGAAGGATGACAATTCAGCACATTTTCCGGCTTGTGCAGAGAAACATTGTATTGATAAACGGACATGCTTTTGAACTTTTGCGTTCTGACAAAATATTTCGAGAACTTTGGCAGCCTGTAATCTGAATTTGCCTTACGTTTTGTTGGCTTCAGATTGGACGAACAGTCATTTGCCGTATGCCAGAATCCAATTTACTTGTAAGCCAGAGATTCCGCCAATTACCTGACCATTTGACGACGTGCTTAACATCTCGTGCCACTTTTTGGGGCATTGCAATAACAAGCTTTGAACGTCGATTTGGTAATAGGCCCATAATTTCTGAAAACGTTCATCCCATGAAGTGAATTTAATTTTGACACAAATTCTAAGTCAAATTTTATAAGCATTAACTTTTAACTTTTTACAAATAGATTGATAAATAAAGGCTAGAATAAAATTAATCGGTCTAAATAAATAAAATAAGTATTTAATAAGTTAAGAAATTCTGATACACTTTTAGTTTGAAATTCAAGCACTTCGTTATTATTTATTGAATATTATTAGGCCTATATGCATATAAGTAAGCTTCATACCTCTACATCTTATATTTAAAAACTAAACCTGAAAAGGCTTCGCGACTTAAACACTCGCATGGTTAATCCCTGTGGCCCGCAAGCTCTCATGTTGTCACTAAAGCGGCCCTCGGTATCGAACACCTTTGGGACACCTGCTTTATTGGGTGATTCTACCAAAGCATAGGGTGTGCCGGCCGCCATGTTTTTGCCTTTTCGAGTTAAATATTAGTGGGAGAATCGAGACAGAGGCCTAAGGATAAAGTTCAAGATGGTTTAGACTCTTTATTATTGAAGGTATAGGTACACATGTAGATAATCATGTAGACAGACGAATAAATGTCATATCGTCAGCTATCCGAGCTATGTATAGGGTTACAATAGGCGTATTGTAATTGCCGTTGGTTGTTATGACTAAAAAATCTTTAAGTTTGGTAATTGCAACACTAGGCTAATGTTTAAAGATGATTAAACTGTGAGACCCGTGTTGGTGTATCATGAATTGTTCGGTGTTTGTTAATTTTGGGTGATACCTTATTAAATACTGTAAGTCCCTATACATGTAAGTGCTTACAAGAGAGTTATTTTACATGTGTTACATTACTGATTATCATTTAAGGGTATTGTATCATTATTAAGGTCAAGGTAACGATGATGCATTAGTTACTGCATAGGTGGGCCGGTTTGATGGAGCTGAAGCCAGGATGTGCTTATCGAACGATTGCCTATTAACTATGAATAGATTTGTACTTCGAAATTTTCACCCTATCCACGAGGCTCCCATTGAAATAATTATTCTTCGAAAGGCTTATCATCGTGAAGCGAGATTCAGAAGCACTCCAAGTCATTGCTAATAGTTTCAGCAGTTGCCTGACCAGCTGAGAATTCTGTCTCATCGTTTTTATTATGCGAAGAGTTCTTATAAATTAAACATCTTTACTTCGAAAAGGTCTTTTGTTGATGCTAATCTTACTACGAATACAAGCTATTATGGCATTTTGCTTGAGCTAATTAATATTAAAAATGTAAGCGCAGCAAAAAAATCCGTTTTGATTATGATGTAAAATCCGTCTACTAAAAATAGGCACCAATCACTTTTTATCCAGCTTCTGACGGATTGAATGACGGAGTCTGACTTCATAGTTCTCATATTGTTCTTGGCTGCCTACCTAGGTTGCCATGTTACTTAAGTTGAAAGATCTTATAAATGCACAGTTTGATAAATCAAGTAGTAGCAAAATAATATATAAACATCCACAATTTCATTTTTGTGAACCTACACTACACAATGGGCGCCTACGCAGGAAAATATTTATACACGAGAAACGAAAGCGAAAGTGATCCTCATTTACGGTTCTCTACAAGTAACAAAATAGGTAAATATTGAAATAAATAATTATTACTTTATCGATAACTTTCTCACATTCATCTGATGTCATATTGTATAAAACGATAATAAAACTTAACGACAGGCAGTTGTGTTTCAACAGATGCTTTTATGTTCTATCGAGTGTAATAGAGCATGAACTATTAAAATCCATCGCCATTAGGTTCTTGTAACATTATTTGCAACTCCAGATCGAGGAACCAACCAACAAAACGGGGTTCCCGGCCAATTCTGCGCCGGACAATTCGGCGCTGGACAGTTCGGCGCGGACAATTCGGCGCCGGATGAGTTTGTAAGTGTATTTACACCAGCTGTCGGTATGCAGTATTTGGCATTTTTAAAATATTCAGATTGGAAGCGAAATAGTATTTTCCATATTATTCAGCACATGTCTAGTTAGTATATAGAGTGGTAAAGACAACAGCCCTACAATACTGACTTTGAGTAATTGCGATTAAAGAGTACAGTAACATTAAGACATGGATTTATCAACTTCTGCTGTCGTTAGTATATACTATGTGAGTCAGAAACCGAAATCGATGTAATTTGTAATATTCCTTTGTTTGCTCTACAGTAGAGGACTATTTTAGTTAGAAGGTGACACGGTCCCTATGGTCGACTATGATTCTGCAATAACCAAACATGTGCTGGATAATATGGAAAATATATGGTCTTGGTCTTGGTCTCGAATGCATCGGTCTTGGTCTTAAAAGAACGGTCTTGGAATTGGTCTCCGTCTTAGGTTAGCGTTCTTAGTCATTTGCCGTATCAGAGCAATTTCTTTGATATTGTCGTTATTTTTGATTATTGGATGTTTAGGACCTACGCGATTTTTATGGATTTATGACGGGCTGACCATCTATATATACACGTTACTATGGGCCCAAAAATGTATTTGCAACGGAACCAGCCATTTCAAAATTTGCTTTCACAGATTTCAAGCTTTTGGAACAATCTAATAATTATGTGGTCGGCCACGTGTTGTCACTGTTAACCCGACAATTCCGAGTACAAGTAGGTCTACACCGTTCAAACAGAACGTTAATCTACTTATTCAGATGTCTTAAAGTATGTACTTATCGTATACTGTAAGTAATTGATAGTGTGATATTCTTTGGCAAAAGCCATGGCCTGAACCCGCAAGAGCTCAGACTGGCCGGTAAAACTGTTTTCTAGACCATTATTAAGATTAGTATTCTTCAGCAATAAAATTAATGCTTTAAGCGTCTTATTCCATTTAGCGTCTTAATAAATTGAATTATTCATAAAAAAGAGTATCGGTCTTGGTCATGGTCTCGGACCACCCGGTCTTGGTCTTGGACCTCTCGGTCTTTTTCTCGGTCTTGATCTCGTGGTATTGGTATCGTGCCCAACACTGGTCAGCATAAAGAGAGCAGCACTAGTCTAGTCTGGTGTATATCAATTTAAACGCTTCTGTTTATCGAACCTGTGTAAGTCGTGACGCATTGAGGATGGGAACTTCAGCGAAGAATCCTAAGTCTATGATGATCATAATCAACTACAATGACATCACTGAACCTGTGTCAATAGTCACACATTGATGATGGAAACTTAAAACACTAAGTCTATTATGATCATAATCAGCTACAGTGACATTTCTGAACTGCTGCCATTTTCAAGACTCTGCAAATTCTCCCAGTCGTTAGTTTGTCTCCTTGCTGTGTGAGCAGCAACGTTTATTGGGCGGAGATCTGACGCCGCAATCCGGATCCACAATAAAACATTGGTTAATGTCTTTCTCATTTCTTTTGTTTAGACAATAACCATCAGAAACAGCTGAATAAAACGATTGAACAGAATGAAGCTCCATATTGCACAACGATATGACTAGACAGTTACGTGTAAGAGCAAATTCAATCCGAGCTTTCTGTCATGCAACTGTGTTGTCATGTCGGTCCATCTAACACCCTTTTGGTAAGTTCAAGAAACTTTTGAAGAAATATGATGATCCTCTATGCTATTCTTCATTTCCTGACATATTAGGTCATATTTGGGCTGCCATTGTTTCTCTGAACATAATTGACTATTTAGATTTACTGAGCAGTTTCTGTAAACCTTTGCTAGATGAGGCGATTACGGATACAACATAGTTTAAAAAGTCACTTTGAAATTGAAGATTTAAGGACTTGAACAATATTTTAAATTGCAGTTGTTCAATGTTGTTTTCTTAACTTTTGAAACCTATGCAAAGGCGAATAATGCGGTTTCCCCACACAATTCCTGATTAACTTATTCTAACATTATGATCATTATTGTTTCTCAGTGTTGACCGTACATAATTTCTAATTCAGCTGTACGATCTTCCACTGGAGATTTTGGACATCATTCTGCAAAAGTCCTATCTGCATGAGGTATTGAATTCACCCACAATGCAAAGAGACGAAGAAATTATCAGGTCCCTCATATCAGTTGATGTTTGCATCAATCGAAGAGTTACCAGACAGCGTTTCAAGAGGACAATCTGGCGTTGCCTGAAAGTAAGATGTCTTCCAAACATTCCAACTTAAAAAAATCAACTACAAACGTTTACCTTGATACATATTTCAATATGGTCTGAAAACCTAACAGTGTGGCTATAGTGACGCATACGAATGGCACATGCTAACGTGTGTGTTTTGTTTAAGTAGATCTAGGCCAATCTCAGAAAGCATCATTTCCAATAGTTTGATTGATATGAAGTCTATGAAGTAAATACATATCCTGTAGTAAGCGAACAATGCTCACATAACTGGACAATATGTTGTGACGTACTAAAGATGTGTATAAATTTTTCTTGTCTTGCATTATTAGATCATGCGTTTAGAGATGCTCCGCAAATCTCGTCTGTAGCACTCCGCACTCTCCTTGCCTATTGACTCCTTCTTGGGCGAATCTCCCACTATTGCCCGCTTCCCATATTTATATCCTTCCTCTCTTCCCTTGTCGGATGTCTGCTTAATTTCTTCACCTGTCGCCTCTGTCTCGCTTGCTTCCATCGTCCGTCTGGACCGTCCTCCTTCCTGTCTCTCTATTTATCCCTCTATCTCCTGCTGTCAGATGCGCGAATCTGGTAATGCGCTGGGAGTTGTATTAATTAAGCCAATTACAGAAGCGATTAGCAGCGGCTACTGGTCTGTCACGTACATGTAAAGTTCATTAAGTGCATAGTCGATCTGAATATTCTGTAGTCCAGCTTGATTCAAATGTTCACATGAAAACTAATAGCTACAATTTTATTTAAACTAAATAATACATAATAATACATAATAATCATAAAGCCTCCGTCGATTGCGCAACTTGTAGTGTCCTTTATTACACTACAAGTAATCTTAATCTTCAAACTTCTAAAGCGCCACTCGAAGACCAAGCGAAGGAATGCCAGCTTATTCATGGTTTACTATCAAAAGAGCGTAAATTAAAAGGGTGCAATCAAAAGGGCGCATCAAAAGGGCGAAAATCAAAAGGAATAGCACACGATCAAAAGGGCGACAATCGAAAGAGCGCATTTTCAAAATGGCGACAATCAAAAGGGCGCATGTTCAAGAGGGCGACAAACAAAATGGCGCACGTTCAAAAGGGCGAAAATCAAATAAATGTAAATAAAAGATAAGAACGATTGAGAGATGGAACAACTGATAACAAAATTACCGGACGGCAAACAAAGCCCATATTATGAGGCCCTCTTCTTCCGTTAATTTGTTGAACACTTTTCAGTGAAAGCGTGCTGGTTGTGTAGACTTCTCGATAAAAATGAGTTTTGGATACGTCAAAAGGAATAAAGGTGACAAAATTTTAGTTTTCGAAGGTTACACATTTCGCAAGGAGAAAAGTGTAACTAACAAGACTTATTGGAAGTGTACCGAATACCGCTTAGCGAAATGCGTGGCTATAGGTGCCATACTGAAGGCGATGTTTAAACGAAGTTACCACTTCGGCATAATCATTTGTTTGTCATAGATTAGGCCTACAAGATGTTCGCTCACTCGTTCTGTTCATTAGACTGCTCTGATCGGTCGATAAAAATTGCAAATCGTGGACGAATATGGTTCGCGTTATAACATAGACTATTTACGGGGTATTGCTCACAACCTGGAATTGCAAGCTTTAAAAGGGAAACTTTCAATAGCTGACGCTGACATTCTTTAATAGTGTTTTTTCCTAATAATATATTACAGTGACATTGATATTTTGTATAATATGACACTGAATCGTGCTTTTTAATCATTGTTTGTCATGGATTACAAGATGTTCACTCACTCGTTCTGTTCATTTATTTATTTATTTAATTTTCGCTCCTTTGATCGTGCGCCCTTTTGTTTGTCGCTCTTTTGAACATGCGCCCTTTTGATGGTCACCTTTTTAAACGTGCGCTCTTTCGATTGTCGCCCTTTTGATAGGATACCCTTATTCATAAGCGCTATTCACTAAAAGAGGCCATCGTCTGATGAGCTGAGCGTCACACTTTTACAGTTTCCTTTCTTCTCGTATCGATTTGTCTTCTAGGAACTGATTTTTGTTTTATTCCTGGCTCTCGATACAACCTCTCCGGCTCGACATATCGAAGGCCTATTATTAACCTAAGTTGATAGCCATCGCTTAACTTACAAATAATAATAGTCTATTAACTTGGCATTGACATCTGACAATGTCGATTACGATCATTCTTATCAAAGCCGTCCGGAATATAGGCCTATTTCAAGCTATCTTGTTGGATGTTTTTACGGCCGAAGCATGTTGATTATTGTACTGTATTCCTAGATCATTAAACAGACTTGCATTTTGTCATTGAGACTCACGAACAACCTTGCGGATTGGATTTCACTAAAAGTTGATAGAAATGCTGGGCTGCCCTAGCTAGTGTACGCCTAAGCCTACGGCTTTTGTGCTGCTCGGTCGGCAATATTTATTCTTATTCTTATTACCGAAATTTGATACCGCCCTTCTTCCAACATCTTTTTGCTCAGAAGTGCATACACACGCCTCGACGGCGCAACTGCAGTTGTACTGCAGAGCAATGGTGCGCGTAGGACTTGCTCAAGGTCCCTACACAGTGACTGACGCCCCGGACGAGGGTCGAACCCGCGCGCTCAGCAGACACTGAACGTTACGGGCTGACCGCTCTAACCGATCGGCCACTGTGCCACACGATTTATTATGCTACTGTATAGTCACGTCGGTTCATATTGGACAGAACACATTTGAGGTGGTTACTAGCTGCCAAGCAACTTCTAATGAAATATCATGATCCTTTAGGCTATTCTTTTTTTTCTGACAACCAAGGCCCATTTACACTGTCATTGCTTCCACGACTATTATGTGTTACCTAATAGTTTCGATTCACTTCAATTCAAGTTTATTTGGCAAACCAAAGTAACAAGTTACATGAGATCGGTATAACAAACAAAATTTATGATTGCACAGAAGACCCAATTAAGGACGAAGGGTCCGGCAGGTTAGGGCCACCAATAAATTTGATACAAAGTAGTTGGGTATAGAGGCCAAAATGTGAGTAGAGTGTTTGAAAATAACATGGAGGAGCAAAGCTTAACTAATCTTAACTAACGAATATGCTAACAGTAAGCGAGTAAAGGTAAATTATAAATTAGTAGGGATTACATAATCAAGGTAGATGACTACAACCGGTAAATGAAGTAGGTAATGATAAAGTAATAGTTGTTTATTTAAATCCCAATTGATCTTATCAGGAATATTACAGAAACTACGGTAATCTGATTTCTCAATTATTAAGTACATGTATGCCAACGATTGTCAGAAATGAGGTTGAGTTTACAGTAATGGTTACAATTCACCAGATATAATAGCGGATTTAATCTTATTTTTGAATTAATGAAAATTGGGAATGAGACTTAAATTGACAGAGATAGAATTCCAGATTCTAGGATCTTTGCACTTGATGGACATTGGTCTAGTGTTTGTTCTAGCATAAGGAATGTACAAGGTGTTAGGATCTCTACTAAGGTGATACAATAATCCTGCATTAGGCGTAAAATAATCATGGAAGATACTTGGTAGGGAGTTGTGAAAGTACCGATGCATAAAGAGGATTATTTGGAGCTTATTTATCTGTTCAATTTTGAGCATCCTACTAGCTACGAATACTTCACTGGTATGAGCATTATAGTGAATACCAGCCACAAATCGTATTGCTCTTTTTTGAATAACGCCTATCTTATTTAGGGAGAATTTGTAGGTAGAGGCCCATATTATCAGACCTATGCGATATCAGACGAATACGGATCCCACTTTTGTTTAAGATGCCACTTAGAAGATTGTAGCATCTGGACAATAAAAATTGGAAATAGGAGTGATTCGAAAGTATTTCTTAACTGTTGAATCCATGCTTTGTTAATTTATGCGATATCGCCATACGATTCATGGCTGACTGATTAATCATGGCACAGGTCCTACAATTATTATGGATCCCTGCGTTGACTTTGCATCTCTAATCATTTCAGTTGTACGATCTTCCATTGGAGATGTTGGACATTATCTTACAAAAGTCCTATCTGTATTGGATATTGAATTCATCAACAAAGTCGACGTTTGCTTCAATCGAAGAATTACCAGACAACGCTTCAAGAAGATTATCTGGCGTTATCTGAAAGGTTGGATGTCTTCCAAATATAACCACAAACGATTACTTTTTTTTGATGAAATTGAAATAATATTTAAATTTATATTATATTATATTTTTACTATATTTATATTATATTTTAATTATATTTATTTATATTATAACCTGAAGACTTAAGTTAACAGCGTCATTTTCGCTACTCGTGTGGAAGACCAGTTATCAAGACACTTTCAGCAGTGTAGCCTATATTAAGCATCGCCCTCAATTGTTTAATAGATAAATTATGAAAGTCATTAAAGTAAAAAATTTCCTGCAGTAAGCGAGCAATGCTCACAAACCTGACGATCTGTTACGACTTAACGTAGTTTTGTTTAAATTTATTTTTGGTTTGTCTCCTTAGGTTTCTATGCAAAAACCAAGAAAAGGTATGCAATCATTAGAAACAACAGAAATTATCTCCAAGAAAATATTCAACCAAGCAACGGGTTAATCGCTTCACTATTGTCTCTTAACTGCATAGCGTCAGAACAACGTCACTTCATCAAACGACGGCGTTCAAAACGATTCATGAACGCCGATCTTTTGTATCTCATGAAGTCTTTCGACGAAACTAAATTTTTCAATTTTTTCAAATGCCTTCGACAAACCAAACAGAAGATAGTGGCAAGGATCATAGAACACGGAGGAGGTTTGTAGAAAAAACAGCTATTGTATAACATTATATTCACAAAGGCGCTGGGCCAACAGGTGCTGAAATCTTGTGGAAATGTTCATATGAAACGCTTGCCTACTTTCAGGGCAAACATAAATTTACGATGAATCGTTATAGAAATCATCATGACATTTGTTATGGCCACAATGAATAAAGCAATTTCCTATGCAGGCCTTTTTTGGAGGCTAAGCAAAAGTAATTGGATTAGACTACGAAATTGTGCTTAAGTGCATTCCTACGCCTTTATATAAGTTGAGTATTAGCCGATTATGCCAATTTTAAAGCTCATCGCACTGCTCTACTGCAATTATTGATATTGCATCTACGCGTGGTTCCTTTGCTGACTTGTGCTTTTCACATGCTGCCAGGAGAGAATTATCAGCATTCTCAAACTGTCGCTGTTGATAGTTCTACAATCTACATAAAGAAGTAACGAGGCTTTGTGAATACTTAATTCAATGTATCTGACTTTGCTGCTCCATTATTCATAGTCTAAATTCATAATCTGCTGTTATTAGTTGATCAGCGTTTTTACGAATTTAGATCACTGTATTCGAAATGCATGATGCGGTTCTTTTTACACATAACCATCTGCTTATTTCGCTTAAATTAGACAAAACTTCGTATTGGCCAAGACTCTAGTCCACAACCTAAAGAATACATCTTAGTGAGTGCAGCTATCTAGAACTAACTCTTAGTAAGTAGTTTAAGAATTGAAAAATGTTTTCAGCTGTAATCAAAAGCGATTATGTACTTGTGGTGCAAAGTGTAGGTCTGCAAGTTCAATGGAAGCACAACTGCTTCATCATGCAATCGAAGATCTTTGAAGTAAAACCAAATTGTGGTCACATAAAACTGATAAACTCATCAATCAACTGAAATGTGAAGGTATAGAAATCCTCAACTCTCAAATGAAGAAACGTACTTTGGTCGTTTGGATCTGGTGTCATTCACAAGCAGCAATTGAAAATATTCAGAAGCTCTACGAATCGAATCAATTGGCAGATATATTCTTTGGTTTCGAAGATATTCATTCATCTGCCTCTGAAATCGTCAAATCAATAGTCATCAAAACTGATACGAATCAATTCAAGAAAACAGTAGGCAAGTTTAATTGAATTCGTCAATAAGAAGATCTAAAAGTTTTTAATCAACTTATAGAGGGCTTTGTTTATGATTCACGCAAATAGAGTGAAATATGCTCACTGGAGACGCAGAAGGTTAGTCTCAAAAATTTTACCATAAAGAGACAAACTATATCTACCAGGAGATGGTTCTAGAGGGCGTAATGCAACCTAAAGCTACTGGAATCGTGTTTATGTGTTTACATTTCAAGAATGCCTCAGGTTGGATTGGAAGACACGTGTACATAGGATACGAATTGAAAGGCAGATGGAAAATTAAAGGCTCGCAGTGAGATGGATAGTATGCAGAAGACAAACTTGAACGGATCAGACATTAATTTTTATATTGATGACAGGGACAGATACATGTAGCAAAGAGTCGAATATTAATAATTGAGGATTTGGCTAAAGTAAATAATCAAGACTGTTGAGTCAAGATTACATTACAATCCTAAATCATTGAATACAATATCAAATAGATTGTTTAGCTTTATTTGCTCTTTACATTAACTGTTAACATCACTCAACTCTAATTCCTTTTGTATTACATAGTCATTTGTAAATGATTATTCAAATTTGACCATATTATTTTGTACCAACTATTTAAATGTGAAATAGGTCTTTGCAGCATCTAGTGGTAGTTTCATTTTTTACGACGCTGTGTGATAACAAAGATCACTGGAGTCGCTCTCCTCCTCCAAGCTTGCATTTATTTCAGACATTTGAACTTGGTTATATGAATTTTGGGTTGTTTGTCTTATATTTTATGACGTCCTTACTCTCACGCCATAGTGAGGTGCTATTAGTATTCAAATCGTAATCGCTGCAATGACGTAATATACGATTAATGCTTTATAGGCTAGGCATCAAATCTCAATCGTTTCAGAATTATCATTATCGACAAGGCTGGGCTGATTGAATCAATATTGCTACCACCGACATGCAATAACAGATTCGATGATATAATAATTAAACATCACTTAATTCTAATTCATGTTGCATTATAGAGAAGCATAATGAAAGAAGTGTGGCAGCTAATTATTAATATATTAATAAAAATTAAAATATCCGTTTTGCGTCAGAGTCATTAAATGACCAAACAGTTTGCCTGATGCATTTTAATTCTAATTATAATAATAAAAATTAAATAAATACCCAAAATATGAAATAATTGAAAGCAAGATAAATAACATTTTAACAATCAATTGTAATACAAATAATATTAGATCAAAATCGAGGATATTCTTAATGGTCAATATTTTGCGTAATTACTATTGGTTTGCTCTTGTTTTAGTCGTATGTCCTATTGTTGTCGACTTCACTCAAAGAATCTTGCTAGAAGTTACTGAAAAAATACACTGAATAACTAAATTGAGAAATGAAATCTTTGTCCTCTGTTATTGTGAAACAACCGGTTTTCATGTAATTTGTGTCTTTGAGGATGAAAATCCATTTGCCCTCCAGAAGAAAATCAATTCAAAAGAAGTTTCATCACCTACCGACATTGTATCCAATGAGAAGGAAAATTGTCTCTACGTCTCTGACACTGTGAAATGCGCCTGGAAGATAACAAGAAAAGTCGAAGACGATGACAAACAAGAGATCATTAAATGGTTGACCATTGATTATTTTCCATCGAATCTGTCAGTGTCAAGTGATGGTCAGTTGTTAGTGATCAATGATTCATTGTCCATTCTGATGATCTACGGTTCAGACGCAGAACTTATTCGATCCATTCAGTTACAAAGAGACATCGAAGCTCCGCGCCATGCAGTTAAAACATCCATCGGCAATTTCATCATCCTGCACTGGTGGGAGAAAACTGAGAAGATGGGGGAAAGAGAGTTGAGTGCGAGAATAGAGAGGATGCAATGGGTCTTAAGCGAGTTGGCCGGAGATGGACAGATGATTGTCCGCCGTTCTATTCCTTCAAACATAGCACAAACACGGAATGGACTCCAATATCTCTCACTCGATTCGGACGATCGAGTATTTGTGGCTGACTATGAGAATAATCGAGTGATTCTCTTGGATTCAGATCTTAAATGGAATCGATTTATTTGCCAACCAGAAGATGAATCACTGTTCAAATTTCCTCCGACATTGTGTTATGACGAAGACAAGATACAGCTGATAGTCAGAGGATCTTATTATATTGGACAATGCCTTGATGTTTACACTTTGCATCGACAAGAACTGAATTTTCATTCAACCTTTTGATATAGAGCGGTCTTCGCTAGGGCCCCGGAACTCCCACAGGGCCCACATCCTTCCCCGATTGAGGGCTTCAAGTTTGTAAGGTTGGCCTACCTCCATGTTTAGCCGGTTATTCTGCTTTTTTGTGACAATTTGAATCTGACACCGGCGAGGATATGAAAGAAAGTAACAGAGTAGGTTTATCTAAAAAAAACCAACAACCGCTGTTCTGGTTCTAGCAGACGCCGCTAAGTCATCTGCCAGTGCCACTGCTGTCTCTTTATTTGGATGAGGGATGTAACGAATATTTTCTTCATCGCACTTGAAAATTTTAACTAGGATGAAATCCAGAATCAATTGTGTGAATTTTATTCGCAATTTCTTTGTACTTGGACAAGGTTCACGACATGCTTAACCAACTTGACAAATGCGTACTAGAAAAAAGGCGGGGGCGAGTTCATTGGCAACTTATATACATGTACATGTACTTCCTGGTGGCTTATCATCTGCGTAATTATGTGGTACGATGTCTTGTTTCAAATCAAATAGACGAGTAAAATGATGCAGTCACCAAAGTTTGTAATTGATTCACTGGAAGGGGAGCTAGGTGTACGTGAACCTACAGTCCAATAGAGTTTTCCCACGTATAAATCGTCAAATTGCATTTGAATCTGCTGTTTCAAGTGTACATAAAGTAGCAGAAGAATTGAGGTAATACCACCTTTTCTGAAACGATAAACCGACTTGGAAGAGATGCGGCAGATCAAGGATTTCAACAGCATATTTTGGTTTCTCTGTCGCTCCGACACTCTCATCAAAATACAAGACTTGAGCAGACTTGAGACGTATAAATATAGTAACCTCTAATGAACAAGTAAACCTATAATAGAGCTCTCGTGTTTTAAGTTATCCCTTCATATAGACAGTCAGCTGACAACAGCGTGAGACTTGATACAGTACCTTTATGTGAATGAACTTCATATCCTTTGCACAGTGGTTGGTGCTGCGTTCAGTTTCACATTGCAGATAATAAAAACATTTTAATCGTTCATCCGTGCTCCGCAGCGGATTGTCTTCGCGGACGATTATTTTTTATTGAAATTGAAAACTTGCCGATGAAAAACCAATTTTGCGTTTGTTTGCATTTGTTCGCCGCTTATTAATCACCGCTAAATTGATAATAGATTCGTAGGCGTCTTCACGTAACATTTGACATATTTAAGACAAATATATATAATTACTGAAACACAGATCCCTGCTATTTTAAGTTATGTGTGTCCACCACAGAAGATATATCACCAACTTGTCCCAGTACATTAAGTAAGGAGCAGTCGACGAAAGTTTTTTCTGTAGCTCGACCTAGTCCTGCGCGTTGGAGGTATCACTCTGTGTATCTTCTCAAAATGTTTCTGTGTGTGTAATAAATTTATTTAACGACGCATCCATGACAAGGATGATATGCGTTCAATATGTTTCATTTAGTTCCCTGCTTTTACTGGGATCCCTGAAATTCTGTATTCATCATGGGCTACCTTTGTCTAATGGACTGATCGTCAGGATATTGGCCTGATTATAACTGTACTAGTGTACTTGTGTGCCATTGATTGACCCCTTGCTCGTTATGGAATTACTAAGTAATAACATTTTCAAATGTAAAAACCGTGATAGGATTTTTACCAGCCAGAGATGACAAAACTAATTTCATGAATAATCTACAGGAAAATGTGAAGATCATATTTTATTAGCCATTCATCATCATTGTCTTTATTACACTGTATTCGAAAAACCCATCAAATGATGAAAATCATTACATCAATTATAGACTAAGGGTGCTCAATAAACCAATGAATGATATTTTAAATTGATTCACCATAGGGGCTTTGGCTGAAGCAATGTGGTTGTTACAGATTCGAGCCTTCTGTGGAGGGATTCTCTAAGAAGATATGATAGCACAGTTGTTCAGCGTCATCGTTTTATGCGTACGAAACAGAAATAATAATGATGGAAATAGCTGTAGGCCTACCACTGATGATCGGTGATTCTGTTTTATTCTCAAAGAGCAAAATATGCTCTCATAATTACGGTCTCAGGAATAATGAATTCGTGCCCGGAGAAGCTAATTATTTATACACAAAACGCTTGTGGTATTAATAGTGGAGGTGGTAGTGCTTTTGTTGCTGGTACTTGGTTTTCCGGATGGTGATGATGTTGTTGTATGTGTTAGGGGCGAATGAGTGAGTAACTGAATCGCTTAGTGATCGTCTATATAAACTGCTTCACATGAGATACCCGGTATCTCATGGAAATTTCGCAAAAAATATCGCACATAAAAATGTCGCACGTTAATAATGTCGCACGATAATAATGTCGCACGATAATAATATTGCCAGTGAAAATGTCGCATCTTCATAATGTCGCACAATATTATTGTGGTCAATCAAAATGTCGCATGTGCATAAATTCTGCTTAAGTGTAATAGGCCTATGGGCTTATATAAATTCTACTGAAGTGTTATATGAAGGGATGAATCGATGGATCGATGAAACTTATCGTGCTTACTGCTTAAGTTGAAACTAGACTGACACAAAGAATTATGTTCAACTGGAACCTTGATTGTTGAAAATAATTCTTCTTTTAAAACGCATTAGAAGTTTGATCGATAAAAGAAATATTGCATACATAGTAACTGGATTGACTAAATACATTCTTATTTCAATAGAAATTTAATCCATGAAATTATAATTGCATGAATAGAAGCTGGACATATAAAATGGTTGTTCCTTAAATAGAAGTTGGATCGATGAAAGTGTTGCTACAGCATTAGAAGATGGATCGATTAAAACGGTTCTTCTTTAAATTGAAGTTGAATCGATGAACAAACTGCCTCATAGATTTCGAATAGAAGCTGGATAGACTAACACTTTCATCTATTCAACTTCTATTTAAAGACGAATTGTTTTCGTCAATTGACCTTCTATTAAAACAATATTTCTTTCATCGCGATCCAATTTCCATTTAAAGAAGAAAGATTTTAATCTGTCCAGCTTCTACGTGTGTCTGAGCAATATTTCTCACATCGATCCAACAGCTAATTAAAGAATAACGATCTTAATCTGTCCAGCTTCATTTATGCACTATTTCAGTCATCGCGATCTATTTAAAGACGAACCACTTTAATATATACAGCTATAACACTCTCATCGTTCCAACTTCTATTTAATAAAAGAATTGTTTCCATCAATCCAGCTTCTGCTTAAGCAATAATACTTTCATCGATTCAATTGAAATAAAAATGTGTTTAATCAATCCATCCTATAATAGTGATGCAATAACACTTTCATCGATCCCACTTCCATCTAAAGAATAATTGTTTTCACCAATCCAGCTTCTAATTAAGTAATATTTGTTTTATAGACCCAGCTTCGAGTTGAACATAATTCCTTGTGTCATTCCAGTTTCAACGATCCCGCTTTCACTTAAACAGAATCTTTTCATCGATGCCACTCCTACTTAAGCATAATTCTTGTCATCAAAGCAGCTTTTTATTAAGCAACAATTATTTTAGTCACTCCGGCGTCTAATAAAACAAGATTCTATTAATTATTCCAACCTCGTTTAAGGCAATGATTTCTTTCATCAGCCCAGCTTCTATTTTTAAAAAAAACATGATAGTTGCAAGAAAATGACTTTGTAAACCCAAACTATGGTTTATCAAAGTTGGTTATACGCAACATAGCAGTCATAGATTGCATCAATGAATATAAGTAATAATTAATATGATTATATGGATTATAGTGGCTAATAGGATGAACAACTAACAATAATATTATATGCGACATTTTGACTGACGATATTATTATCGTGCGACATTATTAACGAGCGACATTTTTATTCGCGACATTTTTCGTGTGACATTTTCGTAATAAACCAAGATACTCATCGGATGTATAGTTACATCTAATTTCGTAATTCACTGTTTATTATAGGGTGTTACATTGACGGTGCATTCAACGTCTGTTGTATTTCTATTCCTTCCAGCGGAAGGTTTCGTCATCCGATTATGTATTCGTCCGAATTCATTGATGTGATGCTTATCGGAAACTTCAGCGTATCGAGTCACTCGCTTGAAATTCACGCTTTAATGGATGATTTTGCAAAGGGAGTGAGTACGCCAGACACCATGTTTTTGCCTTGGCGAATTTAATGTTGGTATTAATAAAGAAACCGTGGCCTAACGTTAAAGTTCAGGATGGTTTAACAAAGTATTGTTAAAGGGAGAGGTAGATTGCCTAAATTAGCGTAGATAGCTGGCATGGGGAAGCAATGATCGACACACTTAAGAATTGTAAGGCTACATTGTACCTTACATTACTTCGACTCTTTACCACCCAGGAACAAACATAGGGGTTTTATTCACGAGAGCTGAGTCAAATCAGATGGGTTGTGAAAAGGATAGTATGTGTAAGTGCCACCTAACAATTAAAACGCGGCGCTAAACGATTCATTTATAATAATGCCGCCCACGCAGACAATTCTATCAGTCGTCGACTGTGTCATAAATTGCCCGTTTTGCTCAAGACTATAATGTTGTTCAAGCAGCATGGGGAAGCAATGTTTAACACATTTCATAATTGTAAGGCTACCTTATATCATTTCGATCCGGGCAACGCCGGGTGATTCAGCTAGTTTACTATATTCAATAGAACTTATTTCTTCCTTTGAAAATAAGTTAATCAAAACAAGCGTACAGAGGCGGCCTTTTGTGCCTTGCCCATAGACCGAAACTATCTAAGGCCGGCTCTGGTTTGGAGGGCGGTCGTTACGCCTCTGCTCGCCGTTTTTTATCACGATGGAAGTTCTTAGAAATTATACGTCTTTAATTCGAAAAGGTCATTCGTCGACGTTAAGGTCTTCTACGCAGAGCCATACCAAGCTATAATGCGCCCTGGGCCTAGCATTAATCCCACATTTTGTTGTCTATCTAAATTTTGAATATAATATAACATTTATTAATAAACAGCTAGTTTTTTTGGAAGAACTCATTTTTGATAGATCATTATACATAGGCCTATTGTTTAAAAAAACACATATCATGATCTACAGAAATAGTAATATTGTAGTCAGTTAAATTATGGCCAAACTCAATGTTGGCCTAAATGTTTTCGTACAATCATGGTCTACCCTAATAGTAATCGGTTTACCGTCATAAGGGCTAGAACAATAGGACGACTATCAATAGAGAGCGCATAATTATAATGGCGCGCCTCATTAGGCCGACCGGCCTATAAGAGCAGCACTCAAAAGGGCGACACATAAAGCCAATTGATGAAACGAATCGTGCTTAGGCAGAAGCGGGATCGATGAGAAAATTATGCTTAATTAGAAGCTGGATTGATGAAAAGAATCAAGCTATGGTGGAAGTTAGATTGATGAAAAGAATCAAGCTATGGTGGAAGTTAGATTGATGAAAAGAATCAAGCTATGGTGGAAGTTAGATTGATGAAAAGAATCAAGCTATGGTGGAAGTTAGATTGATGAAAAGAATCAAGCTATGGTGGAAGTTAGATTGATGAAAAGAATCAAGCTATGGTGGAAGTTAGATTGATGAAAAGAATCAAGCTATGGTGGAAGTTAGATTGATGAAAAGAATCAAGCTATGGTGGAAGTTAGATTGATGAAAAGAATCAAGCTATGGTGGAAGTTAGATTGATGAAAAGAATCAAGCTATGGTGGAAGTTAGATTGATGAAAAGAATCAAGCTATGGTGGAAGTTAGATTGATGAAAAGAATCAAGCTATGGTGGAAGTTAGATTGATGAAAAG
Organism: Bimastos eiseni; assembly: GCA_959347315.1. Lineage (NCBI taxonomy): Eukaryota > Metazoa > Annelida > Clitellata > Crassiclitellata > Lumbricidae > Bimastos > Bimastos eiseni. The sequence goes on from OY365814.1 coordinate 5,448,435, forward strand.
AATCAAGCTATGGTGGAAGTTAGATTGATGAAAAGAATCAAGCTATGGTGGAAGTTAGATTGATGAAAAGAATCAAGCTATGGTGGAAGTTAGATTGATGAAAAGAATCAAGCTATGGTGGAAGTTAGATTGATGAAAAGAATCAAGCTATGGTGGAAGTTAGATTGATGAAAAGAATCAAGCTATGGTGGAAGTTAGATTGATGAAAAGAATCAAGCTATGGTGGAAGTTAGATTGATGAAAAGAATCAAGCTATGGTGGAAGTTAGATTGATGAAAAGAATCAAGCTATGGTGGAAGTTAGATTGATGAAAAGAATCAAGCTATGGTGGAAGTTAGATTGATGAAAAGAATCAAGCTATGGTGGAAGTTAGATTGATGAAAAGAATCAAGCTATGGTGGAAGTTAGATTGATGAAAAGAATCAAGCTATGGTGGAAGTTAGATTGATGAAAAGAATCAAGCTATGGTGGAAGTTAGATTGATGAAAAGAATCAAGCTATGGTGGAAGTTAGATTGATGAAAAGAATCAAGCTATGGTGGAAGTTAGATTGATGAAAAGAATCATGAATTTATGGAATAATTGAAGTTATTCCATAATTTCCGTCCCTTCTGTATTTGCGCCCTATGCCACGGCACCGCTGGCAGAGCCCTTAGTGCTGCCCTGCTTCTACGGCTACAAACTATTATGGCATTTTGTTAGAGCTAATATTAAATATTTAGACGCAGCAAAAATATGTGCTGCTATTATGATGCAAAACCAGTCTCCTAAAAATAGGCGCTCAACAGTTTTTGTCCAGCTTTTGACGGGCGGGACAATGTTTCTAATAATGTTCTTGGCTACGTTTTGCCATGTTGCCTAAGTTGAAAGATCTTTCAACTTAGGCTGAAACGTTATTATTTCGAAAAGCAGAAATCGATAAATCAAGTTGTATCAAAGATATAAATACATTCTCAAATTCATTATTGTGAACGTACGCAATGGGCGTTTGCGTTGGAAAATACTCCCACACAAGAAACGAAAGCGAAAGTGATCTTGATTTTCGGCAAGCAACAAAAGAGGTAAATACAAACCAATAACTATAATTATTATTAAAAAGTATCTCATCCTCTTTCATTCACATAATTTACACAAAGATGATAAATAGTAACGGCAGACAATTGTAAGTTTCAACAACGTTATTAGATCTAGTGAAGCGTGAACCATTTAAATCCATCGCCACTTGGTTGTTGAAAGCAGAACCCAGATATCCATTCCAGATCGAAGGACTGCCAGTAAGAAGGCACGGCGGCTCTGCCTGGTGGAGGTGCGAGCAAGTCTCAGCAAGGGCAACATAGGGGAGATCTTGTTCAGCGTGAGTCTCGAGGGTGTCCGCTCGATGATCTGAAGGTTCGATATTCCGAAGATTGCATACTCCGACATTAATTTAACTGGAAGCTGGATAAATTGATGAAAAGAATGTGTAAAACTGGGTGCTAGATTGATATGAAAAGAATCATGCCTAAATGTAAGCTGGATGAATGAAAACAATGGTGCAATCCAGCGTTTAGCCAAGCATGATTCTTTCATCAAACCTGTTACCATTAAAACCGCAATCATATCACCTATCTACCGGACATCATGCAATCTTCGGACTATCGAACCACCATCAAACTTTCGGACTATAGACACAGAACCGTCTCCAACATTTAGGGTGGGGCTACAAAACTTGAAACGTAGGGTAGGATCGAGCAATGTCACTTCGAAGATTAGAGGATAAGGAAATTTCGCTAATTACTGTAGTTCAACAGTTATCTTAACTGATGAAATTCATACTAAGCTAATTTAGGCCATATCTTCTCATGATTCTATATTAACTAATCATAGCATCAAATAATATAATTTCCCTGTGTTTACCTTGTATCTCATTTTAGTTATACGATCTTCCACTGGAGTTGATGGACATCATCTTACAAAAGTCCTATAGATTCTGGGTGTTAAATTCTTCAACAAAGCACACAGATGAAGAAATTATCAGATCTCTCACATCCGTTGATGTTTGCTTTTATCATAGAGTTACTAGACAACGGTTCAAGAAGGCAATCTGGCGTTTTCTTAAAGGTTGGATGTCTTCCAAACATTACTCGTCCCATTAATTGCATGTACTACATGCGATTACTTTGCTTGAAATGTTTAATAAAACCTGGAGACCTACGAGTCTCATTAGCGTTACAACTCTGGCTAACTAGTTATCCATCACTTGCAATAGAGTATTTTAAGTAGCTCACAAATCATCGCCTTAAATGATCTACAAAAACTGATATTGTTATAAATACAAATATTTCCGGAAAGCGAGCATCATCAGAAGAGTGTACATTGGTGGATCATAGAACATAGAGGAATACCTCACTGATAGGACATCACCAGTTAACGGCTGACTGAGCATGGTGCTCAGTGTTCCTCAAGCAATTCCTCGTGGATACTAGTAAAAGACAAACTGTTTAGCTGCCAATCACAAAACATACAGCTCCGTTTGTCTGGAGACAAGGAAGAAGAGGAGGTAGAGGAACAGAAATAGGAGGAAGAGGCGAAATAGGAGGAGGAAGAAGAGGAGAAATGGGAGTAGGAGGAGAAATAGGAGAAGGACGAAGAGGAGAAATAGGAGGAGGAAGAGGAGAAAAAATAGGAGGAGGAGAAATGAGAGGAGGAGGAAGAAGAGGAGAAATAGGAGAAGGAAGAAGAAGAAACGGAGATATAGGAGGAGGAAGAATAGGAGAAATAGGAAGAGAAAGAAGAAGAGGAGAAATAGGAAGAGGAGGAAGAAGAGGAGAAATAGGAGGAAGAAGAAGAAACGGAGATATAGGAGGAGGAAGAATAGGAGGAGGAGGAAAAAGAGGAGAAATAATGACTAATATGCGTTTCAAATCATCAAACTGAAGTTTTGCCATATTTGATTAAAATGTATATATTATTGGAAAAATTATTGCTGTTTTTCTTGAGTTTAGCCTTTTATCCGTTCATCTTACTTAGCAATTCAATCCAATCCAGATAAATATACAAATAATTTATTGCACATATTATATATATAAATATATATTATATATATCATAGTCTGGCTGACTGATACGCATAGAGCCTCATCGAAAATATACTTGGAGACAAACACATAATAACTAGTAATAGACAGATAGTTCCATAAATCGTCCGATTGATGCTAAGAATGATTGGATGATTGATTGAATGATTTAAATGATTGATCATGTGTTGCTGCGTTTCATTTATGGGAACAATAAAAAGCAATACTATGCTATGTTATTTCATGATGGCTTCATTGATTGATAAATAATATTGGCTAATAATAATCATAGTCTAGACGGTTCCAGTCAAATCTTCAATAAGATCTAATCCTATCCAATCGAATTCATCTGAACAAGATGTCAGTCAAAATCGTCCCGAGACATCAGTAATCTTTGATCTCCAAACTTCTAAGGCGCCACTCATCATCATCATCATCGTAATCACTAATGCTGCCAATAATGCTAGGCCCAATAATAGAAACAACAATATTGTTAATCACCGTCATTATCATCATCATCACTTTCGACATCTTAATCATCATCCATCATCAAAATAATCATCATAATCATCGTCACCATTATCATCATCCTCATCATCACGACAATTATCATCACATAGTCACCATTGTTATCATCAGCGTCATCATTATCATCTTCATTATCACCATTTTCATCAGGATGCTACCTGGAGCATTGCCGTTTTTATGGACTTGTTTATCACTTCGGTCTAATCCACGGTCGGCAGAGGCTTCTTTTACACTACATGAAAAAAACAAGTTTCACTGATAAGAAACTATTGCGTTTTCTTTTAGTTGCATAATGTGTTGTGACGTAGCAAAACTGTGATGTCATTCAAAAGCAGCAATAGTTTGACCTTTTAGATTTCTACATAAAAACCAAAAGAAGATATGCAATAATTAGAAGCAACAGAAATTATCTCTTAGAAAATATTCAACCAAGCGGCCAGTTCATCGATTTGCTGTCGTCTCTTAACTGCATAACGGAAGAACAAAGTCACTTCATTCAACGACAACGTTCAAAGCAGGATAAAAACAACGAGCTCTATTACGTCATGAATTCCTTCGACGAGATTAAGTCAACCAATTTTGACAGATGTCTTCGACAAACCAACCAGAAGACAGTGGCAAGGGTCATGAAAAGTGGAGGAGGTTTGAAGTTTAAACTTTGTCTGAAGGATTAAAACTAGTAAACATTGATTTTATTGATAATGATAGCAGATATGCATTTATATGGAATAAACTTTCATTGCTAGAACTTGAATAATTGAAAAAGCATGCCCCATACAACATGTACCAGCCGTTCTGTGGTTTCATTGATTATAATGATAATGATGTACAGATATGCATTTATTTCTCATTCCCAGACCTTGAATAGTTGAAAAAAGTAATTATGTCCCATTGCAACAAATCTGCTGGCTTCTGTTTTCACTCGCACCTAGTTCTGCCTGGTGAAAATAATCATCGTCATTGTAACGATGCATATACACAGTTCAACTTATTCTGCCTTGGTCTGGCCATTACGCCTCTTCATATACATATTCATGAGTTCAATTGAGTATTAATTAATCAATAACTACTGCAAACTTTCATCGTCCATTATATTGCAAAAACAGTCAAAATCAGCAAAATATTTAAATAGAATTCTAAGATATAGATTGATTATGAACTAATCTAACTTATGACTACCTAACCAGCCTAGATTAGCTAATAGCGCTTCTTAAGTCAGATATCTACCTCCCACGGGAATGGAGCAGATCTGCAGTGGATTTCTGTAGTGTTCATTTGGATTCTTTCTTTGTATAAATTCTGTCGATTGCTTCTTCTCGGATGATTGTTGCCTCTAGCCTCTTCACCTCAAATGCTTCTGTGCCGTCCTCCACTCGCACTCGTCACGTCCGAATGATGAATCGGACTTAATGTGATACTTGCGTAGCCTCGATTCCGTTGACAAGTATGTCAGAAGAGACACACTATAGATGCTGATATTAATCTCTCAGTCCATCTATATTAACGTGAAAAGAGTTTCTGCATTCCACCGCTCATGACCGATAGTTCGAGAACGAAAATAACTCCTGATTACACACGGAGAATACATCCATCATTACTCGACGATCACAGTACCGTTCACCACTACACCATTCGTACCCCTCAGCAGTTCTAGACGAACCAGGGTCAAATAACTGTCCGAACTCCTAAAACTTCTTTGAGAGTTCGCAACTTGAGAATTACGTGTTGACTTTTTTCTCAGCACCAGCAATACTGAACATTTTATTGCAAACTCACGCAGCCCGGATGACGCATTTTCGCCGTACAGTCCCCAGCAGACGACCGATGGCCAAAATCAGACCTTTTAACATTGCCTCCTGAATGTCAAATTGCTAACGACCAGTTCTCCCCAACAACACTGTTACTAAGGGTTCTAATTAAATCTTATAGCGCCTTTACATTATATTTATAGGCTGGCATTAATTAACTCTGAATTAATTTAAACTAATTAACATTGACTGCATTTTATAATGTTAATAATACATAAGAAATGTGGGTTTTAATAGGAACATCGCTACAGTCATCATCATAGTCATCATCATCATCATCACCACCACCATCATCCTCGCTACCACCATCCATCATCAACATCATCGTCGTCATCATAGTCGCTGTAGTCGTCGTCATCGTTGTCGTCGTCGTCGTCGTCAACATCATCACTGGCAACATCACCACCGCCGCCACCACCACCACCATCGTCATCATTATCTTCATCATCAAACTCTTAGCTGTTAATATGCAAAACATACAAAGAAATCATTAGGCTTTGTGAATTTTTGCGCACATGACATACAATATTTAATTTCTGTCTCTGGCTTTTCTGGTCCATACTCTTTATCAAAACGCACTTCATAGAATAATTATTGGCTGATTGATCCGCGTATTTGCGTCTCAACCCAAATTCAAAAATTGGCGCGTTCTAAATGCCTGATTACTTTTTATTTCAATTATTAAAAGCCTGCAGGTCATCCTTATAAACGTATCCAGTTGCTTATTTCGCTCGAATTATACGAAATTTCGCATCCACAACCTAAATAATATAATTATTTTATTCAACTGCAGTTATGTAAAACTGCTTCTGATAAGTAGTATGGGATCGTCCATAAATGACATCACTTTATTTTGACGATTTTTGACCTCCTGCCTCTCTACGTCACACGTCGTCACAAATGCCATGACTCCCTCAAATATGACGTCACAAAGCTCTGACCCCGCCCTCGAAAAACACCAGATGTCCAGAATGTTATATGTACATTTTCTAAGAACTATAAATAAATTAACGATAGCATAAAGCTGAATGGCTGCCTCACTTCCAAAACCCCAAAAAATGACACCAACCGTAACAGTAAATAATCCAAAGACTAAGAATACAATTATAATAATTAGTATTGTTAAATGTGTGCAACAGTAACTGCTAATTAAGTGCAACCTGTCTAATTGAGTGACAGTTTCTTATACAATTACGCATTTTGATTTGATGTTTGATGCGATGATGTGACGTCACATTTCGTCGGCGCCCCCTCCTTCTCGTCACACTTTGTCAAAACTGGGTGGCCCCCCCCTAGGCGCGTGACGTCATTTATGGATGGCTCCTTTGACAATGCATACTTTGCTTTTCAGCTGTAATAAAAATCAAAGTACAGACTCGTGGTTCAAAGTTTACAATGTCAATGGAGGCACAACAATTTCATCTGGCAATCGAAGACCTTCGAAGCAGAACCAAACAAAGGTCACATCACAATGACAGACTCATTAGTCGACTGAAAGGTGAAGGCATAGAAATTCTCAACTCTCAGCTGGACAGACAGACTGTGTTCGTTTGGATCTGGTGTCGTTCACAAGCAGCACTTCAGTGTATTCAGAAGTTGTATGAATCGAATCAGCTGACAAAAGTATTCTCTACAAATATTGAACCATCATCCACTTCATTGGTGATCAACATCGATAGGAATCAATTTAAGAAAACCGTTGGTACGTTTCAAATAACTGATCATGAAAATTGCTTCAAATATTTGACAGATGGCTTTGATTAGCGAAACAGTTTTAATAAAATCAGCTGGATGCTGAAGCTCACAAGTGAATAATTTATGTATTTTGTTTAATGGAAACGTAGACAAAGTCTCGACTCAATGTTTATCATAATGAGACAAACAATTGCTGCCAAGAGATGGTTTTCGATCGCGTTATTAAGTTAAAGGAAGGCTACTTGAATTGTGTTACTTTTAGTAAAATGCGACACTGAAAAAATCCGTTAGATGGGGATTGGAATACACATGTAAGCCAACTTGTGGCATGAGTTGAAAAGCAGAGAAGTCATAAAAGAGAATAACAGTATGTAAAAATGAAAATGGATTGATTCAGACATTAATGACAGAGACACGTAGAAACACCTAGAGCAAGTAACTGATGTATTTCTAACGAGCAATTAAACAAATCAGGCATTAAAATACATTGAAATATCAGAATGCAATCCAATTGTATTGAGTATGATATCAAATAAATTGTTTATCTTTACTATGTACAATTAAATGTCAACAACACTCAATTCAAATTCCTGGTGCACTGTACAGGCATACAATCATGTAACCATTTACATGCGAAATAGCTCTTTGCAGATTTGGAACTTGATTATATGAATTTCGAGTTCCTTCTCTCATTTTCGTTTACTCCATCTTCTCACGTCTTAATGACTTGCTATTAGTATTCAAATAATAATTGTTGCAGTATGATTATTGCATGATAGACAACGACAATATCGAAACTAAATTGCCACAACTATAATTATCGATTAGGCTGGTATGACTAAGTCAATATTATTACCACTGACACAAAATAATATTATTCGATGAAATAATTAACAGATATCACTAAATTCTAATTCATGTTGTGCAATAGAAGCATTACGGAGAAATAGTAACAGTTAGTTATTAATGCTTCAATAAAATTTCAGATTTTTGTTTTTCGACAATCATTGAATGACCAAACAATTTGCTTGATGCACTTCGACTAAAATAATATACTGAAGGTAAAAACTGTAGTAACACATACCCAAAAAAAATTTAATGCAAAATAAAAAACATTTTTACCAACCAATTGTAGTACAAGTATTAATAATAAATAATAAAGAATATTATTAGCCGCCAATTTGTTTGCGCAGTTGTTACTAGTTTGCTCCTATTAATTTTTAGTCGAGTGTCCGATAGTCATCAACTTCACGCAAAGGATCAAGATGATAGGAAGGGGAGAAACAATAAGGGGAGTGACTAAATTACGAAATGAAATCTACGTACTCTGTCGATTAATTTCTTCTCATGTAATTCGTGTCTTTGAGGATGAAAATCCATTTACACTTCAGAAGAAGTTTGAAGCAAAAGAATTTGAACGTTCCAATGACATCGGATCCAGTGAGAAGGAAAATTGTCTCTACGTCTCTGATTCTTTGGGGACATGCGTCTGGAAGGTAACAAAAGATACAGATGACGGACACAGAATCATTAAATGGCTGGTCATTGATTATGCGCCACGGAATCTGTCAGTGTCCTGTGGTGGTCAATTACTTGTAATCAATAATTTATCGTCCATTTTGAATATCTATGGATCAGAGGCAGAACTTATTCGCTCAATTCAGTTGCCAAGATGCATGATAGACCATTATTATGCAGTGGAAACATCCGTCGGGAATTTCATCATCCTTCACAGGTGGGAGATAAATGAAACGGTGGGAGAAAGAGGGTCAAGCATGAAAACAAGGGAGTCAAAGTGGGACTTAAGTGAGTTTTCCAGCGACGGACAGATGGTCATCCGTCGTTTTATTCCTTCAAACGAAACACAAACAATGACAAAACCTCGATATCTCTCACTCGATTCAGACGATCGAGTGTTTTTGGCTGACAGAACAAATTACAGAGTTATTCTCTTGGACTCAGAGCTTAAGTGGAATCGAATTATTTGTCCAAGAAAGGAAGAAGAATCAACTAGGTTCGATCTGCCTCAAAGATTGTGTTACGACGAAGAAAAGAAACAACTGATAGTTGGAGGATTTAATGATTTTAGACAAATGGTTGATGTTTACACTTTGCATCGAAAGTGAACTCATTATTCATTCAACGCTTCTGATAACCAAACGATCATTCAAGAAACTAATAGTTTCATTAATATGCGCTAATAATATGCGCTAGTGCCCCGAAAGCACCCCCACCCGATTGGGGGCCTCAAGCTTTGAAGGTGCCTCCAAGCTTAACCGGTTATTCTGGCTAATTGAGACAATTAGCTTCTGACAACGGCTTGGATATGAAAGGCCGGAAGAGATATTACTTAAAAACACTAGGGTTCGACCTCTGTGTTGCGATCACATGCGTCTAGTTTCATCAGACGATACAGTCATCTGCCACTGCATTGTCGTTATATGGCTCGGTGATACAACCCAATAGTTTCTTCATCACAGTGGAAGATTTTAACCAAGAATGTTCCAATACCATAGAAGGCTCAATCAGATTCCAGATGGAAGTCAAGAATAAACTTTGTGAAGCTTCGTCGCAGTTACTTGGACAAGGTCTACGACGTTCTTAGCCAACTCGAAGCATAAGCACTAGAGACAAAATAATGGAGAAACGACTTAGCAAATTATATTACATTCTGGTGGTTTGTCATCTGCGTGGTGGTGTGGTATGATGTCTTGTTCGATATCAATAAGACGAGTAAAATCGTGCAGTCTCCACGGTTTGCACCTTTAAAAGTCTCAGTCAGAGTCTTCGCTATATCTTTGTTTAGCAGTTGTCTGTGTAGGCCTACCTGTAAGAACGCTGAAGGGTTCTACTTAAAACTAGATCTACTATTATATTAGACACTTAATAAGTAAGATTATGTTAGGGGCAACTAGCTACACATGAAGAGACAGTTCAGATACAAACTATCTTTATTAAACAAGGAATAGATAAAGTATAACATAAATATGGTTGTCTAAATACAGAATGATATAAATACTCGCAAAGTGATAATGATGTGAGATGCTAGAGGTTGAACATGAAGCTAAGTTATTAATAAATTATATATATTATAATAGACAGTTCTGTCGCGCTAGATACCTGATAATTTCGGAAGTCAGACTGCCAAGTTCTTAACAGTGCTGTAGCTTATAAGAGACTTTCCTCAGCCAAAGAGGAAACTGGCCTATCCTAGAACAGACTACTTTGATTGGCTAGTTACTGACCACTCAAGGATCAACTATTGACTACTCTAGCAATGAGGGCTGACTGCAACTGCTAGAGCCTACACGAGTGACTGACAGAACCTATACTGTCAGAATTAGTGAATGTTCAGCTAAACCTAATGTATAATAATGATCTATATATATATAAATTGTTCGAGGCTATCTATTGTAATGTAATGTACAGAATAATCACGGTTACATACCTAATAGAAATCTCAGGCCATAGACAGAGCAGTCACGGCCCTCATCGACGGAGGTGCGAGTGTTCCATAACAAAATCTATGATATTCAGATGGTAGAAGCAGAGTTTAAACTGAATTGAGGGACTGTGATGTAATAATCAACAATATTATGAGATTGTGACAGAAATATTGTAGGCCTACAATTTCCACGACTCCTGTTTCTTACCCGAATTCATGCAATAGTTTATTGGTCTGACTCTTCCACGAAGATAATTGCAATATTAAAGTAAATTACTCTGTACATCTACCTATTCTGCCAAGTGGCTTGTGTCATCTCATCCTCAACTAGATTAAGGCTTCTCTATATTAAAGCTGCCGATCCACCAAAGTAGCAGATCTATTGTTCTTTCAAATGATCTCTTTATTCTTGTAAATAAAGAATAGTTTCACAGTAATTGTCAAGGGTGAACTGCTTAATAAGTCGGCTGTTGCCAGATCAACAACGAATTGTGCATGACCATTATTCTTATGCCGAATATCATTATGGAGTAAGTTAGCAATCCAAACTTCATAGTATAAGCGCATTGTAATTGCCATTAGTTGTTATGGCTTGAAAAACTGTATGTTTGGTAAATGTAACATTGGCATAATGTTTAAAGATTATTTAGCTGTGAGACCCGTATTGGTGTCTCATGAATTTCTTTGGTGTTTGGATCATGAATGGTACTTTGTTAAATGCCACCGAGCTTTCTAAAATCAGAACTAGAAACGAAATAGTCAGGATTTTCACGTTCGCCGACTGTGATTTTCCGAATGTTGTAACAAACAATTAACACATAATCTATGATTAGACCTGTACTTCGAAATTGTCAACTTCCCAGCAACAATAGGCCACCGATGAATTTATCATTGTTCGAAAAGGTTTATCATCGTGAAGCGAGATTCAGAAGTACTCCAAGTTACTGCTAAGATTAACCTTCTCAAAGTTTCAGCAGTTGCCTCATCAGCTGAGGATAATGTCGTTTTTATTATGCGGAGAGGTTCTTATAAATTAAACATCTTTACTTAGAAAAGTTATATTGTTGATGCTAATCTTTCTACGAATACAAGCTATTATGGCATTTTGCTTGAGCTAATTAATACTAAATATTTAGTCACTAAATAACTTTTGCTGCATTGTGACGATGATGCAAAATCCGTCTCCTAAAAATAGGCACACATCACAGTTTATCCAGCTTTTGGCAGATTGAATCATGGAGTCTGACTTCATAGTTCTCATATTGTTCTTGGCTGCCTACCTAGGTTGCCAAGTTACTTAAAATGAAAGATCTTATAAATGAAGCGTTGTTAATTCGAAAAGTCTGATAAATCAAGTCGTATCAAAGATATAAAGACATCCTGAAATTCATTTTTGTGGACCTACACAATGTGCGCCAGCGCAGGAAAATATTTATACGCGAGAAACGAAAGCGAAAGTGATTCTCGTTTACCGCTTTCTACAAGTAACAAAAAAGGTAAATATTGAAATAAATAACTGTATCGAACACTTTCTCACATTCATCTGATGTCATATTGTATAAAAAGATAATAAAACTTAACGGCAGGCAATTGTGTTTCAACAGATGCTTTTATGTTCTAACGAGTATAATGAAACATGAACCATTAAAATCCATCGCCATTTGGTTCTTGTAACATTATTTCCGATGAATTCCAGATTGAGAGCAAGGATGTAGCAAGCGAGGGGCAGGGGGCTCCGGCCCCCATTTTAAAAACTGGGGAGCAATGCTCCTCCAGTTTTAGTGCCCAGTGTCCCTCATGTGCCCCCCCCCAAATTGGTTTATTTTATGTTTCTCCAATGGCTTTATAAGATGACTTCTGTTAAGATAATTTGTGCCCCCCCCACATTTTTCAAATTTATGGAGGAAAAATTCTAAAAGTGGGGAGATAAGAATTTTTTGCTCAGTATTTTTGAAATTATGCCCCTCCACTTTACAAAACCTTGTTACACCACTCATTGGGAGTCCAACCAGCACTAGGGCCGCGCTCTAACTGATGGATGTGCGAACAAGAGGAACATAGAGAAGACGTTGTTCAGCCGATCGGAGGGAGTGTGGGCACAAGCCATTTAGGGCGGGGTCACAGAACTCGACAAGATACTGAGGGGAGCCAGTGGAGTACGCCGCGTATATACTGCAGTTTGAAGATGTGGTCGATTTTTTTTCCGGCCAATAAGTTATGCTGCAGAGCGTAAGATGCGATCCAGACTGTGGAGTTGGGCAGTCGGGAGGTTATCATGCGGAGAGCAGCAGTAGTCGAGTCTGGTGTAGTTCAATTTAAATGCTTTTGTTTATCGAACCTGTATCAATAGTCACATATTGATGATGGAAACTTAAAAACCCTCAGTCTGTTATGATCTTAATCAGCTACAGTGACATCACTGAACTGCTGCCATTTTCAAGACTCTGCAAATTCTCCCAGTCGTTAGTTTGTCTCCAGGAGCAACGTTTATTGGGCGGAGATCTGACGCCGCAATCCGGATCCACGATAAAGCATAGGCTAATGTCTTTCCAAATTCTTTTGTTTAGAGTATAACCATCAAAAACAGCTGAATAAAACGATTGAACAGAATGAAGCTCCATATTGTACAACGGTATGATTAGACAGTTACGTGTAAGAGCAAATTCAATCCGAGATTTCTGTCATGCAACTGTGTTGTATGTCGGTCCATTTAACACCCTTTAGAAAAGTTCAAGAAACTTTTGAAGAAATATGATGAGCCTCTAAGCTATTCTTCATTGCCTGACAATTAGGTCATATTTGAGCTGTCATTGTGTCCCTGAACATATATCATTGACTATTTAATTTTACTATTTAATTTTATTGCTTAATCATATTGCATATTGGTATTAACTTGCTTGGCTAACTACTTCACGGAACGAAATCTAATCTTCGTTTTTTCTTTAGCAGTTTATTGATTATTTCCCGGGAATATTTTCAGGGTCATTTCACGGTGAACATGTAGACTAGTTTCGCTTGCCGAATTCCTGAGATAAGCATTTTTGGCAGACAGCCCTTTTCAGTGCCTGAAAGACGACGATACCCCCCAACCTTAAATCTGCTGCTAATTCATCAAAATTGGCATCCATGTCATCAGTGTAAAATCTTCAATTGTTAGTTTGAAAGTGAATGTGGCACATATGGAATCAGGCAGTAGAAACGTTGAAGAATAAAAAATATTGAAAATCTTGATCGAAGTTGAGAGAGAAAGGCGTCCAAAGATGGGATGTAAATTGCAATTCTCTAATACTCATCATCCGATGTTGCATCGTTTGGTTTGTCTTGAAGCCAGTCTAGACCTTGACAATGAAAATTCATAATTATTCGTCTGCTGCAGCAGTAGTATCGCTGCACTGCAAATATCCTGAAACTCTGTATCTATACCATCTAAACAAACGTTGCTGTTATATTTTCTGCAAACGATAAAGTCGAGATTTTGCTTCTGCTGTAGGCCTACTATACAGAGCAAAATGTTGTAATTGAAAACTTGATCTACACAGTGTTATGCTACGCTGAAAACTGCTTGTTGCATAGTGCATGACAGTTTCATAGCTTGATATGAAATTTTACAGTCCACCCATTCTGACATTTCCAGCAATCCATGGAAGATTGCATCAGTTTATGTCTTTAACCCATCACGTGGCACACGACTATTTAAAATTTTTAGTTTTGTAAGTTGTCAGTAAAACAATTTGTAAAAAGTAAAAATGCGGGAGTATGAGCCGGGGGGCTCAAACTCCCGCACCTAAGTGATATTTCAAGAATTTACCTCAGCATTCTCATCGCCGTTGTCTCTAATAACCCTTCTTCTTCAAGTCTAATCATGATATTAAAAAAAATTTCACTAGCCTAACACATAGCCAAAAAATAAATTATTTATAGCAAAATAAATACAAATTCTAGCAATCAGTTGTAGCACAAATATTTATAAATAAAACCAAAAGTGGTTGTTAACGGTCAATTATTGTTGTCCTATTAATTATTGGTTTGCTCTTATTTTAGTCGTTTGTCCGATAGCCTTTACTCAAAGAATCAAATTGTTAGAAATTGCTGCTGAAGTACGTGGAGTGACTAAATTGCGAAATGAAATCTTCGTCCTCTCCTTCATGCGTTTTCAATATCCATCGAGATCCTTTAGTTCAACAACTGGTGATAATGTTATTAGTGTCTTTGAGGATGGAAATCCATTTGACCTCCAGAATATAATTTACGCAAATGAATTTGGACATTCCTGCGACATTGCATCCAGTGAGAAGGAAAACTGTCTCTACGTCGCTGACTTAAAAAACGAATGCATCTGGAAGATATCTAGAGAAACAGAAGACGAACACAAAATCATTAAATGGTTGACAACTGGTTACTGTCCATTGACTTTGTCAATGTCCAGTGATGATAAGTTGCTAGTTGTTAATCAGTCATTTCCCATTCTGATGATCTACGGATCAGACGCAGAACTAATTCGATCCATTGAGCTGTCAAGACACATCGAACAGGTTTTTCACGCAGTGGAAACATCCATCTGGAATTTCATCGTTCTTCACGAGTTGAAGGTAACTGAGAAGATCGAAGAAAGAGGGTCAAGTGAGAGAACAAGTGAGAGGATGTGGGGCTTAAGTGAGTTCACCAGCGATGGACAGATGGTCATACGTCGTTTTACTTTTTCGAGTGAAATAAAAACACTGAGCGATAAACATTTCTCACTCGATTCGGACGATCGAGTGTTTGTGATTGACCAAAGGAATAACAGAGTGATTCTACTGGATTCAGGTCTAAAATTAAATCCAAATATTTGCCTAATAAAAGATTCGAAGATCGCACTGCAACACAGATTGTGTTACGACGAAGAAAAGAAACAACTGATCGTCGGACTATCTAATGATTCCAATGAAGGAAGAGTTGATGTTTACACTTTGCATCGCCAATGAACTGGCTTTCCAATCAAAATTTCTGATAAACAAACGCATTTTCCGTCTAGTATTTCCATTAATATACTTTGAACAGCCTCTGCTACAGACCCCGAACCCTCCACCTCATCTGGAGCCTGAATTGTCACTAAATTAGGCTGGCCATTTTTAAACTTATTAAACTGTGACTGTTCACTTTTGACAGCGGTTCTAATGTGAAAAACCGTAACAGAGAAGTATTAGCACGATTATTTTAAAAGAATAAGAGAGCAGTTCGTTCTCTGTGTGGCACACAGAGAGTGGAATCGCTAGGATTAGAAGTCAGAGGAGGCAGATTGAATAGGCCTTTGATGGGGGCTGAAGAGGTGCTACTGTATCTTCTCCCCAACCCCAAGATTTTGTTTTAAATGACAACGTAACAATAATCATGTGTTGGTGACGATGCCGTCTTAATCATGCAACGTGGTACTATTTTAGCCGATAAGTCACCAGCTAGATCATTCATGCAGTAGGCAAATGCAAGTTTACGCAAGGATTATCTTGCGGGAAACTGCCACCGAGGAATGATCGCAGCAAGCTGTCAGCAATCTTTGCGGTAACGCCGTTAATGCTCACTTTTCAATGCAAACAATATTTCCATATAATAATAATAATAATAATAATAATAATAATATTACTTATTTGTATAATTATTATAACCCGCCCCCACTCCACCGTATCAGGGCAGACCCTGATACCGTGGAGTGGGGGGCGGGCCTTATTTTGGGACGCGACGGTGGTGGACACAGTGGCCGCTTCTTATATCTCCGAGACAGCTGCTACAGCCGGAGGAGCGGCGGAGATAGCAGCCACAAGGAAACACACAAAATATTCTGAGCTGGAGAAGAAATACACTTTTGTTCCAATCGCTATAGAAACCTTCGGTCCCCTCAATAGTCAGGGCCTCGCCTTTCTGTCTGAGACTGGACGCCGACTTTCGACAACTACCGGTGACACCCGAGAGACACACTTTCTTTTTCCAGAACTTGTCGGCATTGATCCAACGTTTCAATGCAGAGGCTTTTCGGGGCACTATTTCAAGATTACAATCCACTGACAAGCGGCGACCCAGATGGTCTGATGACAGATCCGTTGGCAATGCCATTGATGAATAACACTATATGTGACATAATAATAATAATAATAATAATAATAATTATTATTATTATTAATTTTTATTATTATTATTATTATTATTATGAAATTGAGTGCACGAGTGTTTATATTATTTGGTTAAACTACAGCTGCACAGGATATTATAATTATTATTATTATTATTATTATTATTCTGATCCATCAGGTGATAAAAAAAAATTGTCCAGAAACTTAGAAATTGGATTATCTGGAACGGTTACGTCTCCACCGATTCAGGCACTATTAATAGTATTATTATTATTATTATTATTATTATCATTATTATTATACATATATGTTTCACATTATGCTGTTATCGCCCATGATGAGCTAATGGAGTGTTGGCAATGTCCCGAAGAGGCAGGCTGCGTTCCCACGCTGAAGAACAACTGAGATACGTTGGAACAGAAATGACGTCTCCATTGGATCGTGGGTTGCAACACTCGTTCGACTACCCAACTCTGAGATGAACTCCAGTCCTTCACTGCTCCAAGCACCGCCGGATTCCAAGGAGAGGGCTACGAAGTCGTGGGTGTTGGTTATGGTGGAATACTTGGCCCTCTTCGTCTTAGCTGCGCGTTCGGCTGCTTCGCCAGCTCTGATAGATGTGTCGACAAGATGTGACTTGGCGTAGGTGTCGGGCACTGTCACATCTCATGCCAGACATCGACCACGTGTCCAAGGAATGAGCGTGGCGCCGTCCGGTCGCTTTCCATCTTCTCTTAGCAAGCCGAGAGGTTCCTTTTGCGCTGGAATCTTCGCTCTGCCAAGAGCTCTCCAGATGACATCGTTCAACATGCTATGTCGTTGATGTTTTCCGCTGCCTCTTCTACAAATTAGTCCATGGAGCCCTTTTGCGTCGACGCTCTCTTGACATTGGTGACACAAATGTGGCTCGCAGAGCGTCGTTCCTAGCCTCAACCCGGCTGCCAGTCGTACATCCTCGTTTGAGAGGCGCAGGCCTAGGGCAGTCACAGGGGGCGCTAGCATCCAGTCTCCAGAATGAGGTGCTCGTGAGGCCAGCAGGCGAGCACGGTCGCATGGATTGTTATTGGAATCCAGCAGACCTTTCCATGCCTTGTCTGTGAATCGGAGGTCCCATTCTTTCTGGCGATGACTTGCTGCTCCTGTTGGTGGTTCTGCATCTGTCAGGGTCCTCCAAGCGTTGAGTGCTGAACTCGCAAGTTCATATGGTTCCTCAGCAGACTCTGTTGGTAGGATGTATGCCTGGAGTTCGCTTGTACTAGCAGCAGAAGCCAGAAAGGCAGAAAGTGCCAGCGTAGATGCACAACGAACTCCCAGACCACCATCTCTCACCGGCAAAGAAGCCTGCAGTCAGCGGTCATCGTCAAGGTCCACATTTAAAATGGTTGACAGTCCTTCTCTCAGCAGTTGATCAAACCGAGCCAAGCCCGGGCAATCAGCGCAGATGGCTGTGCGCAGACTGTACAAGAGCTTCGGTACACTTAGACTGTTTCTCAGCAGAACCAGAGCCATCGGAATCGGTTGCAGCACAAGACAGAATTCCAGAGGTCCCAAAGGATCGCCTTGCTGCGTTCCTTCTTCGGATCGAATTGTGTTTGGACCATAGCGCAACAGTGGACGGTTTGAATAGGCAGCATGAGCAAAGTGGTAGAGCTCTGGGATCTCTCTAGCAACTGCCTCTAGAAGACAATCTCTGCGCAGAGTGTTAAAGGCATTGGCGAAGTCGAGCTTCACTAGGACGTTGTCTTCAGGCATTGTGGTTATCCAACGACGTGTCGCATGGACAGCTGCCTCAGCGCCTCCTGGAATGCCTACCCCAAGCTGAATGGGGGCGAGCAGTTGAGACAGCCTTGTTACCGCATGCGAATTAGCGCACTTTGCCGCCAGACGACGCCATGTGTAGCCCACGGCGATCGGTCTTATGCCTCCGTCCTTCTTGCTCAGGGCTAAAAGGTTTGCCCCATAGATGCCCTCATTCACCTCTTCGGATAGACCTCTCTTTAGGAGCAGATTGACAAGGTCAGATAGATGTTGCAGGATGTTGTCATCTACTCCATAGGCTATCAGATCCTTTAAGTGTTGTGGAGTTATGCCATCTGGACCACCAGCCGAACCCGCAGGGAAAGAGGAGACTGCCCTAGCGACATCTTCTTTAGAAACTTGAAGCGGGATGAAGCGACCCGAACTGTCTATTATTATTATTATTATTATTATTATTATTATTATTATTATTATTATTATTATAACCTCTGTGCCCTAATGGAAGCGACCCCACTGCGTACACATGAATCTGGTTCTAACAGACGGTGCTACACGTAAGTCATCTGTCACGCCTGTGTCTTTATTTAGCCCAGTGCTGTCTCGAAACTGTTTCAATCAGCTGTTGTCATTATTTTTGTCTTCTTTATACTGAAATATAGGCCTGCCTTCTCACGTTCTCTCTTCAGTCTTCTTATCAGTTTTGCCAGATGTGCTTTCTTCCCTGCCAGTAAGTGTTGTGTCACATGCATATCTTAGATTATTCAGTGTCCTTATTGCTATCTGTGCTCCTTCAGTTACCTCTTCCATTTCCGTCCTCCTCATTATCCTTTCTGCATACAAGTTGAATAGAAAATGGGGACAGGATGCACCCTTGCCTCACCCCTTCTTGATTTTAAATTTTACCGTGTCTCCAAACTCTGCTCCTATCACCGCCTCCTGCTCTTCGTACAATTCCTTTAGTAGCTGTATCAAATGTTTCGTAATTTCCATCTCTATTAGAGTTTTCGTGATGCATTCAAATGCCCTGCTATGATCAATTAAACATTATGTGTACTTCTTGTCTATGGTCCCTTCGTCTCTCCATTATCCACCTCAAGTTGGTAATAATATTATGGTCTCGCGTTCCCCGGGATTTCCTAAATCCTGCCTGATTGTCCGGAAGCTCTCTCTTGATTGTGCTCTCCATTCTTTTATGAATTATTTTGAGTAGCATTTTACTTGTGTGCGGTATCATAGCTATTGTCCGTTAGTTTTCACACTCTCGCGTCTTCTTTCTAAAATAAATGGATAAGTATTGATTTCTTTCATTCCTCTGGGTACTTTCCGGTTTTCCATAAAATTATATTATTGCAGATTTTTTTACTGGCTTCATCATTGCGTCATCCTCCAGATTGATCAGTTCTATGAGTATTACATCCTGACCCAGCGCTTTGTTGTCCTTCAGTTGTTTAATTACCCATTTCACATCTGCTTCCATAACCTCCGGTTCCTTTTCGTGCTATGTTACATCGTCTTGCCAGGACACGAAAAGGAACCGAAGGTGTGTTCATTACCAAATTATAATTACTATCTGGCCGTTTATCGTCTGCGTAATGGCGTGGTATGATGTCTAGTTCGAAATCAATAATACGATTAGAATTGTGCCGTCAACACGGATGTACGTTTAAGAATCTCAGTCAGAGTCTTCGCTGTACAACTTTATCTGGCAGAGTTGTTTGTGTATGCCTACCTAATAGAAAATCCGTGATCCTAGGCAGAGAAATCTCGGGCCAATAGGTAGAGCAGTCACGGAAAACGTGAGTGTTCCATAGCAAAAACCATAAGTACGATGATATTCGGATGCTTGAAGTAAGGCTTGCACTGAATTGAGTGACAGACAGTGATCTCAGCAATCATATTATGTGATTGCAAAGGAATATTGCAGCTCGCAATTGTCACGCTCCTGTTTCTTACCAGAATTTATACAAGAGTTGATTGGTCTAACTCTTCCACAGAGAAAACTGCAATATTAAACTAAATTGCTCTCTTATATACCTCACTATCCTGCTAAGTGGTTTGTGTCATTTTGTCCTCAACTGCCGACCCTCTAAAGTCTGTCTCTTTCTGAATAAGAAAATTGCTCACTTCTTGGTGTTTGGTGACTCCTTAAGCAATACTACATCAGCGTCATTGGAATAATAATTAACAATAAAATTTTTATATAGTGTGCTATCGGGTTTTTACCAGCAACTAATGATTTCAATAGTTAATCGCAAACGTGAAACTCTTATTTATTAGTCGTTCAAACAATATCAAAATTTATAATCAGAAATGTTACGGAAATGATAGTAATAGTGAAGGTTGGAAGCCACTCAACAAGTTGCAACACTCTGTCAGGATGCTATTTGAAACACATAGAGAACTATTTCAGGCCCTAGGCAGATACATTTCGTACCTTAGGTAGATAAATTACGGGTAATCATGACTCGCTATGACAGATGTGGTCCTATATCATAGCAAAAAATTAATATTTTAATGATAAGTTGAAATGTTTGAATTGAAGTTAAACTGAGTTGAGTGTCTGTGATATTGTCAATCATAATTGTCGGAGAACATTCTATTCCTACAATGATTTAACTTCGGTTTCATAGGCCTACAATTATTCACACAATAGTTGACGTGACCTAACTCTTCTATAAAGATAATTGCATTATTAAATTACATAGCTCCCATATCTGACTACCCAGCTAGGTGAATTGTGTCATGTCGTCTTCAACTTAAACCCTTTCTCTTCCAAAATGCCAGTCCACCAAAGTCTGCCTCTCTGCCCAGGCAGATTGATTTTTAAGAAATTGAAATGTATCACTGGCACTGCTACTGCTCATTTATTTGTGTTCTTTGACCCCTTGAGCAATCTATGTTATTGGACAATAATACTTATAATGTGCACAGCCGATACAGCGGTGGCATTGCGCCTGAAAATTGATCGTCGCTTAACAACTTAAAATCTGCGTGCAGCGCTCACAACTCCCATTAATAGGCGTATATCATGACTGACAATGCATATACTAATAATTTACAAGACTTAAACTAAGCAGTGTCCAATATACGTTCACATTATCTCTACCCAATCTTTACAATGAGCAAATTATCATAAAATAAATTGCGAATTCATAGTTATGCATCAAAACATACAAATCATAATCTAGATAAGCAATCTGCTACAAGATTTGAAAGTCCCTTTTGTATTTTACTTCAACATCAAATGCTTGTAAAGCTAACGCCCATCGCACAAGTTTAGCAGATTTAGTTATAGATTCAGTTAGGTAGATTAAATAATTCTGATCGGTATAAATGTAAATTTTAGATTCACTAATAATCTCTTTCAATTTGTTTAAAGCCCAAACAATAGCATAGGCATCTTTTTCAATGATAGCCCATCTCCTCTGGGTATCAGTCAATCTCTGGTTAATGAATGACACAGGACGTTCAATTCCTTTATCGTCCAATTGTGTCAACACAGCACCTACCCCAAAATCACTGCTATCGCAATACAAATTAAATGGTTCTCCAACATCAAACACATATAAAACATTAGATCTAATAGCATCTTTCAACAAATCAAAAGCTTTTTGTTGCTTATCTGTCAAAGTTATCTTATCAGGTACCTGTTTGCCTGTCAAATCAGTCAATGGTTTAGCAATCTTAGTAAAATTTAACACAGATTGTCTATAATATTAAAAGAAAAATAGAATTTGTTTAACCTGCTTCTTCGTCCCAGGAATTCTTAAATTCATCATAGTTTCATTCCTATCAGGATTCATCTGAATTCTACCTGATCCAACCACACGACCAATAAAATTAACTTTCTTCTTTCCAAAGATACACTTTTTTCAGGTTTAGAATCACATTATGCAATCGTATTTGTAAAAGAAAGAATTATAGATGCTATAAATGAATGTCCCAATTACATGAATGCACTGCAATGTCATCAACATAAAGCACTGCAAAGTCCGGAATCGGTTGTAAGACAAGGTTAATTGCCTTCATAGATATGCTTCCCGAGTTGACTAAGACAATAGGCACACGTGTAAATTCATATAATCCATTGTGTGTAACAAAAGCAGTTTTCCATTGATCAGATTGTTTCACAGGACATATCCAAAAAGCACTTCGACAGTCCAAAATAGAAATAAAATTTGACTTCCCAACTTTTTGCAAAATATCTTTCACCATAGGCATTGGATATTTACAATCCACGGTAAAAGAACTGATATATCGATAATCACAAGCCAGTCTAATGATCCATCCTTCCTCTTGACAATTACCTACGGACATGCCATTCGACTTGAAGAAGGTTTAATTGTTCTTTCTTGTAACATTTCTTTGTGTTGCCTTTCAACTTCATGCCGGTAGATCAAAGAAATTCGAAAAGCATCACCAATGTCAAAATTCTTCAACACCGTCATGGTCAACATCATCATTACCATAAGCATCAACATTAGCATCAGCACCAGCACCATGATCATTATCATCATCATCACCACCACCACCACTAGCATCATCATCATCATCATCATCATCATCATCAGAATAGGATTCATCATCATCATCATCATCATCATAATCATCATCGTATCTTCATCGTCATCATCATCACCAGTATCAGCAACAGCAGCATCATCAACATCATAATCATCATCACCACCACCAGCATCGCCTTCATCAGTATCAGCAACAGCAGCATCGTCATCAGCATTGTCATCAGCACCATCATCATCTTCGTCGTCGTCAGCATCAGGTCATCACCAGCATCAGATTCAGCATCAGATTCATCATTATCATCATCATCATCATCACCACCACCACCAGCATCATCTTCATCAGCATCAGCAGAATTAGCATTGTCATCAGCATCAGCATCATCATCATCATCAATATCATCATCACCATCATTATGATCATCACCGCCATCACCATCATCATCGTCATCATCATCATCATCACCGTCATCACCATTATCCTTATCATCATCACCATTGTCATCATCGTCGTCATCATTATCGTCATCACCTGAGACACATTGCTACCTGGAGGATTTCAGTTTTCATTGACTTGTTTATCACTTCGGTCTAATCTAGGGTCAGCAGAGTCCTTTATTAGACCTTGAACTCAAAAGGCTTCAACGTATCCAAAATACATTAGCTCGAGTAGTGCTACGTGTCCCACTACGAACATGCTCCTCTGCCCTACTCCACCAGCTGCATTGGCTCCCTGTTGAATTTAGAATCAAATTTAAGTTAGCTTGTTTGACCTACAAAACCATCATCACCAGTACACCTACCTATATTTATGCTCTACTATAATTGACTTAAGTTCACTCTCTGCTGATTTCCTCTGCTTTACTTTCGCTACATCTGTGCACGACCTTGGGGTCATTCTTGTTCAGGAGCTCTCCTTCGCCCAGCATGTTAACTCTGTAACTCGCAGCTGTTTTTACCCGTTGCGTCAACTTCTGGTTGTCTCCCGTTCCCTCTCTTCTAATTCTGCAGCTACTCTTGTTCACACTTTCGTCACGAGTCGTCTTGACTACTGCTCAACCTTCTATACTGGCGTTGCATGTGGTAGGATTGGGCAGCTGGAGAGAGTTCTTCTGGCTTGTGCTCGCCTGCCATTTCCAGGACTGGCAGCTTGTCCGCTTATAATTATGCTGGATATTTTACATTGGTTACCCATACCTCAGCGCATTGCATTTCGGATTTCTTTCCTTGTCTGACGCTGCCTTAGTGGCGCTGCACCACCTACTTATCTTAGCGAGCTTTGCTGTCCTGTTGTCGGCAATAGAAACGAGGACAGGACTCTGCGCTGTGCCTCACAGGGTCTTCTTCTAGGACCTCTGCAATATCGTGCTTTTTCGGTCGGAATAGCCTCCCATTGGATAATCGACTCTTGCCTAAGAACTCCCTACCCTACTTTTATTCCACTCTGAAAACTATCATAATATGTCTTGTTGGATGCATTCCTAAATTTGGCCATGTATCCGGCTATACGCTGGACGTGCTCCACTGGCTCCTCTCCAACAGCGAATCTCATACCGTATCGTCTCTTTGGTATGACGGTCCTTGCTAGGTCTCGCCCCTGCCTATCTTCGCGATCTCTGTTACTCTACTTTGAGTTTACTGGGTCGCCGCTCTCTACGCTCTACTGAGCGAGGCATGCTCATTGTCCCATTTGCCCGCACAACTACTAAACAGAATCGTGCCTTCTCAGTGGTTGGCCCCTCGCTCTGGAACATGCTCCCGTTGGCGCTGCGGTTGTCACCAAGGGTCCACTCAGACTCATTTTATACTTGCCTTAAAACTGTTCTTTTTAAACGTGCTGGAGTCGGGAGCGCTCCTGAGTAGCAGCCTCGAAGGGGCGCTATATAAATCTCTGTAATGAATGAATGAATTATATGGCCGAGGTCGAACCGGCAGCGCCTCTGAGTAGATTTCCTGAAAAGTCGCTATATTAAGTTTCATTGATTGACTGATTAATTGATTGATTGTGTAATAATATTCACAAAACCAAATTCAAATTGATATTGTTTGAATGGCTAATAAACGGGAGTTTCACATTTTGCGATTAACTATTAAATAATTAAGTTATAATATTATACTATTGTGTGTTATCGTAATAGGGGTTTTATCAGCAACTAATGATTTTAATAGTTAATCGCAAAATGTGAAACTCCCGTTGTTTAGCCATTCAAACAATATCAAAATTGATGATCAGAAATGTTTCTGAAATATTCGTATTAGTGAAATAGTAATAGTGACAGTTGCCAAACTGTATATCAGGATGTTATTTGAAACACACAGAGAAATATTTCAGGCCCCAGGCAGAGAAATTTCGTACCATAGGCAGAGAAATTCTGGGCCTCTCTACAGAGTAACATGACCCGCTATGATGGAAGTGGTCGTATTTCAGAGCAAAAAATGATTAAGTTCAAATGTTTGAGGTGAACTTGTAACTGAGTTGAGTGTCAGTGATATTGTCAATCATAATTGTCAGAGAATATTCCATTCCTACGATGTCTTAACTTCTGTGTCATACCCAAGTCATACGATAGTTGACGTGACCTAACTCTTTTACAAAGAAAATTACAATATTATAATAAATAACTCCCATGTCTGACTACCCAGCTAAGTGGCTTGTGTCATGTCGTCCTCAATTAAAATCCTTTATCTTCCAAACTGTCGATCCACCAAAGTCCGCCTCTCTGCCTAAGCGGATTGATTTTTAAGAGATTGAAATGTATCACTGATACTGTTCATTTTTTGTGTTCTTTGACCACTTGTGCATTGTATGTTATTGGAGTTAATAGGCAATAATATTTATAACGTAATTATCGTAAAAGGATAATAACCAGCAATAGGGTTGGTAAAATTGGTCATTTGAATAGTTAATTGAGAAATAAGAAAGTCACATTTATTAGCCATTCATGCAATAACACAATTGCTAATTTTGTTACTGAAATATAATTAATAACGAGGAGGAATAGTCATTCAAAAGTTGCAAAACTATCTGACAGGAAGCTATATCAGAGGTTTGCGGCATCCAAGACCAGAAGAACCTTTGAATTTTTCACATGGCCCGATTTCTAGTTCGTTCGTGTGAATCTATTCCATCTGCAACTCTACGAGGTGCACTTGTACAATAACTGGAACGAAATTGATCATGACGTGATGTATTGCAAACATGATTTAATTCATTCAGCCATTCATTGTGAGCATTTCTTTAGCGCCCCTTCAAGAACCTGCTCAGGAGCGCTCCCAGCCCGGGTACGACTAAAGAAAACAGACTTGAGAGACTTGTAAAACCATGAAGGTTGGGCCACAAGCAAAGGGGGACCGCGAGTTGGAAGCTCGTTCCATAATGAAGGCCAAACAACCGAGAAGACACGGCGCTGCCTAATTAACCACGCAAGCCCGTGCAAGCAGAGGCTCAGCCCTCGTCGCAGAGCGAAGCACCAGACGCGCTGCAACGTCGGACAGAGATCGCGCAAGTAAGATGGAGCACAGCCAAGAACGCAACGCGAAACCAGAGCTGCAATACGGCATGACTTTCGTTGGGACACAGACAGCCAATGCAATTCATCACGCATGTGTGCAGAAACAGGAAGAATTATATGACTTTTATTGCTATAGGCTAGTTACTGCTCAGCGGGAAGTTTATCTATTATAGCCTATGACTTAAATCGTCTATGGGTGGCAGTATGATATTCCGTTATTCGTCATTAGGGCTGCCGCTAACGAGTAGCCTTGGAGTCGAGTACTCGCTAAGTTACTCGACCGAGTACTCGACTTCAAGGCTACTCGTTAGCGGCTCGTTAGAGTACTCGTTAATACAGGAAGTGCTTAATGCAAGCTGCATGGCGTCTACTATAGAACATAGCTAGACTAAGTATACCATTGCATAGGTTCTAACTAAAGCTCAGGCGCAACAATAAAGTTGAATTTCCAATGTAGCAACTGGCAAGCTACTGAACAGTTAAAGTAAAAACAAATTTGTTGTTACAGTGTACACAAAATAAAATAAGATATAAGCTACAGAAAGCCGTCAGGCAGCCAACAGACTACCTAAGAATAAGACTACCGTATGAGATGTCATCATGCCATGGTGTCAGTAATTGAAAAACTGCAATCAGAAATCACAACTTTCCGACCGGAAGTGGAACATGCGAGTACTCGAGTACGAAAAGATTACTCGGGTAACTTTTGGAGTCGAGTACTAGTGGAAGCCCTATTCGTCATAGATACATGTATTCATGACGTCTAAAACGAACATGTGATAAAGTAATGTAAAGTGTTGCTGGTAATATTGTTTTGAATAGCGATATATTCTGGAATGTATGAATAGTCGGGTCAATATATATAACTGAACCCACAAAAATGTGAACAAAAGGTTTCTCAACGGATTCTGATACCATTTTTCGTGCTTATTAATATACTAATAGTCTACTCCAATCGAACTATCAGAAATGGGTAATTTTCAAGATGGCGTTCAAAATGGCCGCCTATGGGTAATAATGTCAATATCTAAAGAACCATTTCAACATAGAAAGATGTGTTTGGTGTCAAACTGTAGGCCTTATTACATGTTAGTTAGCAAAATAACAGTACATCCTAGTAGGACGACAATACATTCAAAATGGCGTCCAACATGGCCATCAAAATCTAAAATTGTCAATATTCAAGGAACTATTTAACATAGAAAGGAGTCTTTGGTGTCAAACTGTGGGCTGTATTATATGCTATTATATGCTAACCAAAAAAGTAACAGTCTACTCTATTTGGGCCACGATAACAGGGTCACTTTCAAAATGGCATCTAACATGGCTGGCATAAGCTAAAATTGTCAATATAAAGTACAATAATTACGTGTAGTAATAGAGATCACTGTGAATTTGAAGTCCTGTACACTATATAATATTCGTGCAGTTATTGCCTTCTCTCACAATTGTGTAGATTTCTATATGAATTGACCAATATTACAACGCACAATACACTGCAACAATCCTATTGTGAAATTGCATCTAGAATGCATGCACGGAAACAAATCTTTTGTTGATGTGATAGGTATGTTCTCAATAAGTAAAATCTAGATTCTGATCTGAAAGCAATTCTTTGATACAAAATTATATTACTTTTTTGCAATGTGTGTGTGTCTGTGTGTGTGTTACCAATAACTAACAGTAAAAACAGTAGGAATGACTTTGCCAATCTACTAGGTACTTTGTTCAACGTTTATTTATTACTCCACATATTTTTCACAAGTAGTTGCTTGTTTTGCTAAAAAAATTCTGTTAAGTGATTCGCGTCTCCAGAGCAACCTCGTGTGTGTTGGTTCCACACTTTGCGTGCATTATTGGTCATTTTCGTTACTATGGTTTATGCCGCCATTTTTTTCAACATTTCATTTGTTATTATGTAAGCTCTGATTCTAATTCCTTCTTTTTCAGGGCATCCAACTGTCTTGTGGCTTTCCATCAATCTTAACCCCGGTCACGGAAAAAAGTCTGGCACCTGCAGTCCTGCACCCTTCCACTTGCCAAGACAATGGATGTCTGGTAATTAACGCACAAACTGTGGCACAGTTGTGTCAACAAAACGCTCCATAATTGACAAGTGAATAGTTCTAGTCACGCTATTAACTGCCGATTTCAGACATGACCTTTAGCATAGTAGGCCACACTGCATGTCCAATATTCGCCAGACAATAGATGATCGTTCTGGTTACTGTCATAGTGCTGACCTTGTCTGGACGTTTCTTTCAAGAGTTTTTGGCCCCGATACACCACTGGCACCTGCTCTCTACTTCAAACAAGTAACATAAATTCTGGCACTTAATCTCATATCGCTACTGGTTACATGCTAGCCATTGTGTGCCGCTGTTTCCCTGCTGTAGATTTGCTTTGCTGTTTCCATGAGACCTGCTTAACATATCATGTCCTTCTGTTCGTCAGTCTCCTCCTGTTGGCCTCCGTGGAATAAAGGGCATCGCTGCACAACAAGTCCATTGACACAAATCAAATACGCGCATGTGTGTCTGTAGCAAGCATTAACGCCATCCGTCTGAGAGTCTCGTTTGGATCCCTGCATTTCTATGCCTCTGTATCCTTCTGAATCAGTTAAGCTGCCACTGTTCTGCGTCTCTGGCATGGTATAATATCGGCATGCAATGTCTTTTTGTATAGGATCAGGTCTATATGTTTCTACTTTCTTCAATTAATGTCATGCTTTAACTTCCCCATAGCGAGCATCCATTGATGTTTTCCTACCTCGACCATTCTTCCCGGACCATTCTTCCCAATTGTGAGGTCCAACATTCATTGTCTCAGCATCCTCAATATTCTTGCATCAGGTATCGTTGCTTTCTATCGTATGAAGAATCATTGTCCCTGATGTACATGTTATTCTTCTCAGCAAAGCTTGTGTTCCATAATTGCTGACCTGTCATTTTATACTATTGCACACACAGAGGCAATCGTTTGTACGAGGTCCGATCTGTCAAAAAAGAGGCAGATGAGAAATTCTGGAATCTGAAGAATTCCTCGCCATATCAACGTCCTTGTATCTAAAGCTGGGAGTTCAACCCCTCTGACCCCCTGATAAATCGAACATTGGGTATAAACCCGATAGTGATTGGCTAGTGCACTCGCCATGTAATATACATGTAGAGGTGTAGGTTCGAGTCTTCTCTGTGTAAAGACTTTGACCAAATTCTTCATTCAAAGTTCTTGGCCACATCGATTTATGCTCAATCTTTGGATAGTGGCATTTAATGTATGCGTAGCAAGAGCAATCATCACGATGTTCATGGTTTTACGCTTTGTGTGCTGCGATAAACATAGATGTATAGATTTTTCTATGGATACCGTGGCCTCGACCCCGTTGACTCTTCAACCATATGACCGGATGAGAGCCCTATCCAACTCTGCTGTTTGAATGGGTGCCACGCCATTAAATGTCTCAGAGGGTTCTTTTGGAGCAATTTAATAGTATTAAAAATGTACTTCTTTTGTGTCTTGAAATGATCTGACGATAGGTTCCTACGTTTAATGGTCGATGGTCCAGTGCATGACATAAGGCACAATAAGATGCAAAGTCGTAAAGCATAATCCATTAGTCTGACTGGAAACAGGTGCTTACTGCTCTCTACTATAGTTCCAAATGACAAACTGAGCATCAAACTCCTTACCAGTGGGAGGATTCTCAAGGTGATCCTATATACATATATATATGTATATATATATTGTTAGAGAAGTCCTCAAGTTCAACCAAAAAGTATAATATAAATTAGCTTTAGTTACAAATAGTTAAACATGAGTATACCTTTTCCAGAAACCAAATAAAACAAAAGTTGATCTTCAGGCATGACAGAGTAATAACTAAAGTTTAAACTCAACAGATCTGGCAAGAACGATCGCGTCCGACCAAAAACACCAGTCTGTCCCTACACTCCGTTATAGATGGCTTATATAGCTATCACCACACCTCTTTCTAGTCTAGCCACTAAACTACCCAAGGTAAATACACATTACCATCCCTCATCAGGATTCATCCTCATACCAGCGACATAAGTATCAGCAAGATTATGCAACAATATATCAACGACCGGAGAGACATGTCTCGAAACAGAGGAAATCGGAGCATCGTTTAGGAAATTTCGTTGGACATGTGAGGACAGAATTGCAATAGTCAATGCACGTCAGAACGGAAGAGTCAAAATAGGTGCAAATTACAAACAATAAAAAATAAAACACATTAACAATTAAATATTAAACTAATATGAATAATCCATTTAAAATTAAATCTAAAGATGTCTTTTGCCTCGGTGCAAACAGTGAAATGAATTGGTGCGTTATAATGGTTTTAAGCTATAAGTGATAAGCCTGAGTAGTTACAACAACCACATGTAAAAATAGGATAAAGTAATAAAATAATACTAATAAAATAATAAGTAATAATGATTGTAATAATTATAATTATAATAATAGTGGTAGTATAGAGCTGGTCTATGTGATGATGTGATCCTCAATGTCTAGCCGTGGAACCATTGAGAAGAGCCTCGGTTGCTTCGGTCCACTCCCAGTCCCCGTTCCCCCAGAGTTTGGCGCACCAGTCGTCCCTCCACTTGAGTGATCCGTTGAATCCGCTCCTACCGTCGTCGATGTCCCTGTCTGGGGGTTAACGATGCGTACCCCTCGCCGTCGGGAAAGAACATTGACGAGGGCGTACTCTAGAAGGGCAGCGAAGACGAAGATAAGACAGGCGGACATCCAGACATCGATGGCCTTGATGTAGGAGACGCGAGGTAGGGTGGCCGTGCTCTGGCTGCTCTGGGTCGTCGTCGTGAGGACCGTGAGCAGACCGATGGAGACTCTGGCGGGAGAGGCGTCGACGTTGATCCAGAAGGAGACCCAGGACAGGATGACGATCAACATCGAAGGAACGTAGACTTGAATGAGGAAGTAGCCAACGTCTCGGCGCAACTCGAAGCGGATCTCCAGGCAGGGAAAGGCAACTGCGCCAAGCAACGCAAAGGGAGGGACATCATGTACCACAGGGTAAATGCGTGGCTAATGGCTATGTAAAAAATGTCTTATGTCGATCATCATTTCAAAATGTTATTGTAATTGAACATTTATACTTCACTGATTAGAGCTCAAGAAATTACAGCTAGCTTATGTCAACCTGTGTGGTGTTTAATGTTTAGAAGTTCAGAAGACTCACATTTCTAGAGACACTAAAACAACTGCTACTTAGGATCTTCAGACAGAGAAATGCACCTGCCACGCCCAAAGGGGGACATCATGTGTACAACATGGTCAATGGGTAGTTATGTAATAATGTAGTTGAACATTTATAAAGTGCCGCTTGAAGCATAGCACATCAAAGCCTGTCACTCTATGTGATGTTTAATCAAACATTTATATGGCGCCTCTTCAAGGTCAACGCAAAGCCTTACTACGACTACACGCTATTTAGCATTTTTCAAGAACTAATGCTAAATATTTAGGCGCAGCAAAAAAGATGTGCTGTTACTATTATGCAAAATCTCTTTCCTAAAAATAGTCGCATATCAGCTAGCAGCTGTTGACTTATCAACGGAGTTGACCTTCACGTTTCTCATTTAGCTCTTGGCTACTAGCCATGCTACTTACGTTGGAAGATCTTATTAATTAAACGTCAGTAATTCTAAGAGCATAGTTTAATAAAGCAAGTTATGTCAAAGATCTAAAGAAATTCTCAAATTCATTATTGCGAGCTTGCACAATGGACGCCTGCGAAGGAAAATTTTCCTACATGAGAAACGAAAGCGAAAATGGTCCTGATTTGCGGTCTTCAACGAGTTGCAAAAGAGGTAAATAGAAAGAAGTAACTTGATTAATAACCTTCGCAACCTCGCATGACGATAGGATTTGCAATAAGAAAATAGAAGTTAACGACAGGCAATCGTAAGTTTCAATAAAATAATGCTATATCAAAGCTCCCAGTGACCTTAGGAGGCTTATGTGGTCCTATCCCGCCCTAATTTCTGGCAACGAACATCTCTGTGAAGTCTACATTGGATGTTGACACATCGTGGGTATAATGTTGGAAAGCACGATGACGCTAAACAGCGTTCAAACAACGCCAATGCAGTTTGCACCTAAATAAGTGTGGCACGGTGGCTGATTGGTTAGAGCTGTCGGTCCCCGTAGCACTCAGTGTGCTCTGAGTGGGCGGGTTCGACCCTCGTCCGAGGCGTCAGTCACTGTGTAGGAACCTTGAGCAAGTCCTTCGCGCACAAATGCTCTGCAAGAAACTGCAATTGCGCCGTTGAGGGGTAGGCACTTCTGAGCAAAAGATTTTGGACGAAGGGCGATATCAAATTTCAAAAATATCGAGAATATATAGAAAAATATCAGTGATTTAAAATTAATACCGGTTAATCTGGTAAATCCACACCTGACTTTCTTTACCAAAAACAGGAAGATCAAACCATGACTGGTTTTGCTAACCTTGTCCGTATTTGTGCTTCTTGTACATAATGACTATAATGGGCAAGTAGAGCTAGAAGACTTCCTGTGTATGAACTTCCTATTAAGCATATATTTAGACCTACTTGGATGACGACGCACGTTCTTTAATTGCACCCACTTCTCTTGATTGATGGATAGCTTGTTCTACATCCATTCAAATTTGATATGAACTGGAAAGTGCATGTCGAATATTGCTATAGTAAACTTTTGGTCTACAGGAATCTTGTTGCTGGGTCAATATCAGTACTGAACATTTCATCATGAATGTTCCTAATTGTAGATTGTGTTAAAATCTGAGCCAAATGGGTGGAATTTAATATACCGCCCTGTGCATAAAATGACAGTTTTAGATTCCATAGATATCTACCAAGGAAGCACCCTTCAACGCAATTTCAGAGATGCAATATGACGTAGCGAGTGAGCGTTTGGTTCTTTCGTTAAGCATGTTTTTATTCATCAACTGAAGAATGATAGAGCAGATTATTGGAATTATATCTTCCCTTCTCATCCTTTTGCTAGATGATTTTGTTTTCAAATAATTGCATGTCTAAGTCGTTTCAGAAAACCATCTGTCTCTCTCCGGAGAATAGTTCTATCAACCATATGGATCAGTAATTATCTAGGGTTAAACAGATCACATTTATCTTGCCGGATTTATTTTTAAAATGATTGAATGCCTCCTAAACAAGGCCGTACCAAGGGGGACCAGCGCGGCCTAGGTCCAGGGCGCAAATGTGGAAGGGGCGCACATTTCAGGATGGAATAACATATTATTCCATAAAATGCACTATTTTCAAAAGTGGCGGCGCAATTATTGCTCGGTACGGCCTTGCTCCTGATTGCAAAATTTCGCAAATTTGCAGTTGGTCGTCATTAGGTTTTTGGTATATTTTCTTATTTAATATCCATTTATAAGCGATAAATACAATTTTGTTTAGTCATAAGTTCAAGTTTTTCAACGAATGATCTCACAAATTAGATGTTTCCAAACTTGAGAGCTGTAGAATACATATTATAATAAAACGTCTAGTAATTTCTTTTCAATATTTTTTTTAGAAGAAAACCATCAAAGTCTGCTGAATGAAGCATTTGAACAGAACGAGGCTCCGTATTGTACAAACGTACGATTGATTATGCTCTATTTCACCTAATACACATTCATGTAGCAGCATCATACTTTGGCGTTGAACTATATTCTTTTACCGTGTACTTCATTCTCTCATTGGCCTCCTAGGAATTGAACGTTGTTCATCCTCTGGCTTTCAGTAGGCTTACAACCTTACGGACCCGACGCATCGTTCCTGTAGGCCTATAAGTTGATTTCCAGCGCTTAGCTTACAAGACAGTAATAGTTTGGAAACTTGGCATTAACAACGTCGATTACGATCATGTTGATCAAAACTGTTGGAAGATTTGCATTTTACCGCTGAGTCTCACACAGTAACCTTGCAGATCTAATTTAACTGAAAATTGGAATAAAATCTGGGTTGCCTTAGCTGGTGCGGCTTCTGTATGGTTCAGATTCAGATGGCCATTTATATTAGGCTAGTGTTATGCCATATCGCTTCATTTGATACAGTCTAGGTAGTAACTAACTGTCTAAGCAACAGATAATGAAATATGTTGATCATTTTGGGAATTCTTTATTTCCTGACAACTAAATGGGTTGTCATTGCTTCCCAGGCCATTTCATTGACTATTTCATTTCACTGAGCAGTTTTGTTGACCTTTACTATATGATGCGGTTATATTATAATTTAAAATAACACTTTAACGATTTGATGACTACGGAAATCTTGAAAAATTGCATAGGTTCAACAGTAGCCATTAGTGTACAGTTGAGATCCATGCTAAGCAAATTTATGCAATATCTCCACACAATTCTTGATAAACTAATCAAAATATTTAATGATATTTAGTTCCTGTATTCACCTTGCGCCTTGTTTCATTTCAGTTGTACAATCTTCCATTGGAGGTATTGGACATTATCTTACAAAAGTCCTATTTGCATTGGATATTGAATTCATCAACAGACCAGAGAGACGAAGAAGTTATCAGTTCTTTCATGTCAGTCGACGTTTGCTTCAATAGAAGAATGACCAGACGACGGTTGAAGACAGCAATCTGGCGTTACCTAAAGGGTAAGACGTCTTCAAAACATCAATGTTCCATTCAATTGCCGCGACAACAAACGATTAATTTGATTAAATTACTTGAAATAACATGCAGGATAACTGATAAAGAATTTAATTATCGTTACGCCCATGGCTAGCACTTGTAACAGAGTATTTTAAGTAGCCCAGAAAGCGCTGCCTTCAATTGTCCGAATTCTATGCAAGTCATTGAAGTAAAACATCCTTTTGAGGCACCCAATGCTCGCTTAATTAGAAGAGTGCGCGTTGGTGATCCACCAAAGGTCAATCTTCTAATTAAGTGAGCATTGGATGAATTGAGAAATGCTCTACTTAAAGTATAACAATAGTCAACAGTTGACACCATGATCAGAGTTCCTGGACCAAGTCGCATCAAAAATTACCAACGACGATTTAGTATGATAGTCATGGTACACAATGACTCCACCCTCAGCGAATTCCCCCGTATAGGCCTATGCTAGTAGAAGGCAGCATCCTCAAATCTCCAGATGAGGTCATGTATTTCAACTGCCAATTACAAGACATACCTCTCCGTTTGTTACTAGACTGGGCAGAAAAGGCAACGGATCTGCTAAGGCGTATTCCGTCTGAGGCGAGAGCCATTGAAAGACGTAAGACGCAATGGACCTGGGTAGACATTCTGGAAGACGTGAGACTTTGGAACACAGCCCGAGCCATTGATTAATTGTGGCCTGAAATGCTGAAGAACGCGACAGTTTATTATGAGCGAAATAATCAATAGGTTTTTGTTAAAATACACAAATTATTTTATGCTACGTTACATAATATCACGCATCGTTTACTTTAAAATATTTGTATACATCATCCTACATAATTTCTTTAACATCGGCGATATAGGAATATGTATTTGTTGATCTAGTTTGTCGCATCCCGCCCTAGTAGGCCTACCTCATGTTCTCATGCAAGGCAAACTATCGGATATAAGGAAGATTTTAAATGTTATACGTTATTCAACCAGATTCATACGTGTTGGGTCTTATTGCTAGGCTCCACACAATAATGAGGATAAAGCTGTAATATTCCAGTCTGCTGGAAATCAAAGCGTTTATCAGTGAAACCTCATGCTTTACATTGAATCAATGCATGAACATCATTTATACTTTTGTATAGTGTAAGTACCAATAAATCACTTCATCAATTTATTTAAAAAAATGCAAGGCCTTTTTGTGCCTTATTATTATCAGCTGCAGCAGCACATCGTCATCATCAGCAGCATCATCGTAACCGCTATGAAAATAATAATAAAAATAATAATAATAATAATAATAGTAATAAACATAATAATAATAATAATAATATAAAAAATAATAGTATTAATAAATCAAATAATAATTGAGGAATATAATAATAATAATAATAATAATAATAATAATAATAATAATAATGTTAATAATCTTCATCACCGTCATGCTCATCATGATCATCATCATCGTGATCATCATCATCATCATCACCACCACCACCACCACCACCACCACGTCACACCATTATAATCAGCACCATCACCGTTATCGTCCTCCCTTCGTCACCACCATTATCATCAAGATCATCACCATTCTCGCCGTCATCGTCACCTTTACCAACGTCATCATCATTATCATCATCGCCTGAGACATGTTGCTACCTGGAGTACTTCCGTTTTCATTTACTAGTTTATCACTTCGG
This sequence comes from Bimastos eiseni, assembly GCA_959347315.1. Lineage (NCBI taxonomy): Eukaryota > Metazoa > Annelida > Clitellata > Crassiclitellata > Lumbricidae > Bimastos > Bimastos eiseni. Next base: position 5,485,214 of record OY365814.1, read on the forward strand.
TCTAATCTAGGGTCAGCAGAGTCCTGTTTTACTACGGAAAGACAAATTTCACTGATGATGATATCTTTGATAATCAATTCCCACGCAACATTTTATGTCGTGACGTAACAAAGCTGTATCAGCATTTAAAAGTATCGATAGTTTTTTTCTTTTTAGAGTTCTATGCAATGACCAAGAAAAGATGTGCAATAATTAGAAACAACAGAAATTATCTCTTAGAAAATATTCAACCAAGCGGCCAGTTCATCGATTTGCTGTCGTCTCTTAACTGCATAACAGAAGAACAAAGTCACTTCATTCAACGACAACGTTCAAAGCAGGATAAAAACAACGAGCTTTATTACGTTATGAGTTCCTTAGACGAGACTAAGTCGTCCAATTTTGACAGATGTCTTCGACAAACCAATCAGAAGACAGTGGCAAGGGTCATGGAAAACGGAGGAGGTTTAACCTGCAAGCTATACTTGAAAACTTAAAATGAGTATAAGTTGCTTTTTATTAGTGATTATGATAGTGAAGGCAGATGTGCATATCAGATGTGCATTAAATGCACATCTGATATTCGAATTCGATATAAATTTTATATCGAATTACATCATTCAGAAACCTTGACTAGTTCATAAAAGTTAATTATGCTCTATTGCGCTATGTACAAGCCATTGTGAACATAAGTTACGAAAAATCGTTATAAAAAAACTTATAATAATCTATACCTATAAAGAAGAATCTGTCTATGTAACAGATTAGGTAACCTACTCAAAAACTATGTTCCACTCGACCGACGATTCCTAAAACTTCAACGAATGCTCTTTACCACCCATGAACAAACATTTGGGGGTTCTTATTCACGAGCGATGCGTCAAAGCATAGAGATTATGCAAAGGATAATCTGTATAAATGCGACCTAACAATTGTAACTGATGTGCCATCCAAACGCGGCGCTATGCGTCATGCAAAATAATGTCGCTGACCCAGAAAATTCTATGAGTCGCGATGGTGTCATAAATTTCCAGTTTTTCTAAACATCGACCGATTGCTCCCAAATTTTGCACAAATACTTCGTCGCAGTCAAGAAAAAAACATGGGAGTGTTCCCGATCCCAAAATGTTACCAATTCCCCATGTTATTGGCTAAATCTTCGTTTGTCTCTCATAGTAATTCGAAGCCTCTTTGGTACTTCGTTCCATACACGTTATTTACAGTAGCATTAAATTCCTCGAGAATAGCTTCCATCGACCGTTCCAACCGTTTTAGAAGTGCTATACTTGCCTTCATGGCCTTTATGTAACCCTCGTTGATGTCAATTGTTCACCTCTGTCGGTCTGTCGGTCTGTCTGTTTATCTGTTTATCTATCCGTCCGTCCGTCCATCCATCCATCCATCTATCTAACTATCTATCTATCTAACTATCTATCTATTTATCCATCCATCCATCCATCCATCCATCCATCCATCTATCTAACTATCTATCTATATATCCATCCGTCCATCCGTCCATCCGTCCATCCGTCCATCCGTCCATCCGTCCATCCGTCCATCCATCCATCCATCCATCCATCCATCCATCCATCCATCCATCCATCCATCCATCCATCTATCTATATACCTATACATCCATCTATCTATCGATCTATCTATCTACCTGTCTCGCTCTCTCTACACCTGTCTATTTTGATAATAATAATAATAATTATATATATATATATAATATATATATATACATATATATGGTGTTTGTATTTTAAACGTTTGAACAGACTTTTACTCCGGATAAGTATACATTCGTAAACTACAACGCATAATTATATCATAATTATCGTCCCGACTGTCCCACCCATCACTACAATATCAAAAGCATGAAAAAAAATCATGAGGCTTTGACCGTTTTCTGCATTTTTGCACACACAGCATACAATATTTAATTTACTGATTCTGGCTTAACCGCTTCATAATCTATATCAAGGCACACTTCACACATGAACTGTTGACAATGATTGATCAGGTCACATGCGTTTTCAACGCGAATAAAAGATTGGCACGTTATAAATGCCTGATTACGTTTAATTTCAATTAAAAGCATGCAGTTTAATTTCAATTAAAAGCATGCAAGTCAGCAAGTATTCCTTATGAACATATTCAGTTGCTTATGTCACCTCGAGGTGACACGACAAAAGCGCGCAGGGCAAAAGCGCGCCGACATCAGAGCGCAGGTCACACTTGTTTAAAATTATTTTATTAAGACAAGTAAACGAGAGTTCACAAGACAGATTGAAGAGAAGATCAGGGTTTGCCATAGTGGCCAATATGCTAGGATTCAATTGTCTTCGTCTCTGCCTGAATCCCACAGCATGAAATTTTCATTTCTACCTTCATTTATTTTAATGCGCCCGGCACAGTTGCCCTTTGCACATCTCCATGAGGTGCTCCTGTCAGCAAAATCCATGTCCCTTCGGAGTCTGTAGCCATCATGCAAAATATGATCCTTCTGCTTCTGCGACGTTCTTTTCTCTATAACTATTTTTATAAAGCCTGTACACGCTTCTCCTGTTTAAAAAACCTACCTACAAGAAATAAGTTAAGAAGAACATCTTATCCACGCTCGCCTATAAAACAAAGTTTCTGACATGCAAATAATTATATTTTCTAAATACTTCTTCTCAAGTCTACTCTAATTGGACGTAAATTGCAATGTCATTCGCACATATATGTGGAAGAAGTTGTATAAATATGAAACTATGCAGTACTTAAATGACCACTAAGATATATTTTTATAACGCTGGCTGCGAGCTCATGTCTTGCGCCCATTTGTCGGGGTTTTTTGCGCGCTCTCATGTCGGCGCGCACATTTCGGCGAGCTTATGTCGGCGCGCCTTTGCCCTGCACGCTTTTGTTACGGCGTCGTCGCTTGAATTAGATTAAATTTAGTATCCATAACCCAAATAATATATTTAATTCAACTAAAGTCATCTAAAACTACGTATGAGTAACTAGCTTGACAATTAAATACGTTTTTGTTTTCAGTTGTGATAAAAGTAAAAATACTTACTCGAGGTGCAAAGTGTGCAATTTCAATGAAAGCGCAACGACTTCATCATGCAATCGAAGACTTTCGAAGTAGAACCAAACCGTGGTCACATCATACTGACAGACTCATCAGTCAACTGAGAGAGAACGGAATAGAAATCCTCAACTCTCAAATGAAAAAACAGACCGTGATTGTTTGGATCTGGTGTCGTTCACAAGCAGCACTTGAGTATATTCAGAAGTTGTACGAATCGAATCAACTGACAACTGTATTCTTTACAAATATTCAACAATCAACTTCAAAGACGATCAACGTCGATGGGAATCAATTCAAGAATACCGTTGGCAAGTTTTAATGAACTGCTCATAAATGACTTTAAATATTTACTGGATATATGGGTCTTGATTAGCGAAATAACTTGGACAAAATCAGCCATAGATGTTGAAGCGCACAGGTGTAAACTTTACTTGAATAGAGTGAAATAAGTTAAAGGAGGCGCAGAAAGAGATCCTTGACAAATGTTTCTCATGAAGGAAAGCTAGATGACAAGCTAGAATACAATAAACTAGGCTAATGATGACCCTTGTGCCATACTCTTCTCCATGTTTGTCTCACCAGTAAACTGTCTCATTCGGTATTTCGGTATCCAGCAGCGTCAGTGGGCTGACGACACGCAGCTCTAAACTGTGCTCACTTCTGGAAATAAAGGCAGTGCAAACACCACTCATTGTGCAGATGCTGTAAATTCATATTTCCATCAAAATGGTCTTCTTCTAAAACCTTCTAAAACAGAAACGGTAGTCTTTGAAACCAGATCTCGAATTGCCAAGCCTCATTCTTTGCGACCCAAATGCTAAAACACAGCAGCAAACCTTTCAACTAGTGAAAGAGCCTCGGCAAAAACTTGACTCTGTCATATCAATGTACCCACAAACTGATAAGATCAGCCGATCCATCAGCTTCCATACCTTTGCTCTCCGACATAACAGATCTTGCCAGCGCCACCGCATGCGGGATATATCAACTAGGCTGCAAGAGACAAGCACAAAATAAATGATTAAATAGTCCATTGACTCTGTCAGTTTCCTACGGTGGCAGGTGAATGAGACGTTCGCGGAGTAAGGTATTATTATATTTAGCTTATACCGACCGAACCGAACCATTGAACAGCAAAGGTTATGGGGTAAGTCTGCTGTCATTCACACTTTCCTCCACTGTGTTAGTCTGCTACACTGTCTAACTGTACTACTTTTCAGTTCGTAAATGTCGGCGATCAATTACAATACACATAATAATAAATCAAAACAAAGGATATTGTTAATGGTTAAAATCAAAACAAAAATATTGTTAGTGGTTAAAATCAAAACGAAAGATATTGTTAATGGTTAAAATCTAAACAAAAGATATTGTTAATTGTTAAAATCAAAACAAAAGATATTGTTAATAGTTAAAATCAAAACGAAAGATATTGTTAATGGTCATTTATTTGCACAATTATTAATGATTTGGTTTTGTATTAGTCGAATATCCTATTGCCATCGACTTCACTCAAAGAATCAAGATGCCAGAAGCACATGAAGCAATACGTGGAGTGACTAAATTGCGAAATGAAATCATTGTCCTCTATCAATGTCAATTACCTGTTTTTCATGTAATTCGTGTCTTTGAGGATGGATATCCATTTGCCTTACGGAAGAAATTTAAAGCAAAAGAATTTGGATATGCCGTCGACATTGTATCCAATGAGAAGGAAGATTGTCTATACGTGTCTGACATCAATGAGAAATGTGTCTGGAAGATAGCAAGAGAGACAGATGAAAAACACAAAATCATCAGATGGCTGACCACTGATTATCGTCCATCGACTCTGTCAGTGTCCAGTGATGGTCAGTTGTTGATCAATAATTCATCGTCCACTCTGATGATCTACGGATCAGACGCACAAATAGTTCGATCCATTCAGTTACCACAAGACATCGAACACCATCTCCATGCAGTTGAAACACCCATCGGGAATTTCATCATCATTCACATGTGTGAGGTAACTGAGAAGATGGAAGAAAGTGGGGTGAGTTGGACAGCAAGAATGATGAGGTGGGCCTTAAGTGAGGTGACCAGCGATGGGCAAATGGTCGTCCGCCGTATTATTCTTTCAAACGAAATACAAAAACGGATAGAACCTTCATATCTCTCACTCGATTCTGATGGTCGAGTGTTTGTGGCTGACCATAAGAATGATTGTGTAATTCTCTTGGATTCAGATCTTAAGTGGAATCGAATGATTAGACCAACAGAAGAAGAAGAATTGACGCTTAAACTACCTTCGAGATTGTGTTACGACGAAGAAAAGAAACAACTGATAGTCAGAGGACCGAATAATTTTGGACAATGCGTTGATGTATACACTTTGCATCGACAATGAACTGACATTTCATTCAAAGTTTTTCATATGTTTAGAGCATATTTCGCTAGGGTAACGGAACTCTCCTCCATTTGGAACCACAAATTAGTAAAGTACCTCCAAGATTAGCCAGTCATTCCGCATATTTGTGATAATTAGAATCTGACACTGGTTCGGCTATGAAAGGCTGTAACAGAAAAGTACTAGATCGTTGACATAAAAGAATAACACGAGCTGTGAATTTTTTTCTAGCAAACAGTCATCTCCCACGGCTGTCTTAATTTGGCTCACTGGTGTTACCAATATTTTCTTCGTCACAATGAAATATTTTAACGAAGGTGGAATCTAGATTCAACTTTGTGAAGTCGAGTCGTAGTTTCATTGTTCTTTGAACAAGGTCTACCTTGGAATCTAGAATCAACTTTGAGAAGTCGAGTCGTAGTTTCATTGTTCTTTGAACAAGGTCTACGAAATGTTGAACCAACTCGAGGAATGAGCACTAGAAAAAGGCGTGGGCAGGCTCCTGGGACTCCGCTCCAGAAACCCTATTGTAGCGTCGTATGCTCTCCAAGACCCCTAGTCATTGCTGACATTTTGACCCCCAACCTCGGAACGGTTTTTGAAGCGAGTTTATAGGATAATTGTATTACTTCCTGGTCACTTATCACCTGCGTAATTGTGTGGCACGATGCCTTCTTTCAAATCAATTAAACGAGTAAAATGATGCAGTCACCAGAGTTTGCAATTGTCACACTGGAAGGGGAGCTGTGTACAAGGCAGCGAGAACTTCGTACATATACATCGTTGAATTGTATTTGGATCTGCTAATACATGACTGAGTACAGAAAATCGCAGAGGAATCTAAGAACATGTAGCACCGTCCCTGAAACGATAAACTGACATACAAGAGTTTATGTTGACTATGAATGGGCAGACGAACGATCAGATCAAGAACTGCATATTTTGGTTTCTCTGTCTCATCAAACTGCAAGACAAAAATCAGCTGTAAAACGTTGAAAAGAATGGAGAAGTGGAAACAGTATTGACTACTAATGGAGCTTTAATGTTCTGTTGCATTATTTAGACCCCCTCTATATTGAATTTTAAACTGACCGAAGGCTGAGGCATGATGGAACGACTCGAAGTGAAAGGAAACGTTTTCTGAGCGCATTGGTACTTCCTACTTCGTTTTCTCAACTGGTTTTGCTTTCGATGAATTGGTAATCGTTTCTCGTTTGCCGTTATTTATCGCAGTTTAAGGGGATCTTAAGTATGACATACATAACATATATAGGCATCAGGGCTGTTAATATCGCGATACTCTGGTATTGCGATACTTTTGTCAGTATCGCAGCGAGTATCTCGATAGCTTTATTTTGCTGGTATCGTATGTGTATCGCGATACATATTTTTAGCTTGTCAGCGATACTCGATACCAATACTTTTTCTCACTGAAAATGATATGGTTTCTCAAGAAATATGCGAAGTTAGTCGCTGCGCTTTGATAAGTTTTGGCCTATATGTATATACATGTGTAGCCTCTTTTGGCCATATAAACCTTGGTGCAAATAGATGGAATATTTCAAAGGTCTAGAAAAAGAAATGACCTTAGTAGGCATAGGCCTATTTATATAAGAGGATTGCCTAAATAATTTTAGAGTGTTTGCGAATTTAGTTGATCTTGATAATGAATAATACTGAGGAAGCGAAGATTGCCAGTGCGATATAAGAGCTACTTCACAGACATTGTGATTGGCCCCGGCACCAATATGCACAGGACTGGAAAGTCCCCATGTTCTTTCGTGTCAACAGTTTTGGGCGATACTCAGAGGCCAGAAACTTTAGATCATTTTAAAATAACAAGTTGATTCATCAACCTTTTTAATTCGTCATGAAGCCAAATTTACTAATGACTACCGGGTATATCAGCAAAATGCAATAAAGTACCGTTAGAGGTTCAAAACACCATATTTTCAAATAGAAGAAAAGTTTAGATTGGGGCGACATATGAGTTTAAGAGAAAAGCGTGTACACGGAATTTTGACGAGTAGTCATTACTCTTATCTAGATTCCTTGTGATTGGCCCAAGCGATTCCTTGGGAAATCTTCAATAATTATCGGTGCATGAATTATAATTTGTGCTAAGATCGAATTCAGCAAGCATATTGAAAAGTATTGGTAAAAGTAGTGGCATTGGTATTGCAATGCTTTTCAGAAAATGTATTGGTATTGATATCGTTATACTTTTAATTAGGAAGTATTGGTATTGCTATTGCAATACCTTTTTCAAGTATTGTTATCAGCCCTGATAGGCATATTATAGATCCCTGCTTACTGATTTTGTAAGTCCTCCACAGTTTATAAATTTATTAGAGGTGCTCAATAATCTAATTATTAGTGTTTCATGAGTTTGTCACAACGGCTAGTGGGTCAGAGTTGAGCCATTGATTATCGCGTACAATATACATGTACACTGTGTCCCGATGAAAAATAGACCTAAACAAAAACTTGTAGCATTTGACTGAAATTTTCAGAACAATAACAGTGCGCATAGCTACACGAAATCCATAATCCGTTTGGAAATGTTGACGTTTTGTCAAGGTTATGAACACTTGAGATGCAGTACCGAAAAGGGTAAGTTTCCAACATGGGATTCTGCAACAGCTGTAAGGAAGTGATGTTTAGTCACAGCTGGTGTTCAAAATGTCCTCTTTGTTCACGAACACACGATTGCAGACGTGGAAGACACTGCTTGATGGCCCGGTCAATGATCACGTGGTCAAATAGCTGCCACTCCTCAATCAGACGCGCCTCAGCTGATCGACGCTACGAATGGGAACGATAAACGCGTTCCCTCAGCACGCTCCAGATTTAATGGTCAACTGGATTGAGGACATGATTGTTTGCTCCATAACCATTTTCTTGCCACGATAATTTAACCAAAATGTATCTTCTTTTAGTACAGCAGCATAGCAAAAATAATTGTGCACAGGCTCAGAAATCAACAAAGCAAAGAAGAGGATGTTTGCCACAAAATGCAGTGTAGCAGATTTGGAGTAATTCAGCTCACTGTGCATTGTATTGCTACCTGATGTATTTTGTATGATATCAATTAAATGACCTTTAACATCACTTAGGCCAGCTCAGAGAGCGCTTCTGAGTAGGTATCTTTAAGGGCGCTACATAAATGTTCTATCTGTCCATCGCTGGTCAACTCACTTAGAACCGACGTCCGCTCCCTTTGTGCTCCCGATTGACCCTTTTGTTTCTTCCATCTTCACATTTAGGCCTACCTCCAAACTGTGAAGGATGATGAAATTCCCGTAGAATGTTTCCTCTACGTAAATAGGTCCCTTGATGTATTAAGCAAAGAAATTGAATAATTAAAAAGAACTGGTAAAATTGTAAGATTCCAGCATGGGTTAATTTCTGACGCGCTGGTGATGTCACTATCGATAGAATACGTGCGTGACTTATTTTGGTGTAAAAAATCAAGAAACATGGCATTTATAAAATAGTGCAGCGGCTTAGATTCGAAATATCCAGTGATTGCGCACTGTGTGATACAAGCATGAAATTTTGCACAGACATTATACATTGTATTGTCATGAAATTTAAGCCCAAAATTTTTTTTTATTATTTTTGAAAAAAAAATTATTTACATTTTTTTATTATAGTGAGAAAAGTTACACCCTTTAAACATGTAAATGTTAAACATTCAAACCAAGAATCAATTAAAAATCATGGTCACAAACTTTGAAATTGTTTATTTTTGCCCTTAAGTGTAGTTGTTGATAACAATGTTTCTTAGGATCAATGTTAAAGGGGCAACTCCACCTCGCAGTTTAACGTTAAACCAGGACTGCCCATTTAATGAGTACGCATGCCAATCATATCGAACCTTCAGTACGATATAGAGGTCTAGCAGCTGGGTCTGTGGCCGTCGATTGAGTGGTCTGTTATGGAACAATAAATTATTAGCTTTATGCCTTTCTTTCAACGGACGCCCATCCGAGGTAAAGACGTAGGTCATTTGCATTTCAATTATAATATGGGTCGCAAAGAACATATACACAGACAGACGCACAAACGCAGATAACGTAAGAGTCACGTATCATGTAGGTCAGTCCATCTGAATATTGTCAAAGAGACCGGGAGACGGCAGAGTATGATGCACATGGCATTATATTGGACATAACAACAGAAAGGTGTAGAGAACAGGGCACATAATTTTGAATTGCAAGGCTGAGACACACACAGTGTCACACACACACACATATATATTATACTATATATATATATGGATGTGTCACAAGCATCTAATCGCTTGTATATGCCGTTATTAGACCTATTCGTAATTTATAATAATAACAATCGTTAGAGTCACTCCTAGACCTCTATCTAGGCTTGAGACTACTGGTGAATGTAGCACAATTGCCTCGGGACAATTGCCCCCGGACAATTCTCCCCGGACAGTTCCCCCTCCATTTTGGCTAGGATATCTTCCCTCCCGGACAATTACCCCCCTATATGTATATATACATGAGGCTTATGTACGTACGCACGTATAAATGCATACATGTGTAAGAACGCTGAGGGTTCTACTAAACTAGCTCTACTATTATATTAGATGCTTAATAAGTTTGATTATGTTAAGGGAAACTAGCTACACACGAAGAGACAGTTCAGATACAAACTATCTTTATTAAACACGGAGTAGCTATAGTAATAACATATATATGATTTTTTAATACAGAACGTTGCAAATACTCACGAAGTGATTATGATGTGATATGCTAGAGGTCCGAAGACTATAATTATGAATTGAATATGAACTTAAGTTATTTATAAATTATGTATACTATAATAGACAGGTCTGACGTACTACGATACCTGATAACTTCGGAAGTCAGACTGCCAAGTTCCTAATAGTGTTTCAGCTTATAAGTCACTTTCCTCAGCCAAAGAGCAACTGGCCTATCCTAGAGCAGACTACTTTGATAGGTCAGCTACTGACCACTCAAGGATCAGCCACTGACCACTCTAGCAATGAGGGCTGACTGTAAATACTAGATACACTAGAGCTTATGTGAGTGATTGAAAGAACCTATACTGTCTGTATTAGCTAATGTTCAGCTAAGTGAATGTATAATAATGATCTCTGAATATATTGTTCAAGCCTATCTATGGTAATGTAATGTTCAGAATAATCACGGTTACACATGTATTTATCTATGCATGTATGTATATACGGGTATATATGTATATATGTCCGCCGCTAACCGATCCTCTCCTGTGCTCTCGCCTAGGCTGAGTTGAGGTCAATGTTGATGGGGTCCAGGTCATTCTTCACTGCTCACCCTCAGGAGTGTCTTGGTTGTCCCGACGGTCTCTTCCAATCTGTAGATGCATGGTTGTGCAATCATTGAATTGATGATAAATAAATTGTGCAAGTCTGAGATTACATACATATTCAACCTTTGTATATAGGAGGGAGGTAATTGTCCGGGGGTGCAATTGTCCTACACTGATGTAAGCCACGCATTTTTAAAACTTTCTACGCAATACTTGTCATGGGCGTGTACGTAATCCTCTGCATTTATGTACGTAACCAAAGATTGTAAGAAGTAGATAAGTAACTTTACAGCTACTGGGTCTGTGATACATGTGGTTGTCATTGCACGCATTTACTAACATATAGGCCTATTTATAACAATGGTCTAGCCTACATGAACATAACATAATTATATCTTACAAATAAATCTCCACACTAATGTGCAGCTTACTAATTTGCACAATCTTGTAAGAAACAGCTTGTAAAGCAACCAAGATGAAGGCTAGGATAAATCATCTGAGCACTTTCAAGGTGCGCTATAATTGTCTGGCACGTGATGGGACATAATTTAGGTGTGTTGGAACTTGGAACCAGAAAATCAAAAGCAGTATAGGAAACCGAGACGCAGTCAAGAAGTCATCGCTAGTCAATCGAAACCATTGTTGTCAGTGTTGCTTAGAATGACCATGACATGATGTCTATAACCTGTGCAAATGATTCAGCAAAGAATGCATACCCTATGGTATGCGTGTCTGTGCGTGCGTGTGTCTGTATGTGTGTATGTTCTTTGCGACCCATATTATAATTGAAATGCAAATGACCTACGTCTTTACCTCGGATGGGCGTCCATTGAAAGAGAGGCATAAAGCTAATAATTCATTGTTCCGTAACAGACCACTCAATCGACGGCCACAGACCCAGCTGCTAGACCTCTATTTTCATGTTGACTACGAACGGTCAGATCAAGGATTGGAACATCAATTGTTGATTTCGCTGTCGCTTCGATACATTCATCAAAACACAAATCCGTTGCAAAGCCTTGAGAAGAATGGAGATATGGAAACGATACTAATGAACTTCTAATAGAGCATTAATGCTTTGTTGCATCCATTCGTGGATACAGTCACCTTACAACAGCATGATACTTTGCACAGTACCATTGTGTATCCATATTTATCATTTGCAATGAAGGATTCTCAAGACCAACCGAGTAACAGTGGCTAGTGCTGAAACAGATAAAGTAGATCTGATTATACACGGGTTAACAGCTGGAACGAACAGTGCCCGTTGCAGTTGAATCGTCAGCTAAAATATTATCCGACCCGTGACCCCTCACGGGTTAACAGCTAGTTTAAAATGATGATAATCATGAAATCAATTTCTGTCTGTAATAGATCCTAAATAATCTAATGGTCAACGTGTTGGATTGATCAGAAATACATTTCATGATTTGTAGTCACGGTAGCCGACATGTTAGAGCGCTGTGAATATCACATGCAGTAGGTCTACAGATTCGAGCCACCTTTGACACGCCTAGTAACTGTAGAGGGAATCTTTAATTTACTATGTGCTGCTGTTACAACTGATACAAGTCATTGTTCTAGGCGTCGCGATAAACAGAAATGATTTTCATAATAATAAGACAATAATAATGCCATAGTTTTAATGATGTTGGTAGGTAATCGTGAACTAATCATAAACATAATATAGGCCTTCGTTTCTTCGGAAAGGTTTCAATATTAGAGGATGTATTGCGTTCAAATTCTTTTTTGTGATGCTTATTACAAACAAAAGCCATACCGCGTGGAATTTACTCCTTATTGAATGAATCTGCTAAGCATAGGACATGCCGTCTGCCAGGTGTTATTATTGGAAGGAGAAATTAGATAGTAGCCTAATGTTGTAATTCAACATGGTTCAAACGCATTCAAATTGAAGGTTGAGATAAAATGTAGGTAATTATGTAGATGGCCTGATAAGTGTCATATCTTTAGTTATCAGAACTTTACACGTATTGTAATTGCCATTAAGTTGGACACGATATGTTATGATTTTATATCATGTTTTATATTGTATTATATTAGATTTTAAAAATGTGATGCCCTCTTTGATTTCTTATGAACTGTTTGGTGTTTCACCTATGACTGGCAACTTGTTGAATTCGATCGTATTTATATAAAATTTGATCTAGACAGGGGCTTCTATCCCCCCATGGTGATGGAAGCAAAATCCCTTCCTACCAAACCTAAGAGTCGATGACGGACACCTGCTTAAACGCAGATCGTTTCATAGATAATGAGTAACCATCGTAGCATCTTAGGACTATTCAGAATTTCACACATTGCATTATCTAAAAAACTTACAATAGTCATGCTATTTAACTAAGATACAATAATAATGTTACTTAAAACAGTAAGTAACATTGCTATTGTATACATACCATTGTTACCATAGAAATGTTAACTTTAAAAAAAAGTAATGTTGCTTAACTAAAATACATAGATGCATGAAAGTGATCATTCTCAGATTAGCCCAACAACGTTGTCATAATTATGCTGAACTGAAATAACTGACAACGATAACTGACAACTGATAATGGTCATGGACGGCGTCCAGGGACTTATTTTCGAGGCTGGACGCCGTCCTGCCACTCATTTGGCTAGCAGAGCGTCCATGCAACAGTGCAATTCCTCTATATGCGTACGTTATTATCAGCAGAAAAAGGAGGAGGAAAAAAATTTCGCGCTTCGCGCGTTTACAAACTTTATTTTCCAAACTTTTAAAACGATGCCTGCGCCACTGACCCCTTATCGACAATTTCACAAAGGAAATCAACTCTCTGCAGGCTTAGGCTTTAAATTACAACAAATACTTCACCAGCAAATAATTTACGACTAAATAATGGTTGATGGACAAAAAGCCTAACGAATGATAATAAATTTTCGCCAATTGTAATTGATTAAATAGAAGTTGAATTGATAATAACAATGTCTGCAAATCCAGATTCTGGTTAAGCAAGAACCATTTTTGTCAATTCAACTTCTATTTAAGCAAATATTCTTTTCAGTGATCCAACTTCTATTTCTGTAGGCACTATGTTCATGTAAATAGCAACTGTTTTGGAAGAATTTCGTTCACCCATCCAACTTCTATTCCAGCATCATTAATATCACCAATCCGACTTCTATTTTAACGGACACAGGGAACCATAGTGCACGAACCATTAGTCATTGACTTAATATGTCGGTGCTCTGCCTTTGCAATCTTTAGTTCTTAACTTTTTGACACCAGGGGCCGTCCATATGTGGCGTCACGCGCCTAGGCGCAGGGGTCACAAATTTGTGACGATGTTTGACAAGAGGGAGAGGGGTCGACGAAATGTGACGTCACATCATCACTTCAAGATACGTAATTTTATTAAAAACTTATACTCATTTAAACAAGTTCCACTTAATTAGCAGTAGTTGTTACCACAATTAAACAACACTAATTATGATTCTGATAGTCTTTCGTCGTGAGGAATGCATAAGATTGTAATCGTTATAGTCTACTTAATTTTTTCATTTTTTTGTTCTACCATTTTAATTTGAAATATTTTATAGTTACAAATATTTTTTTATAATTATAAGAAAATTTTCGTTACATTCTGGACATCTGGTTTGATTTTTTTTTGGGGGGGGAGGAAGGTCAGGGCCTTGTGGCCTTGAGGGAGTCGTGACAGTTATTACGACTTGTGACAAAGGGGAATGGGTAAAAAAACGTCCAAAATTGCGTGACGTCATTTATGGACAGCTCCCCTAGCGTCCAGGCACTTATTTTTTTACACTCTAAGCATCGCTGACACGTCTTGGTATCATGGGCTTATCGTCATAATACCCAAGCTATGCTGGGAGACTCACTTAAATTGAGTAACTTTGTAGACTCTATAGATAGTGATCAGATGTCGTTTAAATTGGTCACTCGATCTCGCAAACATAGCAATGATGATGCAATTCTTTATTGAGGACAAAAAGTCTTTTTCGGCTGAAATAATTCTACGCTCTGCATTCATCCAATCATTGCACCTGATTGAGAGCTGGCGACTTTTGACGGCGCGTGGCCTAATGTTACTGGAAAAGTGACTAAGATCCAGTTCAACTGAAAAAATGCTAGAGGGATATTCAGATGACTGAGATCATATCTATTGAGTCTTTATATATTCATATAATTCCACTGCGTCAATTCGTTGCAAACGTCATTTTCTTTAACACCAGTCGTCTCTTCGTCACGAGTGTCACCAGCATGTCTTGCGATTAGTCTTTATGTAGTAAATGTAGTTTGACTTTTTTGGACTGTGGCAAGGATTGTTGTTGGTTTGTGGTAACTTGCTGTTTACAGTGGGCTTTCAACGCACAGAATGTTTGGTACAAGTCATCGTACTCAAGCACCACGACATCGAGATTGAGACTGCAGATCTTAATGAGTTGCACGATGTCATTGACTGTAATAGGCCATATACGTCTTTTGAGGTCGTTGGTGGCAAATAATGACATTACTGTCAACAATGCGTCATCGTCGAATCTGTCTCACAGCTGCATGCACAGGCCTAATTGATCAAGTACTCGCCAGGAACGCACATGTGAAGCCAAATTCTCTCGTCTCTAATTCACCCATAGGATGAATTACCTCTCCAGCCATCATGAGCATCTTTTTTCTTACTTCGTCAATGTGTCTATTGTTGCTGCTCTCGATGACTTAAGAATCAATTCACAAAGCCGCACTCATGAACCGTCTACAGAACAAAAGATTGCTTATTCCTAGAGAAAACCCTGCCACCCATTTTGACAATCGCCTGTCTTCATCTTAGAGAGTATACGCCTCTGGTGCCCGTAGGACTTGGTCCATTTCTACTTAGTGACCTAGCAACATCGTTGCTTCCTTCTTGCTGCTGTCGTATCTGCATCGGCAGTAATAAAACACTTCTTCTGCTGCATTATGTGACCAACAAATAGAAACAATTTGCTCTATTATAAGGACCTTCATGATCGACATAAGTTGCAGCAGGCCTACATAATATGATGGGCTTGTAGAGAGATCATTGCCATCTTTTTATCGGTGCTAATCGCACGATCGACAAGGTTTTTCTAGTAGTTATGTATCGTCAAGATGAAACTGTCATATACCTGAGTTAATAACCTATTTAACAATAACTTAATTAATTAACGAATTAAGTTTATATCCCCCAAGATCACTGAATGTTCTCCCCTCAATGAAGGATTGGCAGCATTCTGCTTCCAAGGATATACACGTAGAAATCCCTGGATCTAGAGACGAACTGTTCATCATTTCCAAGTCATTACCAGCATCAATCGACCAGCGATGAACACTTCATCTTTTCTAGCAAAGATTCATAAGCACTCGTAGTAACTGTAGACTGCTCAAAGATTCGGCTGTTACCAGAACAAATAAAAATTGTGTCTCGTCATTTTCTTATGTTGAAAGTTCTTATGAAGTAAACGTTTTAAATTCGAAAGGTTAGGCCCTTCGACCTTTCTATTATTAAAACTATTTAGCATTTTACAAGAGCTAATTTTAAATATTCAGGAGCATCAAAACGGTGTGTTGTTACTTTGATTCAAAACACTGTACCCTAAATATAGACGCCAATCAGTTTCTCCCATCTTTTAACGGAACCACGGTGTCTGAATTCAAACATTTCATTATGTTGCTGGCTAAATTTGTTTCCATGTTGGGGCCTACTTAAGTATAAGGATCTTATAAATATTAAACTTCGTTAATTCGAAAGCCAGAGTTTGGTAAAACAGGTAATCGACTACCAAGGATGTGAATCATCCTAAAATTATTTTTTTTAACGTAGGCCTACACAATGAACGTCTGCGTGGGAAAAAAGAAAACGAAAGTCATTTTGATCTGAGGTTTTCAACAAATTGCAAAAGAGGTAGATAGAAATAAATAACTTTATTAATAGCTATCGCACCTTCGTATGACGCGACATAATTTACAATAAGGAAATAATAGTTAACGCCAGGCTGAAATAGTTATTGCTATTCGATTGGGTTTAATCGAGCTCAATTAAGCATGAACCAACGCCATTTAGTTCTTTAAAGCAGAACCCAGGTAGCAATCGAGATCGTGGTCGTACTAAAAAAAGAGGCGCGGTTCTGCCTGGTGGAGGTTCGTGCAAGAGGAACATAGAGGAGGCCTTGTTCAGCCGAGCGAAGAGAAAGCGTTAGTCAGGAACAACTAGGGTGTGATTACAGGGCGAGACTACTCTCCGACTTGACAATGTAGGCAGAAGCGAGGCTCAGCAGGCAGAGCCGTAGGCCTACTGAGGCTCTATAGGCCTACTCGAATCGTTGTATAAGGGTAGTCAGTGGAGGACTTCGCGCATATTACAATTTTTGGAGACGTGGTCGAATTTTTGTTTGCGGCCAATGAGCGTTTTATTGACTTATCTGTCGACATTTGTTTAATTTATCGAAAGAACTGATTGGGAATATATTTGCCAATGGATTTTAATAGTTCAAAAACTTGCATTTTTTTCTCGGTTGATTCTTTTGATAAATAATGTAATACTTCTAAAATATGAGATCTCACAATTTTGCAGTTGGTTGTCAGTAGGTCTTTGGAGTGTTTGCTTTTTAAATATCCGTATAGAAACGACAATTCTAACGATTTCGTTTAGTCATCAACTTTGTGTTTATTTAACGAATGATCAAAATACTAGATGCCTGAAAACTTGAGAGATATAGAATTAATTTCATTATGAAATATTTAATCATTTCCCTTCATTATTTTTATTTAGACGAAACCAATCAATGCCTGCTGAATGAAAGAACTGAATCAAAAGAAGCTCCGTATTGTTGGCGCCTAGAAGACCTACTGAATGAAAGACCTAGAAGACCTGCTGAATGAAAGAACTGAATCAAAAGAAGCTCCGTATTGTTGGCGCCCTACAACGGTATAATTGGGCTCTAATGTTTGTTGTAGGAGCAAGATAACATTTAAAAGTTATCAGTCTTTGGGGATCTTAGTAGAAGCGGCCATCGTTTGATGCGTTGAAATTCATACTGCTCTCTTCTGTAAGTGATTGGTCTTCTAGGAGCTGAATTTTTTTTGACTCCTTGCTCTCGATACAACCTCTCCGACTCGACATATGGTTTTTTGCTGGTACGTCAAGCTTTGGACGTTTTGGCGCAGATCTCTGATACAAAATCATATGGTAATCTACCACTTTGGTGTCGTAAATAATTTTCCATGGCAAATTAGACTAAGCTTGACGAGTGTCGGTAGTAAAAGCGGGATTGGCAAAAAGAATCGTGCTTCATTAGAAAAGAATTCTGTTAAACTGGAAGCTGGATTTGCTAAATAATGTAATGCTTCTAAAATATGAGATCTCACAATTTTGCAGTTGGTATTTGGTTTGTTTTCTCTTATATCCGTTTGGAAATGAAATTGCAAACGATTTAGTTGTAGTCATTAACTTTGAGTTTTTTAATGAATGATCAACCCACTAGATTGTGTGGAAACCGGAGAGATGTAGAATTCATTTCATGACGAAACATTTAATGACTTCTTTTCATTATTTTTTTATTTAGCAAAAACTCATCAAATCCTACTGAATGGAACAAATTAACCGAGAAAAGCTATGTATTCTAAGCCTCCCTACAACGGTAGGCCTGTAATTGAGTTCTATTTCATCATTTAGTAGCAAGATTACATTTTAAAGTTGTCAGTCTTTGGCGATCTTACTATAAGCGGCTATCGTCTGATGCGCTGAACGTTTACAGTTTCCTTTCTACTCTTACTGATTACTCTTCTAGGAACTGAACTTCGTTTGACTTCTGGCTCTCGATACAACGCCTACGACTCGACATAGTCTAAGTTGGCATAGCCATCGCTTAACTTAATAATAATTTATTAACTTGGCATTGATATTTTTTAGATGGTTACTGCCGAAAGATTATGATTATTGAAATGTACATCATTGAAAGACTCGAATTTTGTCATTGAGACTCAACCAGAAAATCGGTCGCAAATAAAATTTAACTGAAAGTCGATAGAAAAGCTACCTTAGCTGGTATATGTCTACGTCTTCCGTTCGGTTCAGTCGGCGATTTCTATTATGCCACTGTAAAGTCACGTCGCTTCATGTAACACATACTTAACAGTTTCTGCCGACCTTTGCTAGACGATACAAATACTTTGCTTGAAAGTCAATTGAAGATTTGAGGGCTAGAACAATATTGTAAATAGAAGTAGTTCAAAAGTTTTCTTAGCTGTTGAAATCCATGTTTGTTAATTTATGCAATACTACCATACGATTCTTGATAAATTAATCATGACATGTGACCTATAAATGTTATAGTTACTCTATGTTGATCTTGCATCTCTATTCATTTCAGTTGCACAATCTTCCACTGGAGATATTGGACATTATCTTACACAAATCCTATCTGCATTGGATATTGAATTCATCAGCAGATCAGAGAGACGAAGAAATTATCAGGTCTCTCATATCAGTCGACGTTTGCTTCAATCGAAGAATTACCAGACAACGCTTCAAGAGAGCAATCTGGCATTACTTGAAAGGTCACGTGTCTTCTAAGCATTACTGTTCCACCTAATGATCCGAGTACATAACATTACTTTGATGAATATTTTAATATAACCTAAAAACTTACGATTGCTACTGTCGTGGCGCATATAAATGACCGGTATGCGGACGTTTCATCCACGGACGATTCATATAATTTTGAATCTTGGATGAATCGTCCTTGGATGAACTGTCCGTGGATGAACAATCCGCTGGATGAAACGTCCTAGAACCGAATGACTAATTATCCAGACACCTGCAACCGTGTATTTAAGTAGGGCTACCTCAGCAAGCTCCGTCTTCAATGGTTTGACTGGGTCTATGGCAGTGTTCTTCAACCGGTGGTACGCGGACCCGAGCCAGTCCGCAGAAATTTTCTGCCGACCCGCGAGTACTTTCTGGAAGGAGCACAATTTCAAGATAATTATTCCATAAATTCATTTTTCCTGCAATATCATTTTACTTTTATTCACAATTTAAAACTAAAATTATAGTTGTACAGTGCAGTAAGAACGTCTTTTTGGTGACGGTTTTTTCACATAATGCTAGTGCTTCAGAATAAAACCCTTTAAAAAACTTAATTTTCGCTTTTCGTAAAGGATCGATAACTTGGTCAAATTTTTGGCCATGATACAACTACAGTTATTGTTAGAATGGGTATTATGCCCACTTTGTGAGTGAGCGATGATAAGATTTTATTGTGTTCTGTTTAATTGTAGCTTAAGTATTTTTTTCTTGCGCCGACTGCATGTTCAGAAATGTGAGCACCATTATCCTCCATATAGGCCTAAGGACCGGATTGTGAGCATGGTGCTCACATTGCGGCCGCATTGTGAGCATTTTGCTCAGTAAAATTTTAACATTTTAAATGACAATTGGTTTATCGGAGATTCTGTGGCCTATTATTAGCATTATTATTAGACTAGGCCCCAAACCGTTTGTAGAACCTGCCTGCAATATGCGTGAGCATGTATGCTCACATTAGGAACCGAGGTGTGCTCACATTACTAACCAAGGTGTGCTCACATTTAATCCAGGTGCCCAAATGTGAGCACCTTTTACAACGTTTAATTTGTTTTATTTTAAAATATCATGTCAATGACTTGCAAATGAAATGCATATCAAATTGTACAGACATTCATTTGATTTATCTCTTGCACATATCAAAAGCTTGTTGCACGCAATAATTTTTCCATAATTTCAAATTTTCGTAAAGGTGCTCACATTTGGGTATTTTACCTTAGTCTATCAGCTACAGTTTCCACCTCCAGCTCTTCGGATTTCTCGTCTAATAATTTTTCTTACAGATTCATGACAGATTATATAGCAGCAGCCAGCCTAAATATCAAAACTTTGTGTAATATTTACCTAATGCATCAAAGTGAGACACATTTGGTTAAGTAAGGTTGTCGGTTGTTCACCAATTAGGCTAACCATAAATTAATTAAGCAGTACAAGCCTGTAATGATCAGCAATTCTTCTATTTATTTTTGATTCAACATTTGCCTTAAGTATCATAGTGAATTAAGGTTGCTTGTTGTGTTTTAACATCAACCCCGTTTTATGATCACATTCTGGAAAAATCCGGGGAATTGTCCAACGGGGGAAATGTCCGGGGGAAATGTCGAGAAAAGATGTCCGTGGTGGAGATGTCCGGAACCCGGTTTCATTGATACGAAAGTCATTGAAGTAAAATATTCACAGTAAGCGACCAATGCTCACAAAAATTGACAATATTTTGTGACGTAGAAAAGCCTTGTTTTAAATAGTTCTTGGCTTGTCTTTTTAGATTTTTATGCAAAAACCAAGAAAAGGTATGCAATCATTAGAAACAACAGAAATTATCTCCAAGAAAATATTCAACCAAGCAAAGGGTTAATCGCTTCACTATTGTCTTTTAACTGCATAACGTCAGAATCGTTCAAAACGATACAAGAACGCCGATCTTTTGTATCTCATGAAGTCTTTCGACGAAACTAAGTCTTCCATTTTTGTAAAGTGCCTTCGACAAACTAAGCAGAGGACAGTGGCAAGAATCATAGAAAACGGAGGAGGTTTGTAGAAAAACAAACATTGCATGATTATAATTCACAAGTGGTGAAATCTTGTGAACATTATCTCATAAAAAGGTTGCTTAATTTCAGGATTGACATTAATATGAAAGATCGTTATAAGATCATTATGACATTTCGTTATGGCAGCTACGAATAAAGTAATTTCTTATGAAAACTTCTTTAGAAGGTTGAGCAGAGTTTATAGTAAATGGTGCCTAAAATTGCATCTCTACGCCTTTATGTAATTTAAATATGATATGATGGTGTTCTATAAACATACTCAGCTGCTTATTTCGCTTAAATTAGACGAAACTTCGAATTACCACGTATCAACCACCCACAGAATATATTTTAGTCAGTGCAATTATCTACAATGTCGCTACTTCTTAATGTTATTTAGTTTAACATTTCAAAGACGAATTCATTTTCAGTTGTAATAAAAATCGAAGTACACACTCGTGGAGAGGCTACAACTTCAAAGCAAACTCAACTTCACCATGCCATCGAAGACATACGAAGTAGAACCAAATCAAGGTCACGTAAGACTGACATATTCATAAGTCAGCTAAATGAGAAAGGCATTGAAATCCTAAACTCTAAACTAAACATACAAACTGTGGTCGTTTGGATCTGGTGTCGTTTACAAGCAGCACTTGAATATATTCAGAAGCTGTACGAATCGAATCAGCTGACAAATGTATTCTTTACAAATATTCAACCATCAACTTCAAATGTGATCAGCATCGGTAGGAATCAATTCAAGAAAATCGTTGGCAAGTTTCAATGAATTCATCATAAAGAAGGCTTAAGATATCTAATCAACATTATAGGATTTTAATTAGCAAACTACATAGCTGAGACAACATCAGCAGGAAATCGCTGAGCTAAAATTAGCAGGATGTTGGAAGTGAATTATTTATGTAAAAAGATGGAAATTAGTTATATGGAGAGTCTCGATAAATGTTTCTCATAAGGATACAAACTACAGCTATTTCACGATGGTTATAGATCGCGGTACGAGTTGAAAGCTAGCGTCGCAATGAGATGGAAAGTATACACAAGGGGCAAAATTGAGAGATTAAGGCATTAATGACAGAGACGGGCCAAAAAATGAAGATTAAATATTGTTGAGGTATTTATAAGAAATCCAGACTATTAGATAAAATATCAAAATGCAATCCTAAAGCATTGAACATAAGTTTAATGGCAAATATTATAATTATTTATCTTTACTTTTTACAATTAAATGTCAACATCACTCAATTCAAATTCTTATTGCATTGTAGAAACACGCATGTAGATGTCTACTCAAATGTCACCCTAATTGTATCAACTATTAGCATGTGAAATAGCTCTTTGCAAAATTTAAACTTGATCAAATTAATTTCAGACCCTTTATTTGATATTTTTTGACGCTCACCCTCTCACGTTTTAATAACTTGCTATAAGTATTGAAATTATAATCGCTGCAATAACTCACTGTACGATTAATGTATCATAGGTTACAGCATCGAATCATTATCAATAAAGCTTGGATGACTTAGTCAATATTCCTTCCACTGATAGGCCTACAGTTTTAGTTATAGTTATTGGATGATACAATTATCAAACATCAATTCTAATTCATATTGTATTACAGAAGCATTATGAGAGAATAGTAACAGTTAGTTATTAATATATAAAAAACTGAAATTTTCCTTTTCAGTCAGCGACATCAAATGACCGAACAAATTGCCTGATGCACTTAAAGTCTAATTATAATATACAAAAACCGCTGTACCCTACCTAATACGTAGCCAAAAATAGATAATTGATAACGAAATAAATAAGAATTTTAACGAACAATTGTCATACAAATATTTATAAATCAAAACAAAAGTGATTAGTTCCGTATTAATTATTGGTTTGTTCTTATTTTAGTCGTGTGTCCGATAGTTATCAACTTCACTCAAAGAATCGAGATGCCAGAAACTGTTGAAGCAGTACGTGGAGTGACTAAATTGCGAAATGAAATCTATGTCCTCTGTCAACGTCTATTAACTATTTATCATGTAATTTGTGTCTTTGAGGATGAAACTCCATTTGCCTTACAGAAGAAAATTGAAGCAAAAGAATTTGGATATTCCAGCGACATTGGATCCAGTGTGAAGGAAAATTGTCTCTACGTCTCTGACTTAAATGAGAAATGTGTCTGGAAGATAGCAAGAGAGACAGATGAAAAACACAAAATCATCAAATGGTTGACCACTGATTATCGTCCATTGACTCTGTCAGTGTCCAGTGATGGTCAGCTGTTGATAATCAATCATTCATCGTCCATTCTGATGATCTTCGGATCAGACGCAGAACTTATTCGATCCATTCAGTTACCAAGAGATATTAAAGAACTTAATCATGCGGTGGAAACATCCATCGGGAATTTCATCATCCTTCACAAGTGGGAGGAAAATGAGAAGTTGGGGGACATATGGTCAAGTGGGAGAACAAGAGAGACGAAGTGGGTAATAAGCGAATTGACCAGCGATGGACAAATGGTCATCCGTCGTTTTGTTTTTTCAAATGAAGCACAAACACTGACCGATCCTCGATATCTCTCATTCGATTCGGACGAACAAGTATTTGCGGCTGACCAACGGAATAATGGAGTGGTTATCTTGGGTTCAGATTTTAAATGGAATCGAACTCTTTGTCCGCCAACAGAAGAGTGGATGCTTCTGACACCTCCGCGACTGTGTTACGACGAAGAAAAGAAACAACTGATGGTCATAGGATCGAATTATTTAGCACAATGCGTTGATGTTTACACTTTCTGTTGACAATGAACTAACTTTTCATTGAATACATAGAGAAGACTACGCTTGGGCTCCAAAATTCCTCCCCTGATTGGGGACCTGAAGTTAGTAGAGTACCTTCAAGTTTAGCCGGTTATTGTGTCTATTTGTAGCAATTAGTATCTGACACCGGTTCAGATATGAAAGGCTGTGAACTGACTTTTCAGTCGACTTTCTGATATACTTAGAGTAGTCTTCGCCGGGGCCCCGGAAGACCCCTATTGGGGACCTCAAGTTAGTAAGGTACCTCCACTGGATCGGATATGAAAGGCCGCAACAGAGCCTACACGTTAACTTAAAAAGAATGACAAGGGCTGTTCGTTCTCTGTGAATCTGGTTCTAGCAAACAGTGCCAAATCATCTGCCACTGCCGTTTCTTTATTTGGCTCACTGCCGAAACCAATATTTTCTTCATCACAATGGAAAACTCGAAGAAGCGTTCTAGAAATAAGGCGGGAGCAACGGCTTGTGAATCGAGTTAATTTGCGAATTGTATTACTTCCTGGTCGCTTATCATCTGCGTAACTGAGCGTTACGATGCCTTGTTTTAAATCAATGAGACGAGTAAAATGACGCAGTAACCAGGGTGATCGGACAACTCGACGACGGACAATTCGGCGTTGGATGAGTTTGTAAGTGTATTTATACCAGATAGCGACCGACCTCAGAGAAGCTTTATCAACGGGTATTTAGAGCACACTCTATGAAACATGGTTGCAAACTTATATAAGGTAACAAAATCCTTGACGATCCTAAACAAATTTAACCGCTAAACAAATTTAACCGCTAATGATAAAGAAGTGAGAATTTTCCAGATTTCGTCAATAAAGTATTGATCGTGTTGGTGTAGTTTAGGAATTATCGCCCAGATGAAATTATTTATTTCTAAATTGCGAAGCAACAACAAGAACGGAAAGTATGAGCAGTGCTGCCTATCCTATATAGGGTGGGCCAAAAAAGTAACCCCCAACGGATTATTGTTAATATTCCCGCCAAAAGTAGGAAATATTAAATTAAATTTTACAGGCTGAAACCCAATTCATATTTGCACATAAACGCCAAAATTTACTAAAACATTTCAAACAGAACAAAAGTTATATCACTTTTAATGAGTGCAACCACTGATTTTGATGGTCAAAAACATTTTACGCCGCAAAAGTCATAAAAAGCAAATTTATGAAGTTACATTTCAAGTAATTGTAATAAACACACTTCATAATTATTAATATTGAGAAAAGATACTGGATATTGTCGCACACGGAAGTCACTTTGACGTCATCTAGCAAGCAGTCGGTTAAATTGGCGAATAAACATGTTTGCGCTTAATCATTTTATGATAGCGTTTCTAACAAAATAAACATGGGCAAGGTGTCCATGACAAACACAATGCGTATACATACACTTCATGAATTTTGAGCATGATCTTTTAGCCAAAGCTGTAATCAAAGCTCACTCTGAAATCATTAGAGCTGAGCACTTATAAGGTTTTAGAACCACAGGGCACAGATGCAGAGAGATAAAAATATATGCACAATATTCGAAATCATTGTAAATCTGCTAGTACTCTGTTCAACATTTATAACTCCACATATTTTTCTCAAGTAGTTGATTTGTTTTGTTAAAGTTATGCTATTGAGTAACTCGCGTTATCATAGCAACATCGTATGTGAACTGGTTGCACACTTTTCGTAAATTTTTAGTCGGCATCGTTACTGTGGTTGCTGCTGCCATTTTGCAATATCACGTTTGTTCTTATGTAAATTCTGATTCGCATTCCATCTTTTGCAATTTATCCAATTGTCCTGAGGCCTTCCATCGATCTTAACCTCGGTCATGAAACAAAGTCTGGCACTTTCAACTTTTGACTTGGCAAGAAACAAGATGTCTGGCAATTGCACGCACAATTTAAACTGTGGCAACTGACCACGTAACGTTGCATCAGCAAAACGAACTGTGGCAATTTATATGGCAAGTGCCATCAAACCATCATGGTGATCAGTTCAGTGCTAGTCACACTGTTATCTGTCGATTTCTAACAACACTTTTAGCAGCGAAGACCACACTGCCTGTGCTGTATTCAGAGACAATGAACGATGCATGCGAGTAGACCTACCCCAAGTAGACCTATCAGCGTTTATTTATTCAATTCTTTACTGTTTTATGTTATTGTCTCGTATTGTCTTTCCTAGTGTATTATTCCTGGGATAAATCGACTCACATAGCTAATGCAATAGGGGAGTTAATTCTACCTTGGACAAATTGGTCCAGGGGAGTTAATTCTTCCATGGATAAATTGACTCCCATAAACAGTGGCGTAACCAGAACCAAGATGAAACCCGAGCAGCTGTCCAACGCAACATTAATCATAATAATGATAATTAACATTTTTATGTAGTGCCTGCCTTCCTCGCGCTGTGTAGGCTAACCGCAGCCTCATCGATCAGACTTGTTTTTCTTGTTCTCGCGGATTTTAAATTGTTCCCATTCTATCAGGCAGCGCAAATGCTCAACAGATGAGTTGTTAAGAGCTAATCCGTACTTTTCACCTGTTGTGTGCTGACAGTGAGACAATCTTGTAGGTTCAACGAATGGTGAACTGTCTTTGCTCCAGTAAAGTCAGCAAACGCAATAAAGCAGCATCCCGCTGGACATAATATTCCAACCATGGAAATTCCGCCAAATAGGAGCTTTCAAAACGACCCTTGACTTATTTAGTCAATCCAAAATATTTCCTTGGGTAATCAATCAATCAAGCAATAAATAAAATACTTGATATAGCGACCCTTCAGGTGTCTACTCAGAGGCGCTCCCGGCCTAATCCTCGACTGAAAAGGACAATTTTAAGAAAGGCGCAAAATGAAGTTGAGGGGTCCTTAGGTAGGAGACGGAGCTCTATGGGAAGTCCATTTCAAATGAGAAAACCCAATTCTTTATTATGGATAAACATGTAATTCAGGTTGAACAGGGTGGTGTAGTTTTCCTGTAGATTTGGAAATGTCCTCTGGAAACTGATGTAGTGGTCCAGAGGACGAACGTGTTTATTCCGTTCATTTATTGAGTTTGTAACGACGCCGACGTCTAATGGTGGTGGATTTGACTTGCTCGCTAGTAATTGAATTCGATATTTTATGGGAGTTAATTCTTCCAAGAATAAATTGACACCCTAGAGCTGGAGTCAGTTTATTATAGGATGAATTAACTCCCCGGGACTCCTAAGTAGATTTAACTCCCGCAGTGCATTCGGTATGCGAGTTAATTTATTCTTGGAAGAATTAACTCCCATGGATCAATTTTCCTAGGTAGAATTACTTACCTCTTTGCATTAGATATGGAAATATATTTTTACTTTGATGAATTAACTCCCAGGCTGCGAGTCAATTTATCCTAGGAAGAATTAACTCCCCTGTTGCATTCGGCATGGGAGTCAATATATCCTTGCAAGAATTAACCCCCCGGAAGTCAGTTTGTCCTAGGTAGAATCAACTCCCCTATTGAATTATATATGGGAGTCAATTTATCCTAGGAAGAATTAACTTCACTGAAGTAAATTTACCCTTGGAAGAATTAACTCCACGGGAGTGTCTATTCACCAGCGGGAGTGTATATGTCCTAGGTACAACACACTCCACTACTCAATTGTTGAGTAGTGGAATTAACTCTTGGGTCAATTGAGTGTTTAAAAGGGGGAGTGCATTTGGTCTACTACACCGGCTCCAAGCACTCCAACCGCACATCCGGGAGGCCAGCGTACAGCACACAGTTAGTTACAATATTTCACCTCACATCGACAAAAAGTGCTGCTGCAAAATGCACAGAAAGTGTAGTCTGTGACTTCTGATATTAGTATATACTATGGTGGACTGCATTGCTTGTCTCTGATTGGTTGATTGGTATCATAATTCACAGACTACTCTTTCTGTGTATTCTGTACCATCACTTTTTGTCAATGGCTAACACTGTGGGGTGAAATCTTGTTATACATTCTGTTACCAGATGGCTCATGTGAAAATAATGCCTTGCAGAGCAGATACTTGTGTTAAAACATTATTTATGATTTCTAGCGTCAAAATTGTTTAACTCGTTTTTTGATATCCAACAATACAAATACAAATAAATAAACTGGCTTCATAAGAATAGAAGCACAAGAATTCGCTAAAGGAGGTATCACAGAGCACATCGTAAACTGGAAGAATGATGGATACCATGGAGGACCCACGGAAAGAATACCCCGCTAGAGGAACTCCAAGAAAATACTGTAAAATACTTGTAATTGCTAATATAGATGGGCAGTGAAGGATCTGCTTAAACTAAAGATAATATATATATATATATATATGTATATATATATTAGGGAAAGAAGAGAGTAAGCAAGTAAGCCTTGTCGTGAAGCATAAGAAAAAAATAAATAGAGAATAGAGAAAATAATATAACACTCTTAACTAAGCTTAACTACTAAACAGCGGAGGAACATGGGGAGACGAGAATATTGTATGGAAATTAATAAATATTCTATAAGGTACATACTAATACTAAAGATGAAAATAGGAAGTCCAGTGGAATAGGAATTTGTAATAATGATATGAACATCAAAGTTAACTATTAACAGCTATCGGAATCTAGAAAATACTTACGGAGAGCGATTTTAAATGAGGTTATAGTTCGGATTCTATGGAGGTCAGAGGGTAGGAAGTTCCAGACTCTATAGGTCCAACGACTCTCAGAGAGAAAAACGGGTATTAGTTCTGGCAAAATCGGGCCTATACTGGTTGTAGGAGCGAGTGGGGTAATCATGAATTTCTTTCGCCTTAGTAAAATATTTAATAAAAGCTGATGCGAGCCTATTATTGACTGCTGAGAACATAAATGTAGCTATTTGAAAAGTGGTTATTTGCTTTATTCTAAGTATGCGGTGTTGCTTAAATAACGGTGCAGAACAAGCCCAGTGGGTTACTCCTTGAATAAATCGGAGAGTCTTTTTGAACGTTTTCAAGTTTGACTAAGTAGGAAGGGTAGTTTGAGACCCATGGCAAGTTACAGTAGTCAAAGTGTGGCTGAATCATAGTGAAATAGAGTTGCCTGTGGATTGTTATTGGTAGTTTATTGGAGACTCTTCGTAATATGCCTAGGTTTTTGGAAGCTTTCACTGATGCGTGGTCAATGTGACTTTTCCATTTTAAATTAGTGTCAATTTGTACTCCTAGAAAGTGAGTTGAGGAGGCTTGGGTAAGTGAAATACCATTGAATGTGAGCAAGACGTTTGCTGGTACACTTTTATTATGGGAATGAAATAATATAAAACTGGTTTTATCTATATTATTTTATCTATATGCGTGGTCAATGTGACTTTTCCATTTTTAATTAGTGTCAATTTGTACTCCTAGAAAGTGAGTTGAGAAGGCTTGGGTAAGTGGATCACCATTGAATGTGAGCAAGACGTTTGCTGGTACACTTTTCCTATGGGAATGAAATAATATAAAACTGGTTTTATCTATATTAGGCCTAATTGTTAATTTATTGGCTAAGAATCAATCAGATACTTTCCCATTTCAAATATTAGCGTATCAATTAAGATTTGGCAAGAAGAGTGGAAGTAGAAAAGGTTCATATCGTCATCGAATAGAATACAGAAAAGCAAGGAAGATACAAGGGCAAATCATTTATATAGACCAAGAATAGGAGTGGACCCAAATTTGAGCCTTGCGGATCGCCGTGGTGGATTGGACAGGTGATGGAATAAGCCCCATTGCAATTTACAGTTTGGGTTCTATCGGAGGAGTAATCGCAAACCAGTCAAGCTGTGATACACGCACGACATAATTATGCAGCGTTTTTAATAAGATCGCATGGTCTACGGTATCCAAGGCCTTAGAGAAATCCATGAATAACCCTATTGAGTAATCGTTGTGGTCATTAGCCCGCGATAGTTTTTCCTTCGTTTCTAGCAACGCCATGGCAGTAGTGTGTTGGCTTGAAAGCCATGCTGATTTGGGTGAATTAAAAATAACAGATTCCTAGTAAGAGCTTACTTAGTCTTTCACAGATAACTTTTTCAAAAAATTTTGCAAAGAACGGGAGAACAGATGTAGGTCTAAAATTAGTAGGGTTACTTATATCCCCTTTTTATAAATAGGGATTCCGAATGCAGATTTCACTTGCTTTGGAAGTACACCCATTCTTAGAGAGCAGTTTATAATTGCAGATAATGGAGTAACTATAAGATCTAAGTTAGGAGCTACAATATAAGAATCAATGCCATCCACACCAACTATATGTTTTTTTAAATTTTTTTAACTCATTCGTAAAAGCTCGTCCGGATCAGTGGATAGGACACCCATGAAATTGCTAAGAGGTTTAGGAAAAAACGACGTCGGTGACTTATTGGTAATAGGAATTTTTTGACAAGTTCTTTCACAATGGAAGAAAAATAGGAGTGGACCCAAAAAGATTAAATTGATCTGCCATTTGCTTCGAATTGGAGATGGTGCCCCCACTTATAAACAATGATTCAATATTAGAAGATTCCCGTTTAATTTTCAAGATTTCCCGAATGATTTTCCAAGTTTGCCTAAAATTACCATTATGAATTACAAGTTGATTGGCATCATAATCCTGTTTAGCTTTCGTTTTTATTATTTTAAATATATTCCTTTGGAAGACAAATTTTGCTTTGTTAATAGCGGTTGGATATTTCTGGTATTTTTTTATGGAGAGAGTTCTTTGTCCTACACGATTTCAATAAAGCAGGGGTCATCCAAGGTTGTTTAAGTTTGGATCTCTGAGAAATGGATTCGCAGACAAATAGGAAATATTTTTCATAAATATCTTTTATAATTTGAAAGAAAATGTTGTAAGCAATCTCCGTTCATCCTTGCTCAAAAGCAATTAATACCTGAGACCAGTTAACGGAAGTAATGAGCGTCCTAAATTCGTCCTTAGCTGCAGGAGTAATTCTCCTGCGCTGGTTAAGCTTAGTTAATCCTCTAATCGGGAAATTGAGAGAGAGAAATCCGCAAAGATAGGTAGATGATCGGAGAGATCCATAGTCAGGATGGCAGAAGACCTCAAATTGTGACAGATGTTAGTAAAAATATTATCAATGAGGGTAGCAGAAGACGTAAGCCTATTAATTCTCGTGGGTTTGGTAATATTCGTAACAGGTGAGAAGATGATAGTAAGGTATGGAAAAGTCAGTATCAGAATGAGAATTTATTTTCAATAAATCAATGTTAAAATCCCCTAGCAGTAATACGTTTTTTTCTTTTATTAATCTTATCAGTATCTTCGCTATCTCTTAATAAAAGTCTTTTAAATTATGGCCCGGAGGCCTATAGATGACTCCCAAGAAAACACTTTCATTACCCAAATCGATTTGTAGAAATAAGGATTCACAGGTAATGGGTTTCTCCCCAGGTCAACAATTTTATATTTTATATTTTTATGTAGGAAGAAACTCACCCCGCCACCCCATTCCGAATCTCTCGCTCAGTGAATAAAATTAAACAGTGGAAGTCTCATAGTATCAACTTCCTGAGTCAGTCATGTTTCAGTGACACCTAAAGCCGAGATCGGAAGTGTGTCAAGAATATTTTCCAATTCATCTAACTTATTAGACAAACTCCTACAATTAACATGCATCACCGAAAATTTCCGACTAGCAGCAGTGTCATAATCTCCTAGAGAAATATAGTCGCTTCCCCAGTCTAAGTTGTTAAAAAAATTTTTGTCTGGATCTAGATCCTCGTTACATAATTGAGTAGAAAATTCCTCAGTTGAAGAAAAGACTTCAAGCTCATCAATTGGGTAGACATTAGTATTAAAAGACAAATTGCTTAGATTCACCACGTCATCAATGAATTCAATAACGTTCTAATCCTTCTACATCTCATCCCTCGTCAAACGCTGTGAATTACAATCAGCCCGAATACCCAGAGTACTCATTATCAGCTAACAGAAGGTCATTATAACGAATTAACAAACTGGTTTGACTTTTGATCTTGACAAATACATAATTATTGGTCTTAACGAATCACACACAAGCAATGCAGTCCATCATAGCATATAATTATTTATATCAACAAACACGGACTACACTTT
Source organism: Bimastos eiseni (assembly GCA_959347315.1). Lineage (NCBI taxonomy): Eukaryota > Metazoa > Annelida > Clitellata > Crassiclitellata > Lumbricidae > Bimastos > Bimastos eiseni. The sequence goes on from OY365814.1 coordinate 5,517,550, forward strand.
TTGTGTATTCTGTAACAAACTTATTGTAAACGGCTAACACTGTGAGGTGAAATATTGTCAAAAATACACCCAGTTAACAGTTGGCCAATGTGAAAATAATATCTAACACGGCCGATACTTGTGTTTAAACAATATCTGGTGTCTAGCGTCAAAATTACTGTTTTGGCATACATAATTTCACTCAAATAGGTGATTCTACGTGACGCCTAGTAGCCATAAGCCCTAAGCGAAATGTTTTTTGTTCTTGATAACCATAACTGGCGCAGGCCACACTCTTTGTTCAAATATAGTGACTATTGCCACTTGATCATTGAGAAAAATAGTACTATTTGGGTTTTTTTTGAATCAGAGAAAGGCAGTGCAGTCCATCGCAGCCTATATTAATATCGACAAACACAGACTACATTTTCTGTGTATTCTGTAACATCCTTATTGTCAACGGCTAACACTGTGAGGTGAAATATTGTTATAAACAAACTCAGTTATAAGTTGGCTCATGTGAAAATGATGTCTGGCAGGTAGGTACTTGTGTTGAAACAATATCTGCTGTCTTGCTTCAAAATTGATGCTACGGCATACATAATTTCACTCAAATAGGGAATCCTAATTAACAAATAGAATCCTTTAGCCCAGGGCCTAAGGTTTCTTGTTCTTTACAGAACTAACTAGCTCTGGCCACAATTTAGTTCATATATAGTGACTATTGCCACTTTACTATTGTTCAATACATTAGCCTTGATCTTATCCAATCAGGGACAAGCAATGCAGTATATATTAATATCATAAATCACAGACTACACTTCACATGTACATGAATACTGTTACAACACTTCTTGTCAATGAATAACACTGTGAGGTTAAATATTGTCATATATACATTCAGTTATCAGTTGGCATATGTGGAAATAATGTGTGGCAGAGTAGATACATGTGTCAAAACAATATCTGGTGTCTGCATCAAAAATGTTGTTACGGCATGCATAATTTCACTGAAATAGACAGGCCCTCATTCCAGGTCACAGATATTAGCATTTAGTCTTGTGCAGACAGCTACAGTTCCTAGTTTTTGGTAGCCATAACTGGCCCTGGCCACACTTCTAACTGATATATAGTGACTACTGTAACTTGATCATTGACAAATACATTATTCTTGGTCTTATCCAAATCAGAACTAGCAATGCAGTCCATCATTGTATATATTATTATCATGAATCACAGACTACACTTTCTGCGTATACTGACACGTCACAATTTGTCGATGACTAACAGTGTGAGGTGAAACATTGTCATAATCACAGTCAGTTAACAGTTGGCTCATGTGAAGATGATGTCTAGCAGGGCAGATACTTTTGTTAAAACAAGATCTTGCGTCTAGAGTCAAAACTGATGTTACGGCATACATAATTTCACTCAAATAGGTAATTCTAGGTAGCAAAAAGAATCATCTATCCCAGAGGTTAAGGTTTCTATGTTCTTTGTAATCCGAACTGGCTTTGGCCACACTCTTAGTTCATCAGTGAATTAAGTGTATATAGTGACAATAACCACTTTGTCATAGACCATCACAACATTCATAGCGCAATTGTGGTTTCAGTGACGGCTGTCATTCTAGTAAAAAGAAATCTGAAATCAACAGACAAATTCAAATGAGGTCAGATTAAGTGTTAAAATGACTAGGTATGCAGTTCTCTCTCATTGAAGTGTTCATTTATACTTTCACTAGTTGTTTGGCGAAATTGTGGGCCTTAGTGACTGCAATCAGTTTAGTAAAAATAAACTTGAAATTAACAGTCAAATTCAAATGAGGTCACTTTAAGTGTTAAAATGACCAGATATGCCTTTCTCTCTCATTTAAATATTCTTTGATATTTCCACTAGATATTTGGCGTAATTGTGGGACTCAATTTCGGCTATCAATCTGGTAAAAAGATATCTGAAATCAACAGTCAAATTCAAATGAGGTCACTTTAAGTGTTAAAATGACCAGATATGCCGATCTCTCATTTAAATGCTCTTTAATATTTCCACCAGATATTTGGCGAAATTGTGGGCCTCGGTGACGGCTATCCTTGGTTGAAAAAGAAATTTAAAATCTACGGTCAAATTCAAATGAGGTCACCCTAAGTGTTACAACATGAATAATGTCGTTTAACGGTTCTCATTTAAATAAACTTTGAGACTTTCACTATAAATTTGGGGAAATTGTAGTCCTCGCAGAGAGCTATCATCTGTCAAAAAAGGAACCGAAAACCAACGGTCAAATTCAAATGAAGCCACTTTTAGTAACCCAAAAAATGCACGCCGGAAGCACTCTACAATTGACAGAAACGATGTAATTCACGCTCTCGTTGATTGTTCTCGAGGATAATTTTTATATCTAAAAAATGACGTTTAAAGTCTCTCATTTAAATGTTCTTCGATATTTTAACTAACTATTTGGTGAAATTGCTGGCCTCAGCGAGGGTTATCATCGGTCATAAAAGAAACCTAAAATCAACGCTCAAACTCAAATGAAGCCACTTTTAGTAACCCAAGAAATGGACACTGGAAGCACTTTATAACAGACAGAAACAATGTACACCACGCCCTCTTTGGTTGTTATTGATGTCCTCTTTGACAAGTAAAAATGTCGTTTAATGCCTCTCATTTAAATGTTCTTAGATATTTTCACTATAAATTTGAAGAAATTGTGGAATTTATCCTGGGCAATCATCGCTCCAAAAAATTTTTAAATCAACGGTCAAATTCAAATGAGATCACTTAAAGGGTAAGCAGTATTTGAAAGTGCCGTTCTCTATCATTTAAATGTTCTTTTATATTTCCGCTAGATACTTGGCGAAATTGTGGCCCTTAGTGACGGAAATCAGTCTAATAAAAATAAACTTGAAATAAGCAGTCACAATCAAATGAGGTCACCTTAAGTGTTAAAATGACCAGATATGCCGTTCTCTCCAATTTAAATGATCTTTGATATTTCCACTAGATAATTGGAGAAGTTGTGGGCCTGAGTAGCGGCTATCAATCTGGTGAAAAGATATCTGAAATCAAAAGTCAAATTCAAATGAGGTCACTTTAAGTGTTAAAATGACCAGATATGCCGTTTTCTCTTATTTATATATTCTCTGATATTTCCACTAGATATTAGGCCAAAATGTGGGCCTCAATAGCTGCTATTACTCTGGTAAAAAGATGTCTGAAATCAACAGTCAAGTCAAAATGAGGTCACTTTAAGTGTTAAAATGACCAGATATGCCGCTCGCTTTCATTTAAATGTTCTTTGATATTTCCACTAGATATTTGGCGAAATTGTGGAACTCGTTGACGGCTAATCAGAGCTGTCGCCAGCAACTACCGCTTGTATAAATATTACGTCATAATCTCGAAAAACAATCGTTTTAAAGCGTTTTATAGCATTGTTTTGAAATCTGTGTAATTTCATAAGGAAACAAGATGCAGGCTTAATATTTGCACGTATAGTAAAGGTCCATTGGGGCTCCAGTCTGGCCGAATATTGCTTCTCCATCTCAGAGAACGATCAAATGCCAGGGTTTCAAACATTTTTCATGGGAATCGATGTTATTGTTCGAAGCTCGACGCTAGAGGCTTAACCTGTGCAACAAAGCAGAGCTGTCGCCAATAACTACGGCTTGTATAAATATTACGTCATCATCTCGAGAAATAATCGTTTTAAAGCGTTTCATAGCAGTGTCGTGAACTCTGTGTAATTTCATAAGGAAACAAGCTGCAGGCATAATATTTGCACATGTAGTAAAGGTGCATAAGTGCTCTGGTCTGCCCAAATATTGCTTCTCCATCTCAAAGAACGATCAAATGCCAGGGTTTCAAACTTTCGACATGGGAATCGATGTCACTGTCCGAAGCTCGACGCTAGAGGTTTAACCTGTGCACCAATCAGAGCTGTCGCCAAGAACTACCGCTTGTATAAATGTTACGTCATCATCTCGCAAAAAAATCATTTTAAAGCGTTTCTTAGCATTGTCTTAAAATTTGATAAGGAAACGAGCTGCAGGCTTTATATTTGCACATATAGTAAAGGTCTATAAGATTGGCCCCGCATGGTACATATTTTACTACCTGGCAAATATTATGCCTGCAGCTCGTTTCCTTATCAAATGACACAGATTTCAAGACAATGCTATGAAAAGCTTTCATCAGCATTCATCGTTGAGGAAATGGTTGAAAAATCTGATTTATCTTCTAAGTTCTTCGAATCAGCAGAAGATGTGCCAGACCCGAGAGACTTGAACCGTAACAAGAAGAATTTGATGATTTTCTATGACTTACAGTTAGAAAAGCAGAATAAATTCCAGACTTATTACACCCGAGGAAGACACAGCAACGCCGACTGTTTCTATCTCGCACAAAATTATTTCAAACTACCGACACAGACAATTAGAGAGAATGCAAACTTTATCTGTTTGTTTCCTCAAGACGGGAAAAATATTTTCACAGCTACGACGACCACGTTACTGATACAGACATGCCTATACAGGAATTTAAGGCTTTTTGCAAAAGAGTCTGGAAGCAGCGTCATGGATATGTAGTGATAGACCTGACTAGTAACAAGAATAACGGAAAGTATGGATGCGGTTTCGTTGAATTCTACATTCCATTATAAATAAATCTTTGCTCATTTAAAAATAGAATCGATTCTACAAAAGATTGCAAAAAACACCGAAAGGATTGCTCGTTACACGGAGCCAAAGTCATCGTTTTACATATTATCAAGTGACAAGACTTCAAGAATAAGAACTCGGTTCAATCCGTTGATACAGTTCGAAAAAGATAAAATGTTTGAAATAGCTCTTGTCAATCTCGAAACATATTATTCATTCCCAAACATCGACGCGACTAACAACGACTTTTCATATTCGCCGAACGGTGGAGGGATGTGGGAAACTATAATCATCCCCGAAGGCTGCTGTGAAATTACAGATATTAACGAATACGTGCAGAGAATAATGAAAGAAATGGGGCATTATGATGTGGCTAACGGAGAATATAATATTAAGATAGAAGCAAACAGCAATACGTCGCAGACAGTTATGCATATATCGGAGAATTACAGGGTTGATTTTGGGGTTGTAACTCTATCGGGAAAGTCCTAGGTTTCAATAGGAGGCGATATACCGAGGGATACCTAGAATCAGAGAATATAATAGACATAATGAGTGTCACTAATCTGAGGGTTACGAGTGATATCATCGGAGCATCCTATAACAACGGAACTGCAGATAACGTTATCTATTCCTTCTTCCCGAATGTAGGGCCTGGTTACAAGAATATTGAATCGCCGAGTAATTTAATATATCTTCCAATCACCCTCCTCACTATTTCGACAATGGAAACGACTCTCACAGATCAGAATGGTAAACTAATTAACCTACGAGGTGAGAGATTTATCGATACGGTTTCATATTAGAGAAGCTTAAAAGGTTTTGTAGTTTTATATAAAATGAGTCGATATACGAATGTCAAAGTCAATATTTCAGGAGGACAAAAAGATAAAATTAAAAGATCGCTACAAGCGTGAACATGTGTTAGTATTGGATTAAAGCACAACGATTTAAACGTAGAGCACGTGTTAGCTCTTACCCAGGGGCAGGTTAATAAGTTGACTAAGGCGTATCAGGGTGGAACGGGTGCGACTATAAAAATGAGTAAAGCGCAATTAATACATAACGCTAAAATCGAAGGTGGCTTTATCGGCGCTATATTACCGTTTCTAGCAACTGCGGGGAAATTCCTGCTATCGAGCGTATTACCGAGCTTAGCAACGGGTGCATTAACTGGAATAGGTGCAGCGGCTGGCTCTAAAGTCATTGATAAAGTCACCGGAACGGGTGGGGCTATATATCTCAATACTAGGGGTAAAAACTACAAGATAGTGCAACAAGGGCAGGGTCTATACATGAAGTCATGCCAAGGATCTGGATTAGACGGTGTGGGAGAAGGCCTGTAACTGAAAAGAGGTAATGGTTTCGTAAATGGGGAAGGACTTATACTTGGACCAGATTCGCCATTTAAAAACATTCCGCTTCTCGGATTGTTACTTTAAAAAATATATTACATATATAAAATGTCTCTATTTCCAATTCACAAAATGGGGTGGACGAAACCCAAAATTGTTCCAGAAGTAAGAACTCAACCGAGATCCGTCAGGTATGTGGAATGTTAAATATAGACCGCAAAGACAAATGGGAGGTCTAAGGTGTGAGTTTTTTGCTCAAGAAGAGATAACTATTCGCAAGAGACTGTGGTTTTACCACTAGGCTTAGGTGTTCGAATGACGAATGGATCGTGTAAAGTTTCGAACCATCCAGAATTTATAGAAGCGGGGGTGTCGCCTGCTAAGCGATACCGTTACTGGATTCGCGGAAGAAATTTTACTCGATATTAAGAATTTCAGAGATCTTGGAACTGTCACCATAAACGAAGGAGACTCATTATGTTATGTGAATTACGAACAAAATTGAATTCCATTTTTAAAATAATTTTCGTTATTATAAAATGGAATTGAACAAAGCAAACACTTTTCGCCTTCAGAAAATATCTTAAATTCAACAGGAACTCTTACGAGAACGTGAAAAGAGAGAAATAATCTGTAACAAATATCAAAAGAGTGTTAGAGTAGTCGAAGCGTTGGGGGGTTTGTTAACGCTTACATCTTCGGGACTCAGCGTATTAGGTGTAACTTTTCTAAGTTCAGTCGTAGCTGCACCTGCCACTACCATCGTGGTATCTTTATCCGCTGGAGCTGGAGCACTATCTCTGATATCTACCCAAGTCCGCCGAATATTATCGCTGCGACAAGAAAAACATGCAAAGATAAGGACAATAGCCGAAGGGAAACTCAATTCGATCAGCGACCTTGTTTCAAAAGCCCTAGATGATAATTATATCTCAGACTCGGAATATTCCGTTATTCTAAGTGAATTCGAGAAATTTAATCAGATGAAGGAAGAGGTTAGGAGTAAAACCAGTGTCAACATAGATGAAGCGACGAAACACTTTGGCAAAACGAATTGAATACAAAACGAACGTAGAACTAATTGAATACAAAATGAACGTAAATTTACGTTTTTACGTTTAAATATTATGTTCCCAAGTTTAAAATGTCGTTTCTAAAAATTCAAGAACTAGCCAAACGTGATTTTATCGTTGAGAACTTTCTCAAGATGAAGCAAAATATGAGACAAGACTCGTTATCCGAGAAAATAGGAGACACTGGGCTTCAGCGGGAATTGATAAAGGCGTACAAACCGATAATCGACTCGCAGTCTGGAATATCCAAAGAATTAGGCGCGATTAAGGAAAGCACTATGGCGACTTCTACAGCTCTTCAAGCATTGCCGGCATCGCTATCGACATTGTTGAAAGCGATTCAATTCCCACAATATCCCTCAATAGACGTGTACGCGGTCGATCCCGTTTCAGATATTAGAACCTTACAACTAGGTGGCCTCGCGACTAAATATTTACAAGAATACGCTTCAGACAAAAGGAAGAGGGATACTACTTTCGGAATATACTCTAAAGACAAAGAGTTTTTCATCGGCAACAGCCAAATCTGGATCGAAGGTGATGATATGATGGTGGGTAATATCACCTACAAGGGAACTCCAGGGCTATGGGAATTGATGACGATGAAGGAACCAAACGAGTCGATATACTGTCAAAACGATTTAGACAAGTACTCGAAAATTCTTAAATCGACGGGCGCCTTGCATGTACCTAATAATCCGAATAAACCAAAATCGTCTAGAGGTCTAAAATATAATAAAATCATTAAGCCATTGCCCTCGATGCGGAAAGGCAGGCTCTCAACGGGCGAGGTGGTTGTAGTCCTCCGCAAGACCCCGATGCGCTAATGGATATGTTGGCACTACGAATGGCTGGCTTCAGAGCAGGAAATACAGGATTAAGAAACAAGGTAGTCGGTATATGCGATCAGTTACTTCGACAAAATATAGAAAATGCGTCATGCTTTAAAAATTTAATGATACAATTATAAAATGATCGTCATAACAAAGAGAAGATTTGCTAAAAGATACGTCGTCGGAGGCGCTGGAATATTTGACACGATATCAGGATTTTTCAAAAAAACGTTATCCTCGAATGCAGCAAGACAGATAGCATCGACTGCATTAAGTGCTGGGAAAGAAGCTGCAACGGAGATTGGAAAAAAGGCTATAGATGTAGGTAGGACCGTTGCAATTAATGCTGGAAAGCGATTGGTTGATAAAGTGGCGGAAAAAATGTTTGCACCACTTGGCCAACAGAGTGAGGATTTGTTAACTCCTCATGGAAATACGACACTTAGTCAAAAGAGTAAGGAAACGTTACAGAATTTAATATCTCCCCACCCTTCGGCGAATATAAATAATTTACTGTCTGGTAACGGCGGCGCCATATCGATCCGAGATTTGGTGCGTGGATCTGGAATGAAGTTTGCTTAAAATAAAATCTTGTTATATTAAAAATGCAGTCAGATATTCTAAGGTTTACTGAAAATACTATTATAGAAGAGGGAATTGAAAGACATGAATTTCATGAATATGAATCAGGGGCGGAGGCGAATCTCAACACTGGGGAAATTCGCATAAATATCGAACTTCAAGATACTTTCAGTCATCCCTCCGAGTCATACCTGCTTTTCGAAGGCAGACTGACTAAAGCGGATGGAACCTTTTACGTCGATGCCGACGCTGCAGCTTTGGTCAACAACGGGTTGATGCATCTCTTCAGCCAAATGTCGTATTCCTTGTTTAATCAAGAAATAGAAAGCGTGTTTCATCATGGACAAGCCACAACTATGCTGGGCTTGCTGAAATATCCCAACGACTGTGCTCTTGCGCAGGGACTTAACCAATTATGGACTAAAGACACAGCCGCGACTGCCGTTATAAACGATAACACGGGATTCGCGATAAGACAAGCGTATCTCATTCGGAAACCAACGGCAAAGGGTACATTCAGCTTCATCGTGCCTCTGAAGCACATTTTTGGATTCTGTGAGGATTACGATGAGATAGTCTACTGTATGAAGCAGACTTTAACTCTCGTTCGCAAACCTGACAGCGATGCTATTTTTAGGGCAAATGCAGTAGCGGCTGGTAAAGTCAACCTCAGTAAAATTTCATGGTTTATGCCGTACGTGATTGCGTCTGACACGGAAAGAGTGCAGCTGTATAAAACGATCGAATCAAAGGCAGCGTTACCAATTGCCTATCGAGCTCATCTTTGCGATACTATAACGGTTCCTGTATCTACCACGTTCAATTGGCGACTTAGCGTAAAGACAGCGCCGGAAAACCGAGGTACATCATAGTTGGATTTCAAACGAATCGAAGCGGTAATCAAGAGGCTAATCCATCAATTTTCGATCATTGCGATATCAAGAACATGTATGTGATGATGAACCAGGAAAGATATCTGCGGTCGACTACAACCTCTCATTCCCTAATCATCAATTTTCTAGAGCTTACAGAGACGCGGCGACCTTTAGCGAAAAAAACCACGGAATGGACCAGTTGGTAACTCAGAGCAACATCACTCCAGCCGACTACAAAGAGTTATACCCGCTTTTCGTTTTCGATGTAAGTAAGCAATCTGAACGGCTAAAGTCGTCTGTCGTAGACATCCAGATCAAGGCTACTTTTAATGCTGCGATCCCTGCTGGAACGGAAGCTTATGCAGTCGTCATTTCAGATAAATTGTTAAACTTCCAATCAGAACGCCAGAAGATGAACGTAGTATATTAAAGAAAATATTTTCTATTATAAAAATAACATGAAACTCTCACAACTGAAATCGTTAATGAAGGAAAATGGAATAAAGCCGAGTTACATGAACAAACCAGAAATAATAAAACTTATTAAGAAGGGTATTTTACTGGATTCAGAACTGAAGGCGCCGTTGAAGGAGAAAAAGGACATACCGCCTGAGTACGAGCATCTAAAAACAATTCGAAATGATCCCATGCGCGTAGAGATCCTACACAGAGATACGAACGAAGCCGTCATCTACCCGTCGCTGTATAAGGCGAGTATGGCGCAAAAGGTCGGCGCGAATACGATACGTCATTCCAACGGTAAAGTATGGAGAAATAGATACGAGATTAACATATTAACATAAAGTTTTATCCCGGCTAAATAAAATGGAAACTCGTAAATTTTCAGATTTTGAAACTTTGGAAGGAGACGTAGTTTTTACTGTTAAAACGAAGCAATATTTATATGGCACAGAAGGATATTTTTACCTGATAACGGTAGTGGCGCCGGATGAGACAGACTATTACATGACCTTATACGGGGAGCCCCTGCTCAGAAAGTTGCCAACGAACAAGACATTTATTTTTACAAAAACAAAAATAGAAACGAGTGCCTCACAAGTCTTACAAGTGCCTCCCTGTGAATGAAGCAATGAGTTGTGATAATGTTAGGATCCTCGCGTTTTGTCAAACTTGCGAAACCACGCAGATTTCTTGTCATCGACGGAGCTCCATCCGTGCACACAGCCACGCATCATTCCCACAGTAAACCATTTTGGACAAAGAACTATGACACGCATTTGAATATATCCTCTCCTTTTGTTTCTATCAGTTCTCTCCAAAATAGAAATTGTTCTAACATTTTTGTTCCATTTGAAAACCTCACAAAGGCCATTAACTGCGCTTTTCCGCTTACATCGGTGGATTCATCAATCTGTAGCGCGAATCGTTTGCAAGTCTGAAGCAAGTTGCACACACTGCTGCTGATATCCTCTGACATCATTTCAATCCGCCTAGCAACTGTGTTATTTGATGATGGCATTTTACATATAACTTTCTCTGCATCTTCTCCAAGCATTGTTTTCACCATAACTCTGCAGGCAGGCATAATCAAAGACTCCACAATGTTATGTGGTTTCATTCTTTTGGCAACTAGCTCTGCGACCTGAAAGCTATCTAGCTGCGCTTTGTCTGTAACCGAAAGATGCCTAGTAAAAAAATTCGCTTGCTTTTGATGACTATCTAATAAACGTTTAAAAATGTCTCATTTTTCCCTGTGCAAGTCTGGTGCTTTGTATGTAAATGACGTTGCAGCTTGCTTGGCACCATCGCTGCGTTTGCAAGAATATCCCCGCATATTACACATAACGGTTGTGAAATGCCTTGCTTCTCAACAAATGTAAATCCATAATTTAAGTAACTGTCTTGGTAACGTCGGATAACTTGGTTTTATCAACAATTCCTCTGTTCGCATCCTTACTTTTTCTTTTGCGGCTTTCGTTGATGCTTGCCATTTATGGTTACAAAAATAAAAATAGAATTTAATTAAATATACTTTAAATTTTATGAAAACTGTACTTAAACAACAATACAATCACGTTTTAACAGTACCTGCACACTGCAGCTACAAATCGAATGACATCATGCCGCAGACAGAAAATAAAGCGCCGCAGCCACGAAAGAAATGTAGCTCCGCCCAACACACATTGCATGGAGAGCCACGGCCAAGCAGAACTGATGAAGTGAGCTCTTTTCTTTCGAAACTAATGGTATTCCCACATTATTTTATGTTTTATTTTATGTTTTATTTTATTATAGGAATATTACGTTATATTATTTTAACTTATAATTAATTTTAATGCAACGTCATTACAATTTTACAGTTTTTGACTTTTTGCCACTGCACACTTCTACCATAGCCATGGCACAGTTGTGTGCCGCGGCACACAGGTTGGGAAGCAACGATAATAAACGGTTTAACTGTTAAACCGTTGTATCAGAAGTCATGGTAGGTGCTGCAGTCACGTATAGTCTCGAGCTATCAGTGGTAGTATTATTCGATATCGATTGGTTGACTAAGGTTTCGACTCGACCAAAACTCGCGGCCTGGCTAGCTAAGACAGGTGGATGAATGTCCGTCGGTAGACCTTTTATCATATTACCATTCATATTTAAATCACCATCCATATCGTTCGTTCCATCTCTTTTTAGAAATGTATTACTCGCTTGAGATAGAGTAACACCCCCAGAAACTATTCTTTGAGTTGATCCAGTATCAGTTCGTCCAAATTTATCGACAGGCATGTTTTTAAATAGATGATATTATGTAATGTAATTCGCTTACGACTTCGTGAAATTTACAACCATCGTTGCACGTTTTCTTCAGTACATACAGACATAAATGATCACAATATACTTGACCGTCTGGCTGTATTCGCTCACTGTTATAAAACAGCGGTCTTTGTAGATATTTTATCAATTCCGAAGGAGGAGATAGCCCATAGCTGTCGAGATAAATTTTATCATTAGCGCGCTTGATCCAACACGTCCAATGCATTCCTTTACCATCAAAATCGTCAAGATTAAGAATGCCACACTCGTTCGCTCTTGGCCACTTCTGTAACTCGTCTCTTAGAAAAACTCCACATAAATTATTTATATTTAGTTTCCTCGCCGCTTCGATTAGATCAACGTTCGACAAAGCAATATTAGGTAGCGTTACACCTTCGACATCGATTTGTTTAACACTCATTTTATATTAGACAATAATGTCCATATGCTAAAGTGTGGATTCCATCTTGCTGAATCACTCGTTTATCATCTTCCGCTGAGAGGGCTACCTTGTTGACTTCTTCGGTGTAGATTTCGTGTAGGTGGGATCGAATGACATTCATCTTTCTCGATTGTTCTCTCTTGGTGAACAAGCAGTCTTTGTAATCTTCGTGAGTGATTGATTTCTTGACAACATTCGTCTTCACACCTTTACATTTCTTGTGGTCCACTCCAGCCATCTTGTACGAATACAGTTTCGATCTTAAACCTACAAACTCTTCGATCTGTTTACCAGCTGCTTCATCTTTGAACATGCCAATGACCTTTTTATTGATGCCAGTTTCTATACCGGATGGATGGTCCTTGGGATAGTCGCTAGTGTCGAACCTACTTCTAATGGCAGGAGCTATATCGGCGTAGAAGTCTTCGGTCTTAATTTCATAACCAGAGAATCAGTATCTGTAAAAAGTAACTTTGCTCTATCTTCATACTTTTTCTTGATGTAATTATAATGAAAGTCGTACATTATAGTTCTACTCAAGTCTAAAATACACACACCAAGATATATAGGCTTGTTGTAATATAGCTTCGTACGTTTCATGTGAATGGCAATTAGGTTTTCATCAAAAATAGTTCGAGTGTCGTAATTTGTTCTCGCTGCCAGTTTTATGGCTTCCTTCTCGCTGGAAACCAGTTTTATATCTGCACGAGCCTCTATATTCTCACATGTCTTGCCGAACACACTATTGTTCATTAGTTTGAAAAAGTCTTTCTCAAAATCGTTGGTCGCTTCGTCCTCAGGTTGGTATTTAAATCGATATACTTTTTCGGCCAGGCACTTTCTTCAAATTTAATACCAAGATGAATTTTGGTTATCTTTAAGCCTAAGCTTTCATACAGCTTTAAATTTTCGTAATGAACTATGTACTTTACTTTATCGTTCAAGTTCGGAATGAGTTTTGGCACATCCGATTCTTTGACTTTAACACTCTCTGGAGCAAAAGCATAGTCGTTGTGAAGATCGTGTAATTCTCTCGGATATTCCAAGTCCACTTCAAATATACATGGCGTTGAGCTCCAATCGTTTAGCTCATCGTTACCCATCCACTGAAACCCATGAGTTGGTAGATTCTTACACATTGCCCATCCGCATAGGTTGTTCGCGTCTAAATAGGTTATAAATGTTGAAGGCTTGCTATCGTCAAACGCTGGCATTTACTTATTGTTTGCCTGCCCATAACGATGTGAAATGGTGCGAACACCGTCTTTTATCCCATTGCTTAACCATTAGTATCATATCATAATCACTCAACAACCCCAACTCTACTCCAGTCAACTTTAATGCGGCGTCCCAAGCAAGACCTGGAGAAGTATATACCAGGCGGGATCTGGGCCATACTTCTCATTGCATACATCTCTAAAGTTCTCAAATACACCAGCAAGCAGGAGAACATCACTCACGTTATATAAATCGTGGTATTCTCTAAACGTTTTGAGTCCGAATTCATTCCATACCATCTGTGCACGGTTGTAGTCTTCGTCACTAATGTCTGAGTCGCTAAGTCTCGAATAGAATGCTGACTTTGGCGGTAGTTCTGTTTCATTCAATCGATGGAATTAATAAAATCATAAGGACATAAACTTTTTCTAAGCAAGAGATCGAGCTGATTGCCAGAGTAGTGCTTGCTTATATTTTTACACTGGTCTTTGTTCAGGTTCCTCGATAAAGCGTCGAGACTCGATGCCATGAATCTAAAACTATCGATGAAACGTAATTCTCGTTTAACTAATATTTCCTTATTTTCTTCATTTACAAACTTATCAACCACAACCTCTCTGCTAAATGAGATATATTTTTCTTCGTTGGTAGGAATACAATTAATCTTTTCATTATCATCACCTCGTAATTTCTTTATGAATAGATGACTGTCATAACCGGATAGATTATGGAACAATACTGGGAAAAACTTGGAGACTTTATATCTTAGATTACAGATTATATGAGCGACGCCTCTATATTTTCTAGTTACATGGCAATGGTCTCTAACTCGATCTTTACCCAGTTCGCCTTCGCATATGTGACAAAGAGTAGCTGAGTCGTATAGCGCCTGATCTTTCTTTCTGAATATCATTCTCTTTGAAAATTTAAATCGATTGTAAATATCTTTTATATTATCTATAAGAGTGTCTATAAATATCTGAGCTACATCATCATCTTCACTCTCCGCGGTGAACGTTATGGGGGCTTGTGAATATAGATTATCATCAAAACATTTTATATAATAACAGAAAGAACTTGGAACGTGTTTTTGATATTTGTTGGTGTAGGACATGCTGGGATCTGGTTGACCAGTGTCTATAGGTTTTATGAATGACTTAAAATCGGCAAACATGACAAAGTGGACTCTCATCTTTCTATAATAATTTTTAAAACTCAACTTAGTTCCTGGTTCAGGCAGTTCTATCTTTTGAGCGTCGGGTTGGGAACAGTATTCGGTGTGTTTCTTTAGCGAATCTAGCTCTCTATATCCAACCAAACATCTTTTACAATAGTGCATTGAATTAATGGACTTGTCTGTTTGTACCACCATCAATCTGTTAAAGTTCTCTATCCAACAATAATGCTTCTTTTCTCCATCAGAAATGAGTAATAGATCTACACACCTATCACTCTCACGTTTCGATAAATTAAGTGGGAATAGATCTTTCTCGTAACCGAAGACTTTAATACTAATTTTATTATTTCTCTCAAACTTACTTATCACGTTAGCATCCGCTGCGACTGGGAATTCAATGCTGGACCAATCAAGTTCTTCAGACTACTTGATTAATTATTTCGTAATTCTTTCTGAATTCTTATCAACGGGGCTTAAGGCTCTTGTTACACACCACTTGAAACATTCTTCGTCTTCGTTCTTCATATTAATAATACCCTTTTTACTCGCTAGACATTTCGGCAGTGGAATGTAAGAACTACCTTTCAGCGGTTTTTAAGCAACCGTATTGATTTCTAATTTTTGAACCGCTCTAATTCTCCAGTTACTACCTCGCATCTGGAAGGCAGCTATAGACTCAAGAATTTATCTTTAGCGTTGTTATAAATTTCACTCGTATCGGTTGAGTCTAGAACCACTGCAGTTCTTGAAACGAATGGTATATCTGTGGAATCTACTTCTCCAGACTTCATATCTACACGCTTCATTGTGCAGGTAAGAACAAAAATTAACCTTAGTCTGGCGATTTTTTGTCAACAAGTCTACCGCCTGTGTTCCAATGGTGTTAAGAAAAGATGTGGCATCAATTCCTTTAGCTCCGTCGACCGTGTATTGTTTCGTGAAGCCCTTGATGACTGAGGCCGTCTCTTTTATTTCGCTTGTCTTCATATGAATTTTACCGAATATAGAATTCACTTTAGCTATCAGTGCTTCTATCTTCTCATTAACGATTTTCTTTGGTTCTTTAGGTATGTACCCTTCGATCCACCTTGCGAATTTATTAATCGCTGATTTAGTCTTAACGAATATTTTTCGTACTGCGGTATAGGAACGAGTGTTGGGATTCCAATGTTGGGAACAGGTGCGTCAAGCAAACTAACATTAGGTGATATTGAGGGGATGAGTGTTTGAGGTGCATGGGTTTCAATTTTAGCAATCAAATCCGCTTTTCTCAGTCTCGTATAACTAACCAAACCACTCTCTTTGGCAATTTTTATTAATTCAATAACAGTTTTCTTCGAGTATTCCATTTTGATATTGTGTTGGCATTTCTTTAAGTGAAAAAAGAGGAAAATATTTTCTTTCATTTTTACATACGCAAGAAGATATTTTTTCCTTTTTGTGAACAATGACTCATCATCGAAACTGATGAGTTATCAAAATTTTTGGAAATTCCCATGACATTTGACCTATAGGTGGATCTTCTAATCAAGGCCTAGGTCTGCGCACGGTAGGTAGCTTTTGCAACGCTAGATCGTTAGTGTATTTGATACCAGCTTGCCCCAGGGCAAAACATACACATGTGGCCAGGTTTTTTTGCCTGTTTATGAGTTAGGTTAATATTATAACTAAATTATTGGTTGAATGTCCCAAAATATAAGTATATTCTGGCTGATTTAATGCTTAATTGTATTTAAGAAACCCGATCGTTCAATAACACACTTTCTGTCGTTAGCAAGCGGTTTACCAAACACCCCGTCACGTGCAATACGGACCACTTTATGTGTGCGTAATACGGACCTGGTCCATATTGCACATTTGTAGGTCCATATTACAAGTTTAACATTGGTGCTCAGCTGTGTAGGCCTAATACTAGGCCTACTAATACTAGGCCTATCTAGGGCCTACTGTTTAATATTGCGCGCAATAATTAGCTATCTATGCATATGTAATACTAATAGTAATAGCATTCTAACACTAAGCAATATTTTTACAGTGCAACACTAGCCACGTAATGCTGTGTAATATTTACTATAGGCTATCTAATTACTGGGTTATTATAAGTATATTCTGGCTGAATGAGCCAAAAACTCCAGATCTCAACTACTTTGAGCGATAAGAACTAAAGTAAAGCGGTCTTAAAGGGGTTGAAGCTTATGATCCATAATGAGGAAAGCAGTCAGTATGCGGCTGGATGATCACAAGTGATTCGCGTCTGGGTTACAAGTGGGCGTGAGAGAGGTGACTGTCGAGTCAACAGTGACAGAGGTGAGAGAGACAGACAGACAGACAGACAGACAGAGATCGCGAGAGATGCAACGGTAAGAGAGACTGGCTGGAGAGACCATGCACTGTGGTCGTCTTAGATCTGAGCAGCGATTGGCAACGTACGAGGAATTGAAGAGGCACGGTTGATGCAAAGAGCAAAAGGTGAGATAGGCAGTGATATTTTATAGAGCACAGAGAGCGAATATTATCAAACGTCTACTTTGTTTGATATGAGACAACTGATGGCTTCAAAGTCCATTAAGTGGCCGGGATGATTTTTGGCGATCCAACTAAAAGCAGTTAGAATTCTGTCTTGCATTAATATATTTGTATTTATCACTAAAAGAGTAGACAGGTCTATATTTAATACTATCCAGTAGTTTGCATTTAATTGTATTAAGGCCTAGACATTTTTGTACTTGTAACAAGTTGGCATGTGTTACTGCTAAAACTGTGTTCTGATCAGGGTGCTTTGTAGCATGTGCCAGTAGTTCTTGACCTTGTTAGTTTACAATTAGATAGGCCCTATGTCATTGTGTTTCTGATCATTTTTATTACTAACGTTGAATATTACTCTATGTCGGCAATTAATGCTGGCAATAAATTTGCATACTGCAATACACCATGACAAAACATTATAAAAGTAGTTTTAAAAGTAGTTAACTATTTATGCGGTAATTGCAGAAGTAGTTAAAACTACCTGTCATCTAAAGTAGTTAAATAGTAGTTATAGCTACATATTTTGAAAGTAGTTAGAAAGTAGTCTTAACTACTAGTCAAGTAGTTGGTGCCCATCACTGTGGAAAAGTTATTCAATACAAAGTCGTTGCTCGAATACAAGAACAGCATGAAATCTCAACAATGCAATTAGGTCTACATAACTATTATGAATTTAATTTTTGCTCCTTTTGATGTGTTTTTTACCTGCTTTTAAAAAAATGACACCCAAGAACTGAGGGATATGAACTTAACATTCTTAAGTCATAGAATGAAAAATTTGTCTCGGACTGAATGGACATGATACCTAACTGCCATGAGCAAAAAATATAAAGATAACTAAGGATATGTGATGAATATACAAATGTAATGTAAATAAAATGTAAATCCTCTAAAATTTCTCACCGCCCACCAAAGCCACGTCATGGAGACCAGCTTATTCACTGGCGATAAAAATTAGTAGAGCTATTTCAGTGTGTATCGTGTGGTAGCAAGAAATTGTGGCTATAGATACATGTGCTTCCATTTTTCGTGTACATCGTATGGCCTATATAGTTCTAATTTTTTTCATGGTATATGCATAGCGTGTCTCAGCATCGATACCCATATAATGATACATTGCCTTATAAAGAGTCACTAACGTTGAATATGCTTGAAAGTAGATTGTCTGTATTAACAGGTTTGTTTCATCACTGCAAATATTTAAGCACAGGTTTCACATATTCCTATTTGAATGTATTAGTTATATCTTTAGCCAAAGAGCCATGAGCTTTGTTCAGCAGGCCTTATTGATACCAGTAGGAAGCTAGTTGCAATAGTCTATGCCAGGAGAGCAGTGGGCAAGAATTGACTTCATCTATAGATTGGAATTATCGTAGAATACATGTGGTAACTGCTTATGATCATATTAAATTTTGTACATAATTCAACTGTGGTTAATCTTTAGATTATTCTGTCTGCTTGTACATATGACGAACATGGATATTATAAGATACATCTATTTTCCAACAAATGTTGCGTTTATTGATGGCTGATCGAACACCGTTTTGTGTTTGCCTTTTTAAAAATTTGGTGCTTAGGTGTTACAAAATCACACAGTTATTATACTTTCTTATAGGCCATGTTGATCGTGTGGCATCGCCATCGCCATCTAGCGAACTGTTAGTTATCATTAGTCACATATTACAGCCAAGTGAACTCACCATGTATATCTTACGCCATGCTGCAAACAGACATAATTAAGCGGGTCAGCATTAGGATTCTAAAAAACCAGTCTTTTAGTCACATACGCAAAGGAATCAGGATAAAGCTGTTCAATGTGTGGCTAAAAATAACAATTTCATGTTTATAGTGTATTTAAGTAAGTAAGTAAGAATATTCTTACACATTATGTGATAGGAGAAGTTACATTTTTGTAAAAAAATTACACCTAAACTAGGCCTATTGCTGACAAAGGACTTTGAGCTAAATAGATGGGTTCATGCAACGTCAAGGTTGAAAGAAACAGACGCTTCTATAACTTTATTGAGTTGCACGCGGAGGTCTATAAGTTTGACTTTTGCTGAAATTCTGCACATGCTCTTTTAAGACAGTCATTATGTTATTTTGGTGTCACCCATCTGAATGGTGTCACCCATAAATTGATATACTATCATAATCATATCCGTGTAAGATAATGTTACAAAATATGTTTATTTACCTGTCATCGTTAATTTAAAATGAATTAATATTTTGCTGAAATGCTGCACAAGCGCTTTTAAGACCGTCATTGTGTTGTTTTTGTGTCATCCCTCTAAATGGTGTCACCGGGTGCGGTCCGCACCCCCGCACCTTCTAGTGACGCTACTGCTCCCGTGGGTGCGCCATGTTGTCCATCGTTCTTACTGCTAAGTTGTATTTTGTTATTCTTTCTTTAGCGTAATTTTGCACCCATTGTTATGAATACCCACATGCTTGCATTTTATTTTGTGTTGGTCTTGAACCTAAATGGATAACAATAAGCGAGTTAAACGAGATAAAATAATAATATCATATACGTAAATACATGAGGCCTACATAGGCCTACAACTGTGGACACATATCTGCCTAAAACACACGTAGACCCTAAACTAACACATATAGATAAAAATCTATTTTATATAATACATACGTGTAAAACATAAACTCCTTTTTGGAGGCCGTCCATAAATGACGTCACGCGCCTAAAGGGGAAGGAGTCACACATTTGTGAAACGATGTGCGACGAGGAGGAGGGTCTAAGAAATGTGACGTCACATCAAGCATCAAAATGTGCAATTATAATAGAAATTTTACTCAGTTAAACAAGTTTCACACAGAGGTGTAACAAGGTTTTAAAAGTGGGGAGCATAATTTAAAAAATATTGCGCTAAGCGCAAAAGGATATTTTGGTCACCTCACTTTTTGAATTTTGCCTCTCCCAGAAATTTGAAAAATGGGGAGGGTACAAATTATCTTAGCAAAAGTCATCTTAAAAAGCCATTGGAGAAACATAAAAAGAACCGATTTGGGGAGCACATGGGAGGCATTAAGCATTAAAACTGGGGGGGGGCTACCAGCAATAGTTACCGCAATTTGACAACACTAATTATGATTATTGCATTCTTTATTTTGGATTGTTTGCTTTGAAATCGGTGTCAATTTTGGGGTTTTGAAAGTGAGGCAGCCGTTCTGTACCACACAAGCAGGAATAAATCATTCCGCCCAAACGCACGGGCCACAGAGATCTCTCTGAAGTGAAGAAAATGGAGTTTGCGGATTGTATATTGTTCATTCCATGATGGAGCATTTTGCTTCTCCGCAAGAGAATGGAGAAACATAAAATTTTTGTTTCGAGTTATTGTTATTAACATTTTTTTAATGGTGGTAAGATTCTGCCAGAGCCTTTCGTCTTGAGGAATGCATAGGTCTACGATTGTAATAACTGTAGGCTACTTAGTCCATTTTTCTTCGTTCTAATATGTTATAGCTTTTTTCTAGTTATAATTGCATCTTTTATATATTATAAGAAAATTTGAATTACATTCTGGACATCTGGTTTTTTCGAAGGGGGTCAGAGCTTTGTGACGTCATATTTGAGTGTGTCATTGTATTATTTTGTGACGAAGGGTGAGGGGTAACAAAATCATCAAAAATTGCGTGACATCATTTTTTTGACTGTCCCTTATACATGTATAATGTTAAAAGTCTAACCAGCTGCGTGTAAAAAATATTGACTTTTGTGAGAACCTAATTATATAGGCCTATTATTTTTTTACTCAAATATCAAACTAGGCCTAGGCTCAATATATGAGCATAACGAACTTGTTTGAGTGTGAAGTGTAACCGGGATTAATTCAAGGAATCATGTCCATGTATAGAAGCTAAATTGATAGCGAATTTTTGCGAAATTAATTACGCTGGATTGATGAAAGGATTCTTGCTTAAGTTGAAGCTGGATTAACATAGGAATCATTACTGAAAAAATTGAGCTGGATGATGAAAGCCCTCTTGCCTAGGCATGAGGCTTATGTGCCATCAATTAATAATCCGCTGGGCTTGTAATTTAATATGAACATTGTATTTGGTGGCCCTCGCTACCATATACTATACTTGGCCCCCTGAGAGTTTTTTCGCAAATCGTAAAAGATTTTTACTGGGAATAAATGACATGTACAGAAGGTAACTAAATATATGACTCTCCAGCTGTTGTATAAAGGTCATAGTGACTTGTTTTTCTGAAGTTGTACCATGATAATAATTCTGTTGTTATGGTCGCGGTTATGTAGGCTAATGAATCTTCAGCTGAACCGTCGTGCTTCTCACGGAGGTCGAACAACGAGACCGGAGTCACGCGCTAGACTCATTTAAATCCGATTACAGCATCAATTTCGTATGTGGCGGTTAACGATAATGTTTGCTGCTGCAGCTGAGCATACCGATGTCGTGACCTAGACCATTGGACATCATGCTTTAGTTTATAATAGAACATCCGGTGTAAATCTACAAAGTATGTCCCTTAAACACTTATATAGCGCCTCACGATATCATCGGCGCTCACAACTCAACACTTAGCTTAACGGAAAACAGGAAAGTGTTCAGACGCCCCCGGAAGTCAGCAGAGGAAATAGAGAGCAGGTCCTCCCGAAGAGGAAGGGAGAGGCTGTGCCGGCTGGTGGGACCCACGTAGGCGAAGCTTCTAAATTTCGCCGTGATACAGCGCATCTGGGGAACCATCAACAGTCCGCAATAAGAAGCGCAGCAAGAAATTGAATGCAGAATATATTTGTCAGGATTTGTGTTCAAGCCAATCGGCGCTTTTTACCAAGCAGTTGACCAACATGTGGATTTTAAAAAATAGAAACGGTGGTTGACCGTGCGTATTTCCCGAAACCTAATCGATGACATGGTCAAGCACGAGCGTCAGATCCGGACCAGAGAAAGTCTTGGACTGCAACATCACAGAACCGAAGGTGTCGCCTAATCAGCAGTTCGAACATCGAATGTGACACTAACATCTGACAGCGCCAAATTACTCAATCTATGCGATAAATCATGGACTTGCGGAGATATGTTTTTATTATTTTCATTGCTGAAAAGCTCCTTTCATAGGAGGCCGAACGTGCAGGAAGGGTTATCGGAAATCTTCGCGAGTATAAACGTCTCATGAAATGCCTCTGCAAATGGTTCTAAGAAACCAACAAAATCCAGCAAACTACAAAGTGATGTGACTTGTGCTTCGCCTCGTCGGCTGATGTAGCTATGCTGGAGTTCATCGATATCAGCTTCATTGGCCTAAACTCATCATGTATACCTAGAGAATTTGTCAAGTTTTGCAATACCCAGATCCTGTCCAACCTTGCGTGTGTATTAATTTAAACTAATAAGTGTACGTGCGCATCTGTCCGTCTGAACGAATGTCTATCTCTCTTGCTGTCGCAATATCTGCAAACCTGCCTCGGTCTCTCTCTCTCTCTCTCTCTCTCTCTCTCCCTGCCTGTATGTCTCTGCCTGTCTCTGTCACTGTCTCTATCTCTGTCTCTGTCTCAATGTGTATCCCTCTGTCTTCGTTTCCGGCTCCTCTCCGTCGCCATTTCCTCTCCCTGCCTGCCTCCTTCCCTCCCCCTCTCTCTTGCTCCCATTCTCGCTATCTCAACCCTGTGTGGACTATATAAAACTGAATCGATCATTTTTTGCAAATGAACACTTTGACACCAATTGAATACAATATTTGAAACGTAGAGGCAATATTTTGCATATTTATATGAAAGTCGACCAGGAAGGGAATAAGGTCATGTCTTTTGTCTTTTGGTTTTGATTCATGTCCACTAATTGCATTGCAGCATCATTTTCTCTGCCATCGCCAAAGGTGGATAAAATAGGAGGGTTGAATTATTGGGGAGAAAGTAATAATGATACAAAATAAACGAAAGATCTATCAGATTAAATATCCAGCTCATGGACGACGATCATCATAACAACAAAAGCGAATTGGAGAATGTCAAACATCTGGATGGCGAACAACTTCAACTTCAGAACCATAGATCATGTTAGAACACTGCTAGATTGTCAGTGACCACAACCGCTGTATAAACGAGGAGTGCTCGATGGAAGGCAAAAAGTCAACTAAACGCGTAAGAAGCATCGGTCATTTATCGACTGATGGCAACAAAGTCGTTAAGCAAAGGTTAAGCGTCCATCGAAGATGACGCACGCAGTATGGAAAACACGTGGATGAAAAACAAGCGAATCAGGCCATCGAATATTTAAATGGGGTGAAGGTGGTGAGTATTCGACAATAACAGAACGTGCTTCTTTGGCTGAAAACAGATCCGCCTGATGTGGTGATCTTCGATTTGGTCGATATCTAATCGAGTCTCTATGATCAGAGCATGACGTGTCGCTTGTAAACAAGATAGTCGCATGAGCAACAGCTGGAACTGCGCCCGTCCCACAATCCGCTATATATTCCACTTGCTGGGTGTCTTCGAACATCGACAAGCTGACTCTTACCTGAACAGGTGCTCTTAGCTTTCACGACAGAAGCCTTACTTCGCGACAATGGTAAGATTGATTTATTTCCTCAACGAGACTTTTCAGTGCCATAGAAGCATGCAACATGTGCCGAGTGAAAATGAGAGGATAACTGATGATAGTAGATTGAATTGGGACCTATAGATAAGAATAGTGAAGACAATTATAATGAGCGTGTGACACTATAGCTCTGAAATATGGACCATCTGAAATAAGGATTTGAGAATGTTGGAAGATTTTAAGATGTGAGTCAGATGTAGGGTTCAAACATGTAAGTTTCACTGAACATGATGACACAGACGTAAGCGGTGTGCGGTGGTATAATCGACTGTCAACAGAGAGGTTGAGGTACAAATTGCCGCCAGGGCAGAAATTTTCATAAGGAGTTCTGCTCCAACTACGCCCTTAGCCAACTCGGCTATGATTAATGCACCGCCAATACCCCACCCGTGGAATGTGTTGAAACGAAAATAAATTCTTTGTCTCTTCAGTAACTGTGTTTCTCTGTCTATTCTCCCTCTCGCTTTTTTCACAATTTCCCAAACGTTTCTTGTCGAATGTTCTTCTCCTAATCCTTCAAGTCTCATGCTGACCTAAAAAATCATACTGATCATTAAGGAATGCGAAATGTTGATCTGCATCATTTATTGTATCATTTTCAGATGAAGCAAGTCGTTTTCTTTGGACTTCTCATGCTCCTGGTTATCCAGTGTAAGACAATATCTATTTAATATTAAAATTTTAGTGTCATGCTAAGGAATTTACCGCTTCAATCGTTGCTACGAAAGTGAGTTCGATGAAATCATTGAAATGCTTATTGCAATAACTCACAATCACACGGTACAGAGTTAAATAAAAATTGTTAGCGACAAAGGTAGCACATTTGTTTACACTTCACCACATTCATTTCACATGAGGAACGAGTCCAGAGGTCCAGTGATTGATTGATCTGTTAAAGTACAAACAAGATATCATCGTTATTAACCTCGAAACTTAAATTCAGACTCATTTTCTCTGCTAAGACCGATGGTGATGTTATATGCTACGAAAGATCGACTCGATTTCGTATAGCTTCAATGTGCGTGCTAGCGTTGTATTAAACGAAATCAAACGACATTAAACTAGATTTGGGACATTCAGGCAAAATCCAAAAGCGTCTAATCTGACGTCAGCGATTCCTCTGTAATATATTAGAGTTCGACGCAATGTCGTTAAATGATGTAATGACCTTTGAGTTGATCACTAGACATCAGAAGCTCCTAACCTGATATCAAACGTTCCTGGCTGCATAAATATAGTTGAAGAACTTGACATCAACGTCCATTCTCAATGTCAAGAGTTCGAATTCATTATGCGCTTGCGTTTTAATTAGTTCACGATCGTACATCGTTATGGCAACTCGTACGTCATAAGAAATACGTGTGGTGGCGACAACGTTTGTTCTGAACCGAATTCAGATACATCTTAGAAATGTCATATATTGAAATTGTGTATCTGTACACAACAATGTGGATAATTAATTTTATACAGGCGCAGTGGCTGATGTCCAGTCGCTGGAGAGAGAGAAGCGTCATTCATGCAGAAACGGTGGTGACGACCTAATCGCGTGCGCTGGTTTGTGTCTTGGAAAATTCAATCACCGTTGCGAATACAATGTATGCGCGGCCGCTTGTAAGTTCTTATAATAGGAGCAAATTTGTTTACAACACGTAGCATAAATTCGATTGAATGTATGCTCTAAACAACTCTGAACGAGAGCGTACAGTAGGCCTACATGTCTGTGTATATTTAAGCAGCTTATCTCACCAGCCACCTTTGCATGGTTCTTTTAGGGTTGACCTCGAAACTTTTAAGGTTTAACCTCGAAACTTAAATTCTTAAAAACTTAAAATGTGGCAACTCGTGGCTAGTATGCCTCAACCTAGAATAAACTTGGTTCTGCCGTCAGCCATCAGCAAGCACCCTTTCTCTCTTTCTCTCTCTCTTTCTCTCTCTCTTTCTCTCTCTCTCTCTCTCTCTCTCTCTCTCTCTCTCTCTCCCAGACATCTCCGCTGCGATCGACACTATTTTTCACAATCATCCTCCTACTTTTTTTACTTTCTTTCTGATTTATCATTTCTGGCATAGTTCTATTCCAGTTTTAATCCTAATTGTCTCCGAGATCAATTTTTATTAAAGTCTCCAGCAACTGCTCGCAACCTGTTGTTTCATTCAAGGCTCCGTCCTGAATCCAGTCCTCTTCGTCCGATATACAACACCATTAGACCTTCTCTACGAGTACTCCTCTGTTGACCGCCATCTTTATGCTGATAACACGATCTATCTAGTATGTCCTTCTTATCAAGATCTTTATCCACCGCCTTTGAACAATTACCACACGTGGTAAACCATCTAATCTCTGAAAGGATGTCATCCAACGTCCTCTCCATTTCCACTTTCAAAACAGAAGTTGATCGTACTCGCCAACCTGTCCAAATAAAGAGATCCTGACCAAACCATACACCTACATGATTACATTCAAAAATTGATATTTTCGTTTCAGGTCTCAGTGTGGGCTGCAATATCGATCGTGAGTTCTTTTCCTGTCCGTAATCTTAGAATTTGATCTCTGCCGCTCTAAGGATCTAAACTAATGTTCATCTCCGCCATTATAGAGGATTATGTTTAAGGAACAATAAAAATTAAAGTCCATTAGAAGTGTCAGGACTGATCACAGGACAGCAGTTTCCGTAGAATGATGAGCTCAAAAACCGGATTATCTAGAAGGAAGAAGATCCGACTGCTCCAGATTAGGAAGAAGCTGCAAAGAGACGAGTCGCTCCAAAGTCTTTGAGTGGAACAAAATACTAGAAATATTGGGCTATTATTTTGACAAAATTATGCTTGGACGGAAATCAGATTTATTTTATGTGTACATGTATGTAAGCCAATGGCACGTTCGTGGGAAGAAGGCAGAATATTGTTTGTTTAGATTTGCACGTGCCTTTATAAATTTGAACGCATGCTCTATATGATAATTTGTGAATTGGAAAGTATATTTAAGGCAACATTAATAAAGTTCTTGAAATGAGAATTATTCGCCTTATAACAAGCATTTCGAAAATGTTGAATGGAAGAACAATTCTGCTGAGTTAAACCGAGAAATAACAGTTGAGGCGATGATGCAACAAAATTTCAGCACGGATAAGGGCTAATAGTGTGAAACTGAGACGATAGATGAATTGACTGAGGAAAGACACTGCATTGAAGAGTCGTTGGATAAAGAAATAAAAACAAATCAATAATGCAAAATGAGTCAATATAGCGAAACCTGGAATACGAGTGGGATGTAAATTGAATCTGACAAATGGCTGAGTAATGGGTATACATCGCTTAATCACACATATCTCGACAAAATGACTAACGTAATGACCTGATAAGGATGATGAAGTGGGCTTTACTTGGATGTATAATATGTAAGGCTTCGCTGTTATTACAAATAATTGTTATGCAAGCGCCATATACTTCTGTATCTAGTTATTCAATTAATATTCAAAAGTTCTTATGGGATTGGCCCATGTGTTTATGCTTCTCGGATTTCTTCGTTCAACCAATTCTGCGTCAACAGAGACGCGTTGCAAATTTACAACAGCTTCGCATTATTATTTGCTGCATTATTTGAAGCGTTTTTTTTCAGTCGGAACGAGAAAATAAAAATATTAGCTGTGCAAAAATTGCGGAATTTGGTATAAAATCTTAACATTTCCGTTTGTCACATTCTAAAATTCACAAGCAAGTGTATAGATTGTGATCATTGTGTCCTATAGAATTTACTTTAGTTGGTATCGTTGCTTATTTTGCCGACATTTCTTTCGACAATACAGATGCGTTCCGGCACCTTTTTTTATAGAAAATGCCCTGGCAATATGAATGTCTCACTAGCATCGCATCGTCTAGAAATTAACTGCGTTATATTGGTAGAGGCGTGTAGTATATTATTAATATCTTCCGTGGATTGAAAAGGCTTTATTGATGTAAAGAGTCATATTTTCTTTTCTTTTCGCAGTTGTAGTAGCCGTATTGGTGGGTCTATGAGGACTACAACTGACATGGAAGATCTACGACATACAAATTGCGAGAATGAGTCGCTGCTTCAACGATTCCTACGACATTGAAATTACGAGAGAAAAAAACGATTAACTAAATAAATATGACATTATCGAAATTCTGAGAGAATTATTTCTTGAATAAATAATTGCAGAGCATGAAACTGTGTTGTGATCGGCTTTGTTATTTTAAAATGTAAAATCGGCAACGGTACTGAAAATTAAATGGAGATTTGTTTGAACAATCATGATGCCGGGCGGCACAAGCACTAGTCGATAGATTACCGTCTTCTTATAATGATGCTACTGACCGCTTGGATTCCCGAGGCTCAACCTCTTTCTCAATTTACACTACAGCCGCATACAAAATACTCTTACTAGGTCGTTCAGTCAATGCTACCATGTTACACCGTGATATTACTAAAGGTCTGGAAAAGGGCTACATGTATATCTGCCCTACTCTCATGATCATTTCATTACTGTATCTTGTCACAAATCTATTTGCTGAAGTTATCAACGATTCCTTAATCGTAGGCATTGTTCATGGCCTTTAGGAAATAGCTGGGGTTACACCTACACATAGGAAATGGCATGACACTGGCCTAATTATTATACGCCTGTCCTGCCAGTCCTGCCCTATTAATCCAAATTAAATCTGAAACGACATAATTTATAAGTACATCTACCCCTGCATGCATCATTACATTAAAAACGAAAATATCTCTGTCCACTTCAAAATGGTGCGCAAAGATTTCATTCAACTATGACGCCTCTACTAAGTGACACATGGCAAAACAATTTTTAACTGATGTTATAGTCCGTAATGAATATTATCAGACTTGTATGCAGGACTTGGAACTTCGAGACTAAAGCGAGACCGAGACAGTGAGGCACCAAGACCGAGACAGTGAATTGCCAAGATTGAGACCGAGACACTATAGGTCCAAGACAGTGCGAGATAGTAAAAGACAAGTGATCTCAAATAGAAGGTTGCGAAATACTCATGTATCAGTTTTCGGGAATAAAATTCATTTATAATTTCAATTTAAAACGCATAATGTAGTGCCATATGTTGTATACTTATACTTAAGGTTAGTGAGCTTGGGCCCATCCTTAGATTGGAAGTGGAGAGCAAATGCAACCTGTGACAAAAGAAACGCAGAGCTGCTCAACGGTCGAGGCCACTTATACATAGTTTGTATTTAGATTGGGTGCCGCAAATATTGCCTTGGCGGCAACGGGCCTGTCTACAGTGCCTCATTTAACTCTTGGAAGGCTTCTGCAGTGTAAGTAATTTGGCATAAAGAAAATCAGGATGAATAATTAGTAATTGCTAAAGGTCCAGTCATTAATAATGACAAACCAACGATTTAATTTAAGAGAGTCGTTGAAAAGCATTGCGCAGAGTTAATAAAGGAATCACCACGACCTTACACTGTGTATCATGGATTAATAACAACCGCTTGCCACTGTTCCTTTTGCCCCGTCAACTTCCCCGCATTAAAGAACACAGCGATCTTCGGTTTCTCTATTTCGCCACGAAACATTTCTTATCTAAAGTTCACCCTATAGAAAAGAGAATGCATGCTCTGTCTCCTAACAACATGTTCGTGTGGTGTTACTGGAGCTTCAAAGCGGTCCAAACACATACCATGATACACATACAAACAGTAGTTAGGAGAAATGAAACCTTGCCACATTCATAATGCCGCTAGGTACATGTACATGTATGTATGGTAACAAACATTCGATGGCCTCAAACATGAACTGTCTCACAGAATGCAACATTAATGGAAAGGAACTCCGTGGATGCAACGTGGAAAAGAAACCTAAAAAAGACAAGTCGTTTCACATTTATCTGAATAATAGGCCTATATGCGCGACTTTTTAAAAGCTTCTTCCAGTTGTAATAAGTTGATTTCAAAAGATTAATGAGCTCAAGTACAAACACGACCCCAGCAAAACAATTAATGACAACCCACGCATTTGTTTACAAGCGTGGAGCAAGAAGGTCGGATGCAAAATAGCAATTGGTAGGTCCTACGTACATTATGGTCGAATTAGGAAACGCAAGGTATAGTAGACTCAGAGATGCACTGATTTAAAAGACAGAGGCAGAGGTAGGACTGAGGAGTAATAACGAAGAGACAGTCTGATGATGCTCAGGCGACATTGGTGGTTATATTATTAGTTTCTACATATATCGAACTAGTTCAATTTATCTTGACTTATATCTATGCCACGGGCATTTAATAAATGAAGAGGTCTTCGTGACAAAAGATATGGTTCAGTCCCAGATGTTCACATAGTAAATGTTCATTTGAGGCTATGGCTCCACAGTGTGGTAAAACATATTGTCCAGATAACGACATCACAAAACCAAGCTAGCACAAATAAAAGACCTTCAACAAAAATAATTCGCTTTCACTATATACCTTCGATTATTGCGCTCACCTATCGACTTAAAGGCACATACATGTAGCTCTCAGAATCTGACATTTAACAGCACGAGGTATTCACGTTCCTTCCTTATGTGAAAGATTGCTCGTTTCGTTTAATATAATATTTTTGATTATACTTTGCTATTTCGCTATTATTCTGTCAACCATTGAAGCTCACAATAGAATCAGAACGCGGATAGAGTTAGCTGGTGCTCTGCGCTTTAGCATTCAAGTGACGCTTTAGAAGTTTGGTGATTGCGATCACGATTACAATGTGGTGGAGACAGTGACGTCGTTGTGGGGTTGGTGTCATATAGTGCAGTAGTTCATGATGTCGGCACTATGAAATCCTCCGTCCCTAACAAATTACTTTGACACTCTTTGTACATTGAAGTAGGCCTACAACACGTTTAATGGCAAGCACTGGCAACAATTATAGCATTAGAAAGTGTAATTTTTACTTCTACTTTTCATTTACTTCATCCTCAAAAACTCATTGACGTAGGCCTTGGTGTACAAATGCTAATGATAATTATCTGGAAGCTAAGATGTAAGAAATTCTTTCAAAATGAGCGATTATAAACTAGGCCTACTTCAAAAGAATATAACTAAAACAACAGTCCACGTTTGCATTAGGCCTACGTGTAGACGAAAGTCACAAAATCACATGATTTGAAGCGTTACTGTAATTGGGTAATAATGGCAATGCTGAACGGAGTGCATTGGAAGGTTCAGATAAGTAGGGCTTACATGTACATGGGCATAGACTTTCAGCTTTAGGTGAATCGATACAGCACATGTAGAAGCTTGGCTTAAAAAACTGTCCTCGCTATTGTCGGCATTATTGTTAGACCTTGCTTGAGAGCAATGCATTTCTGCTGAAATTGTGCAAAATGTTTGTTAATGCAGTAAATTTATGTCGCTTTGGTTTCACCTTCTCTGAAGGCGTAACCCGAACGACACCTACATAGTGACGCAACTGTTGGACAGATTCAAATAGCTCTATAGGTAAGGTCTTGAAGAGTGACACGCAATTGGTAACAGATATAAGCCCAAACCGTTTGCAAGATTCTAATGAACTCCTCCTCAATCGAGAGAGTGGCTGGATTTTCCAGACATTTCATTCAAGCCGTAAGAACAACAATCCAAATAAATTGCACATATGAATTCCAATTTACTTCAGGATGTTAAATTCATTCAAAACATGAGAACGCATCACTTCAAAATGTTGTCTACTTTTAAGTTTCACATTCGCGTAATTTAGAAATTCATGAAAAATTCGGCTTGTAAGCAAGGACTCGCCGATCATTAAGGCCTATAATAGCCCTATATAAATCTTCCTGCTTGATATCAGTAAACGGCACTTTGGCTTCATTTTCACTGCCACCATTTGGTAGATATCGATACCGGACCTTGACCATTATCGGAACTGCCCTTAGGACAACCCCTTCTATTAGACGCAGCATTCGTGAATACGCTGGTGCTACGCTGTAGACTTGTTGTGAGAACAAACCAATCCCAGCCAATAAATTTCGCATGCAATATCGTCTGGCATCTCGTCAAATTTGAAGCATTTTTTACCCAAAAACTAAAAGCAAAATAATGTTGGCCTTCGGTGAAAGAGGCGAGTTAATTATAGTGCCTCTCAAACATTTCGACGTCTAAATCGACGAAGCACAAGGGCCGCCATCTTTGTGTTTCGTTGTAAAATTGGTATTAACGGACTTAAACCTGCCTCTCAGTGGGATTAGACTAATACCTAGACTAGAGGGCTAATATATTATAAATAATTATGTCTCATGAATACCGATATAACCCACTAGTCAGGCAAAAACCGTATTTAATACGGGCATTAGCGTTAACACTGTCTTGTGAATACGGACCCAGTGTCTACACGTGGCCTACCACATAGATATTAGATTGTACCAAAACCTTGAAATTTGTGAAAGCAAATTTTGAAATGGCCGGCTCCGTTGCAAAAACATGTTTTCTGCCCACAGTAACATGCATATAAAGATATATTAGTTTGGTCGGTACGCCATAAATCGATAACAACGCGCAGGGCCTAATCATCCGGTGTCTCGAATAAGCAAAAAAACCGACAAATATCGAAAAAAATGCTCTGATACGGAAAATGATCAGGAACGCCTATTTAAGACGGAAACCAATCATAAGACCGTTCTTTTAGGACCAAGACCACGACCGACGCATTCGAGACCAAGGCCGAGACCAAGACCGATGGTCAGAGACCAAGACCAAGACCAATACCGATGCATTCGAGACCAAGACCGCAGTTTTCCGGTTTCGAGACCATCTCGAGACCAAGACCGCGGTCTCGAGACCACATCCCTGCTGACTGCATATAAATTTTATGCCTCCACCGTTCGGGTCCTTGTTATCTTCCTGCTCCTTGATTGGCTGAACATGAAGGCTCGGAAGATTGTAACGTCGATTTGCCTACTAAATAATAGTGCGAAGTACCATACCATTATGGCGCCGAAATTGCGGTCATAGCGCTAAAAGGGCGCCTCATATACAGCTGACAATAGGGATACGCCTTCGAGAGGAGATAAGTCTTGAGCTTGGCCTCGAAAGAGTCCACTGAGTCGGGAGATCTGATGGACAGCGGAAGACCATTCCAGCATCTGGGATCGGCGGCTGAGAAAGCGCGGTAACCAAAGCACGTCTTCGTCCTCCGTACGCTCTCTGTAGCCAAGTGCTCTCATCTTGGTACAGGGTGGATCCGAATTCCTTCCGGTCTGGTTTCTTCGCATGTTGGCTCCCGCTTATTCCTGGTTGCTTACATGACAGGTCAATCATTTCGTCATGCATGGATTTGTAACGGTACAGTGGCTGAGGGCCAATATTCACCCAATCGCTAAGGTTGAGTCCATATCCCGATTTCGATTGTCCCAGTGGCGTCATGAATGTTCGAGAAATAGTACGGATGTATCTACATCCGGCCTTTGCGAAGTCATCAATGTTGGACCTCTTGGCAGACGAGTATGCGCTTGGGTCAAACAACTCTAGAACTGCGGCATTAATAACGATTCAACACCTTGTGACTGACCTTCTCGGAGATGAAGCCTACGTTATACATCGCAAGGGCTTTCCACACAACCCTGCAGACGGAGCTTACGCGTAACCTGTCCTTTCTCTGCCTGCTGGATAGCGTGCACAACTAGCTGGTTGATCACATGCCGGATAGAACCCGACCATGGGGGAAGCTGTCGGCTGTTGCGAGGATCAACGCCAGTGTAATTACAGGTGGCGGTAATGTGCAGGTTTTATAGTTGTAGATCATTATGTTGATTATTATGCATAAAAGAAAGTTAAATACAGTTACCGAGTCTTTTATGCGGCCTGCTCGCGTGGCGGTACGAGAGGCAGCAGAGCAGAATGTTAGCTTACACTGAGGAGAAGAAAGCAGGCTGACATAAGCTGTGAAGTTTTTAAGCATAATTGTACCTGAAATGACCAGTGTTCTACATTTACACATGCTTCCTTCATAATCGATCAAGCAATCCATCATGCATTTCATGTATGTGTAGCTGTCCGCCTGATGACACTCACCATACGGGGCAGGCAACATAGTTAGCTACAAAGAAACGAACGTAGGCTTCACCTTAAATATTCAAATAAACATAGAAATGATTGATTTAATTGACTTTTAGATCTGTCATGTAACATGAATAAGTATGTAAATGCATTGACTATTTACTCAATTGCACTGCCGACATTTAGCTTACCTAGAACTAAGCATGTTGAAGCATCTTGTTCAAAACTTTTCTTCGTAAAGTTGTCGGTCAGTGTGACAATTCGCTGCTGGAGGGAGGTGTTTGTTAATCGAAACATGACCGGAGTCTGACGAAGCAACAGTATAGAGGCTCCCATCTGCTGTTCTATAATCTATACTGCCCTTATAATGTTGGACTGTTCCATGATAGGCAGCGTACTCGTACCAGATGGCCTATGACGGATTGCAGCTAATTGCGACCCTACTGCTCCGCAAAACCTCGCCACGGCGGTGATTCGTTTATCAAGCGGGCCACAGAGTCATTCGCGAGATATTGTGTAGCGTTTGTCTTGCGATGCCATTGCCGTTATGACGCGCAGGGCATGAAATTCGGCTGCGAAACTTGGACACTTAAGCATTTTAATTCATTTCGAAGCCAAGCTGTTCGCTGATCATTGAAGATTACCTCAATTTTTACTATAGTCTGGACCCTTGGTTGACCTGACACACCGCGTAGTATTGACTTTGCATTCATTTCCTCACAGTTCATTTCGTAGCATTTTTATCTTTTGTCATTGCCGCTTTCATCTAAACGACAACCTATTCATCAATCCAGCGTCGACTCAAGCATTATACTTTTCATCAATCCACCTTCATTTACAGAATCCTTTAATCAATCCCGCTTCCATTAAACTGACTTTCTTAACATTAATTCAGCCTCAAGTTTTATATAAATCTTTTCATCATTATGGCTTCGATTTTAGCAGAAATATTATCGTCATTTCCCGCTACGATTTGGGCAGAAATCTCTTCATTAATTTAACTTCTAATTAAACAGAATATTATTTATGTTTCATAATTTCCGCTTCCATTCAAAAGGGATTCTTTTCATCAATGCAGCGAAGTGGATTGTTAGATGGTTCGTAATATGTACATGTACGTGGCTGTCACCTTTCGGTGTTTTCTTTAGAAATGTGCACAACCCTAAAAATGCTACGAAATTAGCTGCGATGAAATGATTTTTAAGAAGTGATCTGCGAAGACGAGTATCGTTAGGTATAATTATCACTCCATATTTAATTTAAGAGGAAAAATAACGAGTTTTGAAGCGTTACACGAAAAAAGAACTGAATCAAGGGGTAAGCCAACGGAGTCGAAACGCTGGATTCAAGGAAACCTGTGCCAGAAAAATACCTAAAGAATCCATCGTTGGGTTATTCGATTGTAAAGACGAGATCATGAGACAAGATCTTTCACCAGCATTCATCGTTGAGGAAATGGCTAAACACTTGGTTGAAAAATCTGATATATCTTCCAAGTTCTTCGAATCAGCAGAAGATGTGCCAGACCCGAGAGACTTGAACCGTGACAAGAAGAATTTGATGATTTTCGATGACTTACAGTTAGAAAAGCAGAATAAATGCGATACTTATTGCGTCCGAGGAAGACACAGCAACGCCGACTGTTTCTATCTAGCACAAAATTATTTCAAACTACCTAGGCAGACGATCAGAGAGTGTGCAAACTTTATCTGTTTGTTTCCTCAAGACGGGAAAAATATTAATCACATCTACGACGACCACGTTACTGATACAGACATGCCTATACAGGAATTTAAGGCTTTTTGCAAAAGAGTCTGGAAGCAGCGTCATGAATTTGTAGTGATAGATCTCACTAGCAATCAGAATAACTGTAAGTACCGATGTGGTTTCGATGAATTCTACATTCCATTATAAATAAATCTTTACTAATTTAAAAAATGGAATCGATTCTACAAAAGATTGTAGACACCACTGAAAGGGCCGCTCGTTATACGGAGCCAAAGTCGTCGTTTTACATATTATTAAGTGCCAAGACTTCGAGAATAATGACGCGGTTCAACCCGCTGATACAGTTTCATAAAGATAAAAAATATAAAATGGCTCTTGTTAATCTGGAAACATATTTTTCATTCCAAAACATTGACGCGACTAACAATAGGTTTTTGTACTCACCGGATGGTGGAAGGGCTTGGGTTACTATACTCATCCCCGAAGGCTGCTGTGAAATAACAGACATTAACGAATACGTGCAGAGAATAATGAAAGAAAATTAGCATTATGATATGGTTAACGAACAATATAATATTAGCCTAGGATAGAAGCAAACAGCAATACGTTGAAGACGGTTGTATATGTAGCCCGGCCCTTCATGGTTAATTTTGAGCCGCCTACCTCTCTCGGAAAAGTCCTAGGTTTCAAAAGCCGTCGATATGGTGCGGGTTACCTAGAATCAGAGAATATAGTGGATATAATGAGCGTTAGTAATCTGAGGGTAACGAGCGATATCATCGGAGCATCCTATAACAACGGAAATACAGATAACGTTATCTATTTCTTCTTCCCGAATGTAGGGCCTGGTTACAAGAATATTGAAACGCCGAGAAATTTGATCTATCTTCCAATCACCCTATCCACGATTTCGACAATGGAAACGAGTCTTACAGATCAGAATGGTAAGCTAATTAATCTACGAGGCGAGGAATTATCGATACGGTTTCATATAAGAGAAGCTTAAAAATTTATTAAGTTCTATATAAAATGAGTCGATACACGAACGTCAAAGTCAATATTTCAGAAGGACAAAAAGATAAAATCAAAAGAGCGCTACATGCAGGAACCGGCGTAAGCATCAAACAAAGTCACACCGATTTAAACGGAGAGCATGTGTTAGCTCTTATCCAAGCACAACTCAATAAACTAGCTAAAGCGTATCAGGTTGGGAAAGGCTTTACTATAAAAATGAGTAAAACGCAATTAATACATAACGCTAAAGTCGAAGGCGGCTTCATCGGTTCTATATTATCGTTTCTTGCAACTGCTGGCAAATTCCAACTATCTAGCGTATTACCGAGCTTAGCAACGTGTACATTAACTGGATTAGGTGCAGCGGCTGGTTCTAAAGTAATTGATAAAGTCACCGGAACGGGTGGGGCTATATATCTCAATACTAGAGGTAAAAACTTCAAGATAGTGCAACAGGGTCAGGGCTTATACATGAAGCCATACCAAGGATCTGGATTAAACGGTGTAGAAGAAGGTCTGTATCTGAAAAGAGGTAATGAGTTCGTAAATGAGGAAGGACTTATGCTAGGACCAGATTCGCCATTTAAAAACATTCCGCTTCTCGGATTATTGCTATAAAAAATATTGTATATATATAAAATGTCTCTATTTCCAATTCACAAAATGGGGTGGATGAAGCCCAAATATGTTCCAGAAAAAAGAACACAACCGAGATCCCTCAGGTGGAAGGCGTGTGAAGGTATGTAGGATGTCAAGTATAAACCGCAAAGACAAATGGGTGGGGTAAGATGGGCGTTTTTTGCTCAAGAAGCTATAACTATTCAGTCACAGGAGGCGGTTGTTTTACTGTTAGGTCTAGGCGTCCAAATGACGAAAGGATCGTGCAAAATTTCGCTCCATCCGGAATTGATAGAAGCAGGAAGTAACCCGCTAAGCGATACCAATACTGGAGTTGTGGAAGAAATCTTACTATAAATTAAGAACTTTAACGACCTCAGAACCATCACCATAAACGAAGGAGACTCGTTACGTTATGTAAATTACGAGCAAACTTGAATTCCATTTAAAGAAATATTCTCTAATATTATAAAACGGAATTGAACAAAGCAGACACTTTTCGCCTTCAGAAAATATCTGAAATTCAACAGGAAATATTACGAGAACGTGAAAAGAGAGACGTAATCTGTAAAAAATATCAAGAGTGTTAAAGTAGTCGAAGCGTTGGGAGGTTTGTTAACCCTTACATCTTCGGGACTCAGCGTATT
Source organism: Bimastos eiseni (assembly GCA_959347315.1). Lineage (NCBI taxonomy): Eukaryota > Metazoa > Annelida > Clitellata > Crassiclitellata > Lumbricidae > Bimastos > Bimastos eiseni. The sequence continues at coordinate 5,555,656 of OY365814.1, forward strand.
AGGTGTAACTTTTCTAAGTTCAGTCGTAGCTGCACCTGCCACTACCATCGTGGTATCTTTATCCGCTGGAGCTGGAGCACTATCTCTGATATCTACCCAAGTCCGCCGAATATTATCGCTGCGGCAAAACAAACATGCAAAGATCAGGACTATAGCCGAAGGGAGCTCAATTCGATCAGCGACCTTGTTTCAAAAGCCCTAGATGATAATAATATCTCAGACTTGGAATATTCTGTTATTCTAAGTGAGTTCGAGAGATTTAATCAGATGAAGGAATTCTCTTTCATATGAAGTTATACACATAATGTTAAGCAAAAAGCCTCTATTTTGTCCAAACTGAAAGTCTTCAGCGGAACCCTTGTCTTCACCTCACGGAACACTAGGGCCTGGCGGAACGCAGCTTTGGAAACGCCGTACTATTAAATGGCCTTTGGCTTCGCGCTGATCGTTATCAGAACGCACTTACAGGGTAGTCTGTTGAACCGAATTGATGTGCATATTTGAGCACTTATGTAAGATAATAAAAAATTGTTGCGGTGTAAATGCCTGACGATATTTTACTTTAAAAGCATGTCAATGATCCTTATAAACATTTTAAGTTGCCTATGTCGCTTTAGACGAAACTCCGTAGGCCTATTGGCCATGTACATATATCTGCAATCTAATGAATATTTTTATTCCATTGCAGACAATTTTCAGTTATCTTAAACCACGCTTCAGTAAGTAGTTTAACGATTGAAATGCGTTTTTATTATCAGCTGTAATAAACGTAAAACTACTAACTCGTGGTGAAAAGTGTGCAACTTCAATGAAAGCTCAACTACTTCATCATGCAATCGAAGATCTTTGAAGTATAACAAAACCAAGGTCATATCAAACTGATTGACTCATAAGTCAATTGAAAGATGAAGGCAATACAATTTTCAGCTCTCAGCTGGACAAACAGACTGTGGTCGTTTGGATCTGGTGTCATTCACAAGCAGCTCTTGAACATACAGTATTCAGAGACTGTATGAATCGAACCAATTAAGGTATTCTTTACAAATATTCAATCATCTGCTTCACAGGTTATCAACATCGATAGTAATTAATTCAAGTAAACCGTTGGCAAGTTTTAATGAACTAACCATGAATAAAATTTGAAATATTTAATCAACATGTATGGAACTTTGAGTAGCGAAATAGCTAAAACGAGACCAGAAGGAAGTTGAAGCGCACAAGAAAGGGTCGTTAATTAAAGTGAATAGAGTGAAATAATGGCAAATAGAGAGACATCGAGATACGTTTACCATAGAGAGGCAGACTAAAGCTACAAAGTGACGTGTTTAAATCGCAAGTTTAGTGTGAAGCTACTTACATTATTTACTTAAATTGTGTTCATGTACATGTAGTCTACTTTTGTTCAAATAAGACATTTGAAGAAACCTTATTTTGAGATCGGATGGCACGTCTATACATGTAAACGGTCCAAAGGGAAAAGGCAGAGAAGCAGCAAAGTGCTTGCAGTGAGATGGAATGCATGTAATAACAGAAATTTTTTTAATGATTATGGCAGAAAAACGTCAAGCAAATAATGCTGCTGCAAGAAGACCAGACTCTAGTTAGATCAAATATCTTTGCAGCATTTAAAACTCGATCATTTTCAACTCAGAACAATCGAACCAAATTTTCTTCAGGCACCAAATCGCTGCAATTGACGTAATAAATACACCATGGATTCCCAATAGCGGCAATTACTATAGGCGATCAACATAATCGATAAGGCTGCTATGACTGCCCGTAGTCCTACCACCGACAAACAATAATATATTCGATTACATAATAAACCAGCATGACTCAATTCTAATTACTTTTGCATTATTATAAAAATAAGAATGAAATAATAATAGTAACGGTGAGCTATTACTACATGTATATTAATAATAACGTTAAAAATCTCCGTTTTGTGTAAGAGGCACTGAATGACCAAGCAAAATACCTTTTGCGCTTCAACTCTTATTATGTAAAAGAAAAATTGTAATATTAAATATATAGCCCACAAAATAAGTAATAAAAACATAATAAATGACATGTTTAACAAACAATTGTAATGCAAATATCGTAAAATAAAAACAAAGGATATCATTAACGATTAATTATTTACGCATTAATTATTAGGTTGGTCTTATTTTAGTCGTTTGTCCGATAATCAACTTCAGTCAGAGAATCAAGATGCTAGAAAGGCACAAATGGGTGCAACGATTGACTAAATTTCGAAATGAAATCTACGTCCTCTGTCAATCATTAACTTCTCATGTACTCCGTATCTTTCTCAGAAGTAGTTCAAAATTAAAGAGATTGAATTTCCGTGGGACATTGTATCCAATGAGACGGAAAATTGTTTCTACGTTTCTGACCAAGAAGAGGATTGCGTCTGGAAGATTACAAGAGAAACAGACGACAAGCATAAAATCACTAAATGGTTTACCATTGATTATGAGCCTCATACTCTGTCGGTGTCCAGTAATGGTCAGTTTTTAATTATCAATGATTCATCGTTCATTCTGATGATCTATGGATCAGACGCAGAACTGATTTGATTCATTCATTTTCTAAGGGATATTAAAGACCTATTCACGCAGTGGAAACATCCATCGCGAGTCTCATCATCCTTCACATGTGGGAGGTAAATGAGAAGATGGGAGAAAGAGGGTCTATTGGAAGAACAAGGGAGACAAAGTGAATCTTGAGTGAGTTGACTGGAGATGGACAGATGGTCATCCGTCGTTTAATTTCCTCAAATGAAACACAAATGCTGAATAATCCTAGATATTTCTCATTTGATTCTGATGGTAGAATGTTTATGGGAGACCAAAGAAATAATAGGGTGATTTTACTGGATTTTAGATCTTAAATTAAACCGAATTCTTTGCCTAAACAAAGAGGAAGAATGGAAGATCCAATTTCCTCAGAGATCGTGTTGCGACGAAGACAAGAAACAACTGATCGTCAGAAGAGATGATCTTTTAAGAGGAAGCTTTGATGTTTACACTTTGCACCGACAGTGAATTCATTATTTGAATCCCCTCGATTTGGGGCTAAAAATGCCTATAGTTTGAGCTGGTCAATCTGCCCATTTTTGACAGTTAGCTGCTGCCAACGGCTCAAATTGGAAAGACAGTATCAAGAGAAGTAGTGGCACGATTACTTAATAAGAATGAGAGAGCTGTTCATCTTCTCTGTTGCGAACACATGAGTCTAGTTCCAGCAGACGGTGCTAAGTCACCTTCCACTGCGTGTATTTATTTGACTACGTGCCGTATTCAATATTTTCTTCATCACAATGGAATATGTTGACAAAGAGTGTCCCAATTTCAATGAAGACTCCATCAGACACGAGATGGAAATTCAGAATCAGCTGTGTGGAGTCGATTCGTAGTTAGGCTACTTAGACAAGGTCAAAAACGCTCTTGACCAAGTTGAAGAGTGAGCACTGAAATAATTAATTGTAGCGAAAGCATTGATTATCAAATAACTTGTTTTGTATGGCTGACGCTCTTGAAGAAGTTGAAGCCTACAAATTGTAACGGCTTATGAAGCGAGTTCATTTTCAAATTATATTATTTCCCGGTCGTTATTCATCTACGGAATAGTGTGGTACGATGCCTTGTAATAAATCAATACGAATAGTAAAACGATACAGTCACCACAGTTTGCAATCAGGAGCGGCGATCCCGGATGGTCGAGGGGGACAAGTCCTCCACCTTTTACAGAGAAGAGACACTTTATACGTTTACCCTACACATTTCTTGCCCCTCTCATTGTGTGTCCACCCACATGTCAAGCGAGATCGCCGCCTCTGTCAATTGCAACTGATGCATTGGAAGACTTCATAGAGATATATCGTCAAATCCATTTGGAACTGCTGCTACAAGTGAACAGCAAATAGTAGAAGAGTCTAGATATAAAAAACCTTCCCTTTAACGATAAACCGAGTGTGCAAATGAATGGTCATATCCAAATTGGCACAACATATTTTGGATTCTCTGTTGCTCCGACACTCATCAAAATGCAAGACACAAATCAGCTGCAACTACTTGAGATGATTTGAGACGTAGAAATCTATTGACCTCTAAAAGCTCTTTCATATTTTGTTGCATCCATTCGTGGAAAAAGTTTGCTCACAACAGCCAAAGACAGTGCCTTAACTTGAACTAACTTCATGACCTTTGCCCAAATCTGTCATTTGCACTGAAGATCCCTTCTAACCAGCCGAGTAACTGTGGTTAGAGCAGCTGCGCTCAGTGTCTCATTGTAGTCTAAAAAACGTTCAATCGTTCCACCATGCTCAGCAGCGGATTGTTGTTACTGGCGATAATTTTAATTCAAGTTAAAACTGACCAAAGGCTCAACTATTGGAACGATGCGTGGAAAAGAAGGCGAAACGGTAAGCGTTTCCTGAGACATGAACTCGAGTATTGATGCTATCGTGACCCGTCAAAAGAGCGCCACGTCAATATAGCGTTCGACAAAAGAGCGCCACTACAATAGAGCGCCCGACATATAGGCACCCCGACATAAGAGCGCCAACAAAAGTGCGCCCAGACAGAAGAGCGCATCTGTATTGGCAAACATAATTTTTCCAAATATGGAATTTGGATGGATGCAAAGCGTCCCTTTTAAGGGAACTCTTTTCATAGTTTAGCAGCATTTCTTTCATCGCTCCAGTTTCTAATTAAACAAGATTCATCTTATTAATCCAGTTTCCATTTAGGCTAAAATTCATTTCATTGGTCCAACTTCTATAGTCTGTCTCGGCGCTATTTTGTCGGTGCTTTTTTGTTGGGATGCCAAGTACTGATACTTTGTTGATTTCACTGCTTCTATGTCCGATGAAAAACATTGGTTACAGAGCCTTAACGTTCGTTCGGTTGTTCCAATTTGCTCACCGCATATTATTAGTAGTTGAATTATCGATTCGTGGGCGATTTTACGTGTCATGGCGCCGGTGCTGGCTTCAATAATATTTAATAACATTTTAACATGATTAAAAATAAGTATATATAATTACTGGAACACAGATACCTGCTATTTTAAATTCTGTAGGTGCTTCCAGGTAGAAAAATTGCAAACAAACACTCCACGATCTGCCTCAGCATATTAAGTAGGAAGCAGGCGTCGAAATAGTTTTTCCGGTGGCCGAACCTAGTCGTTTATGCTGGAACTATCACTCTGTTTCTGTCCGTTCTTCTCATTCGCTTGTGATTTCTACTGACATCTTTCGAATTCTTTATCCACAATGCGCTGAATCTCTCTTTCATAGACATATCTTTGAGATATTGGCCTGATTAACATGTAACTGGACATGTGTGCCATTGATTGTTGCCCTGTGTATTAGATCAAAGCGCAGTAGAACTTATCAATTAATCTTATTTTCAACTCACACGTTGTTTTCAACTTTGGCCAAACGTCTAGTACCTAATTCTTCCTCTTGTGCTGAGCTTCTGGTCCCTCGTGCAAGCACGTCGACCAACACAGCGCCACGCCATCTCACAGGCGGGCCCTCAATCTAGCACGCAATTCCTTTAGAGATGCGAGGAGGCGCCGTAGTTTCACTCTTTTACCGATTAATATTGTTGTGGTTGTGCTGTCGTATAATGGAGTCAATGGACACGATACAGAGCAGAGAAAGCAAGACCGATTTCCTCAACCGCCTAATCCTGGCTAGTCCTTCTTTAGATGTCTAACGCCTTGCATAGCGCATAGCTGAATACATGTAGATCTAACAGGCAGCACCAGACTAAGGCAGTCATCCTGTACGTGATTCGTGGGAATTACTCGGTCTGAATCAAATCATAATGATTAAAATAATTGCTATCATTATAATTGCGGAGGGATGTAATTGGCCATCTATTGTTATGGCATTTGTTTCGTTCTCTGATTCATGTGTAATAATGTGCAGGTCTTTGCTCTACCATTAAGAAAATAATTGCAATACTAAATCAATAAGCTCTCTATGTCTAACTATCCTGTTAATTGACTTGTTTTATTTTGTTCTTAGCTTAAGACTTATCTTTTCCAAATTTCCTATTTCCCAAAAGTCTGCCTTCCTGTGTTAGCAAATTGATCTGTAAGAAATTGATCTATATTGCTGCTCAATTTGGTGCTCGCTGAGATGTTGTGTTGTCCACACCGGCGTCATATGCGTTATTAAATAACAATATTCATCATTTTAATAACCGTAATATGATTGTTACAATCTTACATGGAGGGCTGGCCAAACTATTCATTTAAATAGATTATAGAAACATTAGAGTCGGATTTATTAGTCATTCAAACATTATCAAATTGTAAATCAAAACCATTAATGATAATATTCGTGGGAAGTCATTCAAACAAGTTGCAATACTTTCTGCCAGGTAACCATTTGAAACGTCTATGGTCACTGGCTAGTTACTGCTCAGCGGAAGCTTTATCTATTATGTAGCCTCAAATGTTTATGGGTATCGGTATAACAATTTGTAGTTCATCATAAATTTCCATGAAGTCTAAATGGACACGTGATTAAGTTATGTGACGTGTTGCTCTCAATATTGTTCCGAATAGTGATATACTGGAATAAATTTGCAATAGGTTTAATGCCACACGCTTTATTGTCCTGGTTATGTTGACAACCAACCGATCTCAGAAGACATAGAGTTCAAAAATAAAAGTATTTTCCTAAACAACAAACATTGTGACGATGAGCGATAATAGGCGACGCGATGTCATTGGAGCCTTTCTGTCGAGAGACCGACCTCAGACAAGGTTTATCAACGGATATTCGGAGCAAACTCAATGTGACATTGGTGTCAACTTTTAAAAGGCAACTACTACTGTAAATCCTTGAAAATTTATATAAATTTAAGTCTGGTTATAACGAGGTAATAATTTTACAGATTCCATCTAAAAAGCAAATGGGCGTGTTGGTGTATTTTAGGATTTTTTATTTGCCTAAAGGGATTTATTAATTTTTAAAGTAGACCTATGGAACAACAAGTAGAACGGAATGTATGAATAGCGCTATATATCCTATATGCACACTTTTAACGCCTTTTGCTATCAATTATAGTAAAAATCTTGTCAGTGAAACACTTTAGAATAAGTTTATGCCAATACTACAGAGAAGTCAGACTGATTTCTTAGACGATCCAGACAACTGTTTGTGAGAACTGTCGAAGGCTTTGGAACCACAAAGCACAGCTGCAGAGAGACAAAAGAGGATGCACGATATTCGTAACCGGTTCTAGAGTCGCAAAAAGACGTTAACAAATGACGTGTAGCACAAAAGTGCTTCATCTCACAAATAGACGACAGCGAATGCTGCAATAACTTACTGTAATCGGTGATAAACTTTAATGTGAAATAACTTCACAGTATTGTCTAATTACCGTGAAATTTACATCAGGTTACTGAAAAAAAGCAATGCAGACGCTTCAGGTGACAGCAATTGTGGTGACTTACTATAAAACAAAAAAAGTTATTCTTAAATTCACTGCAAAGTACATAACGTTAAGTAATTACCAGTAGCAATAATGGTCACTGTGAAATTCACTGTGGGCACCATTCAATGATGGCCTGTAAACTATATTATTGTGTAATTATTGCCTCTTCATATTCTGTACAGATTTTTATATGAACATTGACCAAAATTACACCACACAATACACAACAATTGTACTGTTGTGATATTGCATCTAACATGCATTGCCGGGAACAAGTGTTTTGTTGATGTGACACAGTGACAACAGGTAGGTTCTCAATACGTAAAATCTAGATTCTGATCTGTATGCAATTCTCTTATACAAAATGATATTATTATTATTACCGAAATTTGATACCGCCCTTCTTCTAACATATGTTGCTCGGAAGTCCCTCCACACGCCTCGACGGCGCAACTGCAGTTGCACTGCAGAGCAATACGTACACGTACATGTATGCAGATGTATGAACGTGTGTGTGTTACCAATAACGAACATAAAAGAACAGTAGAATTGAGTCAAAGTCTTTGTTAATCTGCCTAGTACATTCTTCAACGTTTATAACTCCACATATTTTTCACAAGTAGTTGCTTGTTTTGCTAAAGTTATTCTATTAAGTAAGTCGCGTCGTCATAGCAACATCGCATGTGAACAGGTTGCACACTTTGCGTACATTTTGGTCGGTATCGCTACTACGAATGCCGCCGCCATTATTGCAACATCACTTTTGTTGTTATGTAAATTCTGATTCGCATTCCATCTTTTGCAGTTCATCCAACTGTCCTGAGGCCTTCTTTCAATCTTAACCTCGGTCACGGAACAACGTCTAGCACTTGGACCCTTCCACTTGGCAAGAAAATGGATGTCTGGCAATTGAACGCACACACTATGGCAACTGACCATGTAACGTTGCATCAACAAAACGAACTGCGGCAATTTATACGACAAGTGCCTTCGGATCACTCTGATGATCACTTCTGATCACACTATGTTCTGTCGAATTCAGACATGACTTTTAGCACCGAAGACCAAACTGATTGTGCTCTATTCACCAGACAATAGATGATCGTTCTGGTTACTGTCATAGGCATTGTCTGGACGTTTCCTTCTAGCGCTCACTGGTCCCCGCTACAAAACCACTGGCACCTGCTCTCCACTTCAGACACGGGACATAAATTCTGGCACTTAATCTCATATCGCTACTGGTTACATGCTAGCCATTGTGCGCCGCTGTTTCCCTGCTGTAGATTTGCTTTGCTGTTTCCATGAGACCTGCTTAACATATCATGTCCTTCTGTTCGTCTGTCTCCTTCTGTAGGCCTCCGTGGAATAAAGGCCATCCCTGCACAAGTCCATTGACACAAATCAAATACGCTCGTGTGTATCTGTAGCAAGCATTAACGCCATCCGTCTGAGAGTCTTGTTGGATCCCTGCCTTTAGATGACTCCGTATCCTTCTCTATCTGTTGCGCATACACTGTTCTGCTTCTCTGGCAACGGTATAAGATGACTTTTTTGTCTGGGCTTAGATTTCGAATGCTCTCTTCAATTAATGTCATGATTTTGCTTCCTTATTAGCGAACATCCGTTGCTGTCTACCTGTCTCGAGCATTCTTTCCTATTGTCAGGCGCAAAATTTATTGTCTCGGCCTCCAATGTGTTTCTCAATATCCCTGCATAATGACACGCTGCCTTCCATCTGTATGAAGAATCATTGTTTTCCGTCTCAGCAAAGCTTGTGGGCCCACAATGCATTCACAGTTTTTTCTACCTCTGTGCTTCTTGTTTAGCTTAAAATAATTTTCTCAGCAACCAATCTTCTCCTCAAACTCAGTAGCAGATTTTCCGTCTTGAGTCGCTATTTCAGCATCCTTATCCTTCTCTGCCTGAATACCTGTTGTTTGTTACATTTCTCTGCAGTCAACGCTCTTTCCACTGCGCTCTGCACTGTCTCAGAAAATCTATTCAGCATCCTGTGTTTGTCTCTGCCTCAGTATCCATCCAGGGCATCGTCTTGCTCCGGTGGCATCGTGTACGCCATCCAATAGATGATGTTGAAGAGTACGAACGCCAGAGGGAAGCCCTTGCGAGCGAATTTGTCCACCCGTCGGGCCTTCATCTTCCCATCGCTGTTGTCGACGATCTTTGTCGGTCGAATGGGATTTAATGGCATCGAATGCTGCTCCTTTTGACTCACGATCCCAGTCGACTGCAATGAAACCAAAACAACGCTTTAATACTTATTGATATACACAACCGTATTAATAAATACTCATTGGCAGCAACATATGACTGGGGCAATGGATATCGCACTGGGCGCATGTATTATTACATGGGATCTAAGGATTCAACGCTGGCAAGCACGGCGAAGACAGAATTATTTTCAAGTCATCTTAAGAAATGCCTGTCTAGATAGAACTGGTAACTTGCAATGCTACGCGCTATTCAGGGTTTGGATGGTTCTGAAAAGGCGCTTCACAAATGGCAATTATGAACACATAAAATTTACGTACAGTTGATACATGAGTGATAAAGGCAATCGTTTTGGGCAAGGTCCGATTTGTCAAAAAAGAAGCAGTGGATGATGTTAATTTCTGGGACTCTAAAGAATTACGCACTAATTCAACGTCCTTGCTGGTGAAGCTGGGGTTCAAGCCCCTCTGATCTTCTCGACATATCGGACATTGCGTATGAACAAGGTAGCTGATTGGTTAGCGCACTCGACATGTAACGTGTTGAGTGCTTGCTCGAGCCTCATCTCAGACGGTTTATATATTATGTAAGACTAATTGACGCTTACGCTAGCAATAATTTTTGAAAATTTTAATTAACGCCATATTTTTGTTTGATGAATTTACGAAGCAGTACATTTGTTTTAATAGTCTAGCAATAATAACAATAATTATAATAATAAAAAAATAATAACGTTAAGTAATTACAATAATAATATATAATCACAATAATAATAACCTGGTCCATGTGATCCTCAATGTCTAGCCGTGGAACCATTGAGAAGAGCCTCGGTCGCTTCGGTCCACTCCCAGTCCCCGTTCCCCCAGAGTTTGGCGCACCAGTCGTCCCTCCACTTGAGTGATCCGTTGAATCCGCTCCTACCGTCGTCGATGTCCCTGTCTGGGGGTTAACGATGCGTACCCCTCGCCGTCGGGAAAGAACATTGACGAGGGCGTACTCTAGAAGGGCAGCGAAGACGAAGATAAGACAGGCGGACATCCAGACATCGATGGCCTTGATGTAGGAGACGCGAGGTAGGGTGGCCGTGCTCTGGCTGCTCTGGGTCGTCGTCGTGAGGACCGTGAGTAGACCGATGGAGACTCTGGCGGGAGAGGCGTCGACGTTGATCCAGAAGGAGACCCAGGACAGGATGACGATCAGCATCGAAGGAACGTAGACCTGGATGAGGAAGTAGCCAACGTCTCGGCGCAACTCGAAGCGGATCTCCAAGCAGGGAAAGGCACCTGCACCAAGCAACGCAAAGGGAGGGACATCATGTACCACAGGGTAAATGCGTAGTTATGTAAAGCAATGTTCTACATCGATCATAATTTAAAATTGTAATAGTACTTGAACATCTACATAGCACCGCAATACAGTTCAACAAATTACAGTTGGCATGTTCAGCCTGTGTTATGTTTAATGTTAAGAAGTTCAGAAGGCCTGTCGTGTACAAATGATAATAATGATAATAATTATGTTCTGGAGGATGTTGCCTGATCGTCCAGAAACTTGCGACCTCTGATCCCAACGATAGCTGTCCAGCTACGTCTCACAATCCTCTTCATCAGTAAACACCTTCGTCATTTCCCATCTTTCACGTTGCTGGTCTTGATTAAGAGCTCAAATTTCGGGACACCCCAAAGCAACTGCTATTTCTCCAAACGTCTTGCATTTACAAGTCGGCGTTGCAAACTACATGTAGTTGCCTTCCTTGCTACTTTTATTCAACCGTGAGTAATATTATAATTGTCTCCGGATATTTTTGTAAGAAGAATGAGAGACCACAGATAGCTAAATAGGGTAAGCAATGGTAAGCCAAGTAATAATTGGTTTAATGGACATAAACCAACGCGATCTGCATCCCTTTTATCCTAACTCTTTCCGTTCATTAGAACTACTATTGCTTTTGTCTCTTCTGTTCTCTATCTTCTCTTTTCATCGCTTTCCTTTTCTTCCCTTCTCCTATCCGCTATTACCCTGTATTATTTCCTTTACCTTTAAATACAGATTTCTATCCTTCTCCTCTGTCACTCACCTACTTTCCTTCCAGTTTTAGTTCATTTTCTCCTGTCTTGCCTTGTTTCCCATTCCCTTGCAGCCTCTCACTCGGATTTCTCTCTCTTGCCTTTCCTGACCAAACTGTCCCTTTTTTCCTTTGACATTTTGTATCGTTTTATTGCTTTGCCTTCCCAACCACTCCCCTGGCTTTCCCGCCCTTCCATCCGCGCCACAACCTATTCCTCGCTATCCCATCCTTCTATTTTCTCTCCACCATGCATTCCTTCCCTTCACTTCCATTCTGCCAACCGCTCTAAGGCATCTTACAACGCAAGCAGTATTTAGGCAAATGCTACGATTTATTAATCAATCGCCCGTAGATTTCGCTCCTAATTGAAGAGATTTATCAGCGACCTATTGAGTCCAATATCAACCCACAGCCTCGCTTCCCACCGACCTCTTCCCGATTTTCCATTGGGCTCTTCATCCCACTTCCTCTCTCTATCGCTCTATCTGCTCCCTTGTCACCACCACTCCCTACTTCTCTCTCTGTCTCAGGTTCTCTTTGTATCGCTGTCTCCGTCTGTTTCTACAATTCCTATGCGTCCATTTATCATTGCTCCTTACCTCTCTCTCTCTCCATCTCTATGCCTTCTTTTTAGTTCTGCCTGTCTTCATTCTCCCTCTGACGCTCCATTTTCTTCTTCCTGTGCTCACTTCCTTGCTTCCTCGCTTCCTTCCTTGCTTCCTCGCCTCCTGACTTACTTCCCCTCTACCTGCCGTTCCGATCATCTCCCCTCCAAGCTTCTAGTCTGTTTCCGTGCCTCCCATCGTTCGTCATTTGTCTTCGCTGTCTGTCATCTTGACGTAGCACAAGAACATGATTCGAATTCGACTCAGACAGCGAAGGCGGAAGAGGGAATAGGAAGAGACTGAAGGGGACGAGAAGAGCAGGAAAATTGGAATAAAAGCGAAATAATGAGCAGAGAAAGAAGACGAAGAGTAGAATAGAGAAATAATGGGAGTTAGATCGTGAGAAGGAAGAGAAGTTAAGCAGTAGAAGAATACACAATAGAAGGAGGAGGATCATGAGGAGAAAGCGAATAGGCGATATATGGGAGTGAAGTGATATCATAATTATTAGAGATTGAAAAATGGAATGAAGTGAAAAAGAGAGACAGCAACAAGTAGATGAAAATTCCATCCCATAAAGTATGACACGTGTGATTTTTGTAGTGTAGATATATCGCAGCTGTAACGACGCCGTCTGCATGATTACAGTGGTAGATTTTACAGTTTTTGACAACTAATATCATTAGCGTCGCGCTCCTCCAATATATCCAGGCTTGGGACTGGCACTGTCTAAGCGATGGCAGTGTTAGAGTTCACGATTGTCGTCTGGTACATTTATTTTAACGATGATAAAAATATCATTAGCGTCGCTATACTCCGTCATCCAGGCTTGGGACTGGCACTGCCAAAGTGCAGGCAGTGCTGGAGTTGCCTATGCAGGATAGACGTTTGGCTGCCATTGGACGGACGAATGATCCACCACTCGAAGAGGGTTAAATGGCCCTGGACTGAAGACGAGCAATGATGGAAAGAAATCTTGGCCATAGATTCACAATGTTTTTTGTTCACATACAGTAGGTCAGCAAAGTAAGCACAGCACGACACAGCATGGAGAAATACACTGAACACAACGCACCCGATTCATCTAACGGTGCAACGGAATGTCCTTAGATCTAGAGTAATGGAGAACACAGTGGGGCGCAGAGCTGAGGAAGTGAGTTCGATTCCCGCATCTCCCATTACGTTTGCTAGTCCTTCTTTCCATTGACGCTGTGCTGGGTAGATTCTATGTGCAACATGATGGGCGTCTTTCATGGCTGCCGACAGTTGAATTCGACATTCGTTTCAAGACCCTTGCGTTGATGCGTAACTATCTCCTTGGGTCCGTCTCGCCTACCTTCTGGCTCTCTGAACTAGGGTCTCCTTTATTCCGCACCGGGTTTCCCTTCGTTCCTCTGCCCGCGGACTTCTGGTGGTTCCCCGCATGCGTTCTGCCACGGCCCAATCCAGGAGCTTTGCCTACGTGGGTCCCACCAGCTGGAGCAGCCTCCCCCTTCCTCTTTGGAAGGAGCTGCTCTCTCTCCTCTGCTGCCTTCCGGAAGACTTTCCTTTTTTCTCTTTAGCTTTATGTTGAGTCGTGAGCGCCTCTGACTCGAGTGGCGCTATATAAATTCTCTATTACATTACATTGAAATATTTGCTCTGTTACATGCCCTGATACATGTAGGTATACTTACGCACATACAGCTTACCTAATAGAGTCACAGCATGTATGATTCTTTTATTTGCTTATGTTTTTCGTGCTATCATTCTACTACAGGTGAGTGCGTTGTACTTCTCTTACTGTTCCTGTTTTGCTTTTTAGACTTTGCCCGCATTTACTTGTGATAAGTGTTCTATGTTCAAACTCACTTGACACTTAATTACTTTGCCTTCTATATTTGATATTACACCATCTTTAATCGGTTTTAGTCTGATCCAGTTTAAGATCGCTTGTTCAGTCTTAAGATTCATTTTATACATGATTGCTTTATGTGGCTTTAGACAGCCGCCGCTTAGACTATTGACTCTAAAGTCTTAATTTTTTCTCATTTGCCTTGATGTTATAAATTACTTAGGTGGCTCTACCTTGCGGGATTATAGTCGCTTCTGGGTCCTCTGTGTCGCTAATTGATAAAAATTTAATCTATTTCTGTTTTGCATTCAATCGCTTCTAAAAAAATAAATTGCATTGAAGAAGCTTTCGTGAGAATATTTTTAATGACATCATATTCCTAGCCTCGGTGCAAAAGGGCTGCTCACTGTTCCTTTCACACGTCACACTATGTTCTCATTGACAATGAAATGAAAAGGCAGAATTGGATCGAGTGACATACACACAGCCAGACAGACACACACAAACATACATACGCCCAAACAGATAGACACACACAAATAGATGGACACACACAAATAGATGGACACACACAAATAGATGGACACACACAAATAGATGGACACACACAAATAGATGGACACACAGAAATAGATGGACACACACAAATAGATGGACACACACAAATAGATGGACACACACAAATAGATGGACACACACAAATAGATGGACACACACATAGATGGGCAGACATACAGACGCACACATAGGGTGTGCCAGACAGAAAAATATACACCAAGAGATGAGAGAGAGAAAGAGACAAAGGCAGAGACAGAGACAGAGACATAAAGAGAGAGAAAGAGTGAGAGTGACAACGACAGATACAGAGACAATAGCAGAGGGAAAGAGAGAGATAGGGAGAGAGAGAGAGAGAAAGACAGAGAAAGGCAGATTCAGACAGACAGAAACACATAGATTTAGCGGGAGAATGACGTGAGCAGTCAGAATGCAGCCAGCACATTCATACATTAACCGGAATCTCTTGAGTCGATATTCGGACAAGAACCATTCAATGTAATTTCTGTCCTGGCGGGATTTTTGACCCTTGACCTTTCGTTCGCCTTTTAGACTTCTGACGGTTTCTTCTTTCAGCTCTCTTCTTATTTTACCTCATCGCCTTACTTTTATTTATTTAATACTGGCGCTATATAATCGCGTGACGAGTGGCTTGATCTATGGTCTGACTAGCCGTGTCATCGCCGCTGGATTCCTATTTGTCTGCCTGGCTGTCTGTTTGTCTGTCTGAGTGACAGCTTGTCTGTCTTTGTTCCTATTATCCTGTTGCTGTATGTCTCGTGTTCTGCTCTATCAGGTCGTCTGTCTCATTGTATTTTCATCCGGTTGTCTGTTTCGGTATCTGTTTTTGTCCTCTAAATCATCTGTTAATGACTTGCTCATCGTCTGACTCTATTTGTCTGATCATCTGACTCTATCTGTCTGGTCATCTGACTCTGTTGTCTGGTCATCTGACTCTATCTGTCTGGTCATCTGACTCTATTTGTCTGGTCATCTGACTCTATTTGTCTGGTCATCTGACTCTATCTGTCTGGTCATCTAATTCTACACTCTGTTTATTTCTCTATGCCTGTCTGACTGTTTGATGATTTGCCTGTGTACCATTCACTGGTGCCATTCACTCGTCTCTCTCAGTCCCTGTCTCCCTCATTGCCTTCTTTCCTTCCTCTCTACTTCCATTCATCCTTATATTTTTCTTCTCTGCCTCTAAATCTCCCTTTCACTATTCTCTGTTTGTTTCGTCTTCCGCTTTGTGACTCTCTCTCTATCTCTTTCTCTGTCTCTCTTGGTTTCTCTTCCTGCTTCCTTTTCCATCTCTGTCTTTGTCTCTTTTCTCTTCGTGTCTAACTCCCTCCCTCCATTTCTGTCTCTCTCCGTCTCACCATCTGTCTATCTATGTCCGTATCTCGCTGTCTGTCTGTCTTACCTCACCTCTGTTATTTAGTCTGTACGTCTATCTTCCTTTTCTCTGTATCGCTGCAAGCCTGTCTTTGTCCTAACCTCTGTTTGGCTATCTGTCCTTCTTTCTTTCTGTCTGTCTGTCTGCCTGTATGCCTGCCTGTCTTTCTGTATATCTGTCTGTCTGCTTGTCCGTCTGTCTTTCTCCTCACCTATGTCCTTCTGTCCGTCTATCTTTCCATCTCTCTCTCCCTCTGCCTGTCTCTGAGGACTTGAGCACTAATCGACGAATTCTCTTTCGTGGGCTTTATCCTGACATGGCGATGTCAATGCGTCGAATCCATCACACTAACGACTTTATTGATTTGAAAGGAAAATGTCGACAATCGCTGCTGTCGAATACAATTCGTGCGATATTAAACGTCGCCAGCTCAGTATCATTCTAACCTTCCCTCAGATATTCTTCAACGTCCCACCGGTCTATCGTGTAGTTGTTGACGTTGTTGTTATCGCTCTTTTTTATTACATCTGCTGTAGTTGTTGATGATACAGCTGATACCGTATACATCATTTCTTCTTTATCTTTTCTTGCTCTCAATTTTTTATTATTAATATTTTCGTGTTAGTGTTGGTTCCTTATTGTATGGATGACATAGTTATCGGTTTATCATCGAGTCATAACTTCCAGTCACTTCAATTATAGTTACCGGTTTTATCATTTTAGTCATAGTTATCGGTTTATCAATGAGTCACAGTTACCGGTTTACAGTTTACATGCTGTAGTTGTTGACCTGTCGCTTAGATGTCATACCAACCGGTTTATCGTTTTCGGTTTATCGCTTGCACATCATGGCTACCAGTCAATGATTTAGATGTAACTAATTCTGGATTAAAGTTAAATGTAATAGTAACCGGTTAATCATGTGCAAAGATACCGGTTTATCGCTTAGGTGTCTTGTTTACCGGTTCATAAATTAGATGACTTAGCAACCGATTTATTACTTTGATGACACTGTTGCTACTCTACCATTTAGACAACATTGCTGTCAGTTTGTTGCTTAGTTTATATCACAGTTGACTCAGCTGTTATTTTTGATCTTCCCACTCTCACCCTGTTTCCTCCACACTCTATTCCATTTGTCTCCACTAAACATGGTTTTTTATTATATTCTTTTTCGACTAATTATTGCCACACTCAGCCACAGTCGTTGCCTTACTCAGCGCTGCTTGGTGCTGATTATACATTTATATTAAAAGTGTATTACTAATTATTGACAAAATAAAGATGATGATGATGCTTCATACTATATTAAATTAATTACTATCTCCATATCTTCATTTTAGTTTTGTTCCTTGTCGCTAGCATTACTACTCTTACTTGTCCTTATCTCTTTCTCCTTATTTTCTTCTTCTTTCTCTTATTCTGCTTTGTCTAGTTCTTCCTCTCTTTTTTCTTCGTCGTCTTTTATTCTTCGTCTACTTCTTTTCTTCTTATTCTATTTTTCTTCTTGTCTTTTTTCTTCTTCCACCACCGCATTCTACAAGCCCCTCATTGCCAGTCTACCTGCTTTCCCAACCGCACACCATTTAAAACAGCACATAACGTCTAAATGTTAGTCACTCTTTCTCGATGACTATACGCCTACATGTACCGATCAGCCACTGTGTGTGGCACAGTAGCCGATCGGTTAGAGCGGTCAGCCCGTAACGTTCAGTGTGTGCTGAGCGCGCGGGTTCGAGCCTCGTCCGGGGCGTCAGTCACTGTGTAGGGACCTTGAGCAAGTCGAGGCGTGTGTATGCACTTCTGAGCAAAAGATGTTGGAAGAAGGGCGGTATCAAATTTCGGGAAAATAAATAAAATAAACAAAAAAATGTACATGCTGCGATTGGAACACCAGTTACAGGGTTCCACTCTCACTCTGTTCCCCCACACTCGACTAGAGATTTCGGGAAGGGAAGGGCATCGTAGATTTACGAGACGGACTCCATCTGACGGTGGATTTTGGAATCGAACGACCAAGCGACGCGTGGCCCGCGAGATAAACAGTCGGATATTCGGGTGGCCAATCGGTTGGACAAAGGATGAAGAGAAGCGCCGCCCAGCGACCGGTGATGGCGTTGGAATGCGAGGACGATAGACATCGATATCTGCCATCGATGGAGGAGAGGCTTAGAAGGGAGGATGGAGAAGAGGGTATGGGGAAGAGGGTGATGGGGAAGAGGAGAAGGGTAGCCAGAGGGAAGAGCGGTGGTAGAAGACGCAAGGGGAAAGAAGGAGCAATAGGAATACAGGAACATGAATAAGAGAACTGTGGAATACGATGGAGATAGACATCAATATCTGCCATCGATGGAAGGAGAAGCTTAGAGGAGAGAAATGAGGGGGTGGAGAAGAGGGAATGGGAAGAGGGAAGGGGAAGAGGAACAGGGGGCTAGAGGGAAGAGAGGGAAAGGAAGCCTGAAGCAAGAGAGGGGAAAATTAACACGAATAAGAGGAGCGTGGAGTATGGAATGCGATTAAACTAG